>CM053589.1:125171140-125193816 GCA_028646515.1 Pseudochirops corinnae | reverse complement strand
ATTATGATTCATAACAGGAGCAAAATTACAGTTATGAAGTAGCAACGAAAATAATTTTATAGTTGGGGGTCACCACAACATGAGGAACTGTATTAAAGGGTCGCGGCATTAGGAAGGTTGAGAACCACTGATATAGTGGTTTAATTTTTCCCAATTGCTTCAAATACATTTTCTCATTTCATTTCCCCATCAACCCTATGAGTTAATTGATATTATCTATCATCCTCATTGAAAACATGAAAAAATCAAAGACACACTTAAGGCAAAGTGATTTGCCCAGGGTCATTCAGCAAATAAGTATCTAAATGAGGACTTTAACAAATTTTCCTGATTCTAAGTCAAAAACTCTATGTATCCTCTGCCATTATGCCTTAAGAAAACATAGTGCATCTGGTGCTAAAGTTGCCCTGCTTTTATGACTCGTCTATAACTTGAGATGTTGATGTCATAAATGCTTGCTATGGTTATGTCATATGTGAAAACTTCTGGCATCACCTGGGTTGGCTATTTTTCTTCCTAAAACGAGGAGAGAATTTATCATGTTCCTTTTCCCTACCTGGACCACTGATTAATGAGTATTCCATTAATTCTGACCAGCTTAATGGTAGATGACCATCCCTTATCCTTTCATAGAGATTGGAGGATTTTTGTTGCTGTTGTTTTGTTTTCCAGAGTGGCTGGGAGTCCCATTCATATCAAGTTAAGGTTTATTTAGCACCTACATACCTCACCATGGATTCTCGCAGGTTTTCATCATGCTTGATATACTCACAGCAACTAGAGCATTTGTCTCCAACAAGGAGACCATACTGTCCCCATGATGAATAGAGATAGATGTTGGCCAGTATAGTAAATTTGCTATATTTACTATATTGGAGATGTTTCACTCTAATATATCAGACCCGCCTCAAGCCTTCTCTCAACGCTATCAGTACAACAAAGCAAATGTCCGTAAATCACTTAGTAGAACTATTTTTCTTCCCTGGAGAATTTAAGAAAACAATTCCAGTCTCAGAGGCTGCAAATAGTATCCTTTACACTTAGGACCTTTTCTCATGATGATAGCTTTCTGACTTCTGTTTGTTGTTCCTTCTATCTTCCATTTATTCTTTGTTTCTTGGATCCTCTAGTTATTAGCCTCCATATTTTCCAAGCTTGCCTAACCTCTTATTCACTTATCATTTCATAGGCCTTTGGGTCAACTGTTCCTTAATAGATTTTGCTGTTGAAGGAATCTAATACCCGAGCTTGTGAGGATTCTGTGGACTTAAGTTCTAGTGGGTGAAAGTGCATGAGTTTTAAGATGTGTGATCTAGAATTAAGCGAGGGAAAGAAAAATTTGTTTCTCTTTGTTCCTTGGAGATATGTATATTTTGTGTTTGGAGGCCAGAATACTTTGTCTGCTTATGAATAACAGCTTCCCCAAATCAACATCCAAAATCATCAAAAAACTCCTATAAAGATGGGGGTAAAGGTATGTATGAGGGGGGAATATGGTTTAATTCTGTGAAATGTAGGTGGTAGAGAAAAGAAAATCAAAAATACTTCTCAGAGTTAGGTGGGTGGTAGTGAAGAGACAGGAGTGACTAAGGGCAGAGGCCTGTGAGAGGCCCAGACACAGAAGAAAGATTTCAGAGACTGCCAAATGAAATTTAAACAGTCATAAGCAATGATAGTGAAAAATGAAAATAAGAATTTTGTGGGAAAGGAACATCATAAAATAATAAGAAAGGTCCTAGGGAATAGAAACAGTAGAGGGTGTGTGTGTGTGTGTGTGTGTGTGTATGTGTGTGAGAGAGAGAGAAAGAGAGAGAGAGAGAGAAAGAAAGAGAGAAAGAGAGAGAGAGAGAGTGTATGTGTGTTTATTGGTCTCTTGAAGAGAGATGAGGTCACTATGACAAGAGAAGGAAGGTCTCTAGAAGGAATATAAATCAATACGAGGTTTGTTGCCCCTGAGAAGTAGGTATGGTGAAGTAAATAACAGGAATGTATCTTGCCAGAGAGAAAAACAAAATCATGGCTGACCCGTAGTCTTGATGCACTAGAATTTTAGGGGCAAGGTGGTTGGATAACAGCATTGGAGGTATGTATCAAAGGAGACCAGGGCAAAATGGTTGTAATCTGGAAAATTTTCAGATTTTCTGGTCTGTTCTTTCTCTGTCAAATAAACTATTCTCTAGTCATGTTTCGTACCCTCTAGTTTGGTACCCTCTTACCCTGGATCTGTCTCTTTTCTGAAACCCTACATTTCATGGATGTTCTTTCATATCTCTTTGCCTGTGATCTCAGGATTTGGAAACCAAGCAGATCTACCTGAACTCCTCTGATCCCTGAATGCTGTGGCCTTTGAGCTGACTAAATTGCCCTGAAAAATAAAGCAGGGGCTTAAATGTTCTTGATCATTGTCTCTACTTCCTACCTGACTCCTTCCTCTACTCTTTGTGGGAGTACCTTAGACTCTTTTCTAGAGATTCCAGGCTCTGATAGGTGGACTTTCAGCTTACCTTGCCAGTGCGAGATAACCAGGCTACAGTACAACTTCTGGGACATCTCCACAGCATGCCACTACCTCTACACCTTCACATATTGTCTTCTCCCATAATAATGCAAGCTTCATGAGGGCAGAGATATTTTTAAAAATTTTTTTGTCCTTTGACCTTAGCCTAGGATATCATACTCACTTAAAGCAATGCCTCATCTACCTATTTATCTAAACATCCTGGACTTTCAAAACGTGGCCTGGCTTTTTGGGGACATTCTTGGTTGAATCTCCTTCCTGACCTTTCCCAGTCCTGATTTGGAGAGGTTATTCACAGTCCTAGTACAAGGGAGGTCTTTGTACTACTGTAGTTTGGAGGTGTTGTGTCCCCACTGTGGGGGGACAGGGTTGATGCCTTAGTTTGGAGGTGCAGGCCTGGCCATAGTGTGAATGGCATATTGGGCTGCCTTGGTACCCTTCCCTTGCTTCCCAACCTTTGGGTTTCTCCAGTTAAGCTGCCTGATCTTCCATTTGGGGCCTTCTCTTAAACACATAGTGAGTATAGTGAAAGAACCTATTGCTTTTAGCATTGAGTGTTTCATCTAATTCTTTTAGCTCTGTCAATGGACTCTGATAATAGTGAATTGCTAGTGGCAACATTACCGAAGGGGATGAAATTTGACAGACATCTCAGAACTCGCTGAATTTCTCTAGGGTAGATGCTCTGACTCTAGCCAGCATTCCTCTCTAACTCTCCCACAGCCAATGAAGAAAAACAATCTTTGTGGGAGGAAATCCTGAAGGATTTTCAGGAAGAAGTGCACTCCAAATGTGTAGCCAGCCTTAGGATGTCTGGTGTTTGTTCTCCGTCTAGCTCTGAAATTGGGCCCAGGATCTTTCCATAAAGAGCAGCTGACGGCTCATACCACACACTGCTGTGTTGTGATACAGCAAACGTGAGCTCCGTCGGGATCTCTGTACCTTTTCCAAGAGGCAAAAACCATCCAAGTTGACTTGAATAATGAAGTTGTTTTGACTCACAGAGGCTGTCCAGGAACAAAACAGAGCCTGTGACTTGAAAATAGAGGTTGTGTCTTTGGGAGGCATCATCCAGAAGATGGAAAGAATTTACTTTACCTAGGTTTTTCTTTTCTTCTGTATACCCTTCCCAACTTCCTCATCCAGGGATTATTTAACCAACCTTTGTTATTATTATTTTTGTTTAATTGTCTGCTAGCTAATTCTTTCATTGTTTCATGAGACCAGCCTTTTATTCTCCCATTTAAAGTACATTACTGACATTTATGAACTCCCACCAGAGGACTCAGTCAATTACCACCAAAGACACCCATTGTTCCTAGTAACTGACCTTCACCCCTTCCCCACGCCCCATCCCCAATTAATATCTATTGCTTTTTCTTCTTTTCGTATTTAGTAATTGAAACCCTGGCACAGGGCCAGATGCCAACTGATGCAATGCTGCCTTACTATTTTTCTTCCCTAAACCAGAAGAAAGAAGTACATTGAGGTGTGTACTTTGTAGAAGGAGAAGTGCTAGACATTCACCACAGCTAATGATTTTCAATTTCAATCCTTTTTGTTAAAGGCAATGCAAAGAATATGTAAATAAAATAAAGAATTCAAAGCCACTGAATTTTCCATTTGGGTAATCATTCCGTGATTTGGTGTGGGCAGTTATTAGGGCAACTCTGCTGGAGGTGGAGATACCCTCTGCTTGTTCTTTGGAAAACTGACAGTGAAATTTAAGTCCCATGATCCTTAAAACCATACATTGGGCCAACCATCTGTCATAATTTGAGACCCCAACAGACTTCTGGAATTCTGTACCTTTGTGTAAATGTACACTTCTGTTCAGTTGTTTCCAGTCATGTCTGTTTGACTCTTCGTGACTCCTTTTGGAATTTTCTTGGCAAAAACACTGAAATTGTTTGCCATTTCCTTCTCCAGATCATTTTATGGATGAGGAAATTGGGGTAAACAGTGTTAAGTGACTTGGTCAGGGTCACATAGTTAGTAAGTTTCTGAGGCTAGATTAGAACTCAAGATAATAAGTCTTCCTGACTCAAGGTCTGGCACTCTATCCACTATACCACCTAGCTGCCCTAAATGTACACTTATCCTTCCTGTAAAGAGTTCCCAAACGATAGAAATATATAGCTAAGTGAACTTCTGCAGACACAATCCTCAACATGCGATTGGTTATTCATGCTCCCCTGGAAGATTTCCAGTGCTAGAAATCCAATTACCCACCCCTCCCGAAGGTAGTTTATTTCACCTTTCTAATCATTAGGAAGTTAGTTACTCCTGATAATTGAAGAAGAATCTTCCCCCTTTTAACTTCCACAAATTGGTCATAGTTTCTTTCCTTTTTTTTTCCAAGGAAATTCAACCTAATCCCTTTTATACACAATAATTTTTCAAGTATTTGAAAGCTATCCTGATTGTCTCCACATTTTCCCTTCTCTAAGCTAAACATCCTCTGTCCTGTCAACTGTTTTCCCTGAATGGAATGGTTTCTAGTCCTCTCATAATTCTGGTCACTCTTCTCTGGATATTTTCTATCTTGACAATGTCATTCCTAAAATAATTCATCCAGCACTGAACACCATAATTGAAATGCAGTCTCACCAGACTGGAGATGGCTAAATGGACAGAGGACTTGACCTGGCATCAGGAAAATCTGGTTTCAAATCCCATCCCACATACTTACTACCTTTATCACTCTAGGCAAATCATTTAACCTTCCTGTATCTCAATTTCCCCATTTGTAAATGCATATAAGAGCACTTATCTCTGAGGGTTGTTGTAAGGATAAAATGAGATTATATTTGTAAAGCTTTTTGAAGACATTGGTATATAAATGCTAGCTACTATCATCATTATTATTATTAATGATAAAATACAGTAGAATCCCACTTCCCACATTCTGTTCTTGTTTTTGTTCTAATATGAAATTAGGTTTACTGATGATTGCCATTGCAAGGTTAACCCATGTTCACCTTGAAGTTGACTAAAATTTACAAGTGCTTTTCATCTTAACGGTTGTAGTGCTATATCCCCCCTATCCTATACTTGTCATGTTGAATTCTTGAAGATAAATGCAAAATTTTATATAGAAGTTGACATTAGGGAATTTTGAACTGGGACATTTGTTTTGTCTTGTTTTCCCTGAGATTAAAACCATTTCCTTCTAGTCAAGAGAATTATAAAATTCTTGGACCATGAAGTACCACAGTGTTTAAAGGTGAAGCAATGCCCAGACCTCCTGGAATGCAGGGACTGATACTAGTTTAGAGTCAAATTTTGCCAATAGTTTACTAAGCAGAAATAGTCTTGCAATTACAAAGTTATATGTGAAAAGAAATGTTGATTTGAAAAAAGAAAAAAGAAAACAATATCTCTTCCTCGATTCCCTCTCTGCATCTGGCACTTCTTATCCCCAAACTCTGGTAGGCCTGGAATTCCAGATTCAAGTGAGTTAAAGCTTGACAGAAAATATAATCCTAGGTGTTTACAGAAACATCATATCTCCCACTATATCAAGTCTACATTGTCCCTTCTACAAACAGAAAGAAAACAATTAATTCTTTGATCTCCTGAAAAAAAAAAATAGCTCAAACATCATACTTTTCCTCCCTCTATTCTCATACAGCATGCAACATGCACACACACACACACACACACACACACACACACACACAGCCTATTGAGCCTCCATAGATTTAGGAGAATCTCATTTGTATGAAAGTTTTCAATTTCCCAGGAGGGATACTATTCTTTCCTACTCTTTCCTCTTTGCAGAAGGCTGTTAAATTGGAAATTGTCTTTCTTACTGCTAATATCAACTTGCTGTTACCTAATAACTGAGAGGAAAAAAATATTGAACCTGTATAATAGTAGTGCCAATGTAGTATTCACAGCACTGATGGCCACTATAAATATGCCGGCACAGTGCTTAATTGCAAAATATAACAGACTCTCCATATAGAAGACAGAATCAAAATATTTACTCAGCCACCAGAAAACCAAATCCCAGACCCATAAGCTGATTTCATCTTAGTAGCAAAGAAATGAATAAGTCATAACAGCACAGAGAGCCACAACATCCTTTAACCTTCACACAAGCCAACATTTAATCACAAGGCTAACTGTCTCCCTCAGATGCATCCTCTTCTGCCTCCAGTCTAGCTGCTTTGACTCCCAGCTTCTTGTTGGCTCCCCTCTACCCTTCAGCAAACTCCTCCCACCACAGGCTCCATGTGATTATATTCCTTCTATTAGGGGGCAGGGTATATCTTCAAAGCAGGAAAGATCTTCAAATTCCCATTCCAATTACAATAAGAAAGGAGGCAGTAAAATTATCAAGCCTTAAAGTTATCATTTGGCTCACTGTTATTTCAAACATATGGCAAAACTCATGGTTCATTTGTCTACTTCCTGAGGGGCACAACTAGGAAGAATCACAAGGATGTGAGAAACAGTATAATTTTACCTGGGAGAGTTGATGAAATTGAGCCAATAAGTTCTTAAACATTTCTTTACTTAATCTGAAAAGACTATTATAGCTGCAGGAGAAAATGATGCCCCTATATATGGAACAGTTTTACTTTTCAAAGATCATTCCACTTATTATCTCATGTGATCTTTGGAATCCTTTTTTTTTTTTTTTGGAGGGCAGTTGGGGTTAAGTGACTTGCCCAAAGTCACATGGCTAGTTAGTGTATCAATTATCTAAGGCAAGATTTGAACTCAGGTCCTCCTGACTCCAGGGCCGGTGCTCTACTCACTGCGCCATCTAGCTGCCCCTGGAATTCTTTTGAGATAAGCAAGGAAAGGATTACTGTGCTAAACTCAATTGAGTACAAGGATGAAACTGAATTTGACTGGATATGGAAAAATTTGAAATACTATATATGTGTATATATATATATATATATATATGTATATATGATTCTAAGCTTCTTGCCACCAATAACAATATATATGTGAATATATATGTGTATATATATGTGTGTATATGCATATATATACGCAAATATTATGGAGAGTAAGAGTCAGAGAAATCAAGTGATTCACCCATAGACACACAACCATGAAGAACAATGGCACTGGACCAGTAATCTAGGTCTCCTGGTTTCCAAACTCATGCTCTTTGCATAACAATGTAATAATTTCCAGTCGTCATTTATGTTTTCATAGGTTTGGGGGAGATGTCCAAGGTACTTCTGTTTTATTGCCTTTCTTGGGGTTAAGTACCTCACTTCTCTGCAGATGCATACTTCCCTAATAAACCTCACTTCTTCAAGTATGATTTATACTATGGGAGATAAAATTCAGGGCTCATAGAAAATTTTTAAAAAAGGCAAAATGCGTCTCATTTTAAGTCTAGTTGTTATAAAGCCATTCTGGCTCCCGTTTATCATTTCCTGATTAAAGCATTTTGACAGTCTTGCAGGATAAATTCTCTGTGTATCCTCTGCAGAGGACACATTACAATATTTTTGAGCAGGGGATAAACACATATTTTCTCCTCTTTGGGATACTTTTGATAGAGGGAAACTAGTTAGACCAAATGACCATTTGAATCATTTTTTAATTTATTTAAATTTGGGGGGAGCATGTCACGTTAATTTTCAAGAAGCAAATTTCCAAAACTTTATCTGTTGTGCCATCTACCTTTCTCCCCAATTAAGGAAATTAAGAAAAAAAAATCCCTTGATTTTTGACTACATAGTTCAACAAAACAAATGACCACATTAGCCATGTCCAAAAATATGTTTCTTTCTTCTTTTTAAGTTCATTACTTCCTTGTCAGGAAATGAGTGGTATGTGTCATCTTCATTCTTTTGGCATTTGGATCATCGTTTTTGTTTATCATTATCATTTCACTGGTCCAACTTCTAAGGTTTTTTAAAGTGGGTTGTTTCTACAGTGTTGTTGTTGTTTAGTCATTTTCAGTAATGTCCAACTCTTCATGACCCCATTTGGGCTCTTTTTGGCAAAGATACAGAAGTACTTTGCCATTTTCTTCTCCAGCTCATTTTATAGATGAGACAAATAACATTAAGTGACTTACCTAGGGTCATATGGCTGGTTAGTGTCTGAGATCCAATTTGAACTCAGGTCTTCCTGACTCCAGGCTGGCACTGTATCCATTATACCACCTAGTTGCCATCAGTAATGTTACCATTTTATAAATTGTTGTTAGTTGTACTTATCTGACTTTGCCTAAGTTTATAAATGTCTTCCCACTTTCCTTTGAAATTGTCCATTTCATCATTTCTTATGGTACAATAATATCCCATTGCATTCATATACCATGATTTGTTTAGTCATTCCCCAGTAGGAGGATACCTCTTTAGTTTCCAACATTTGTCTACCATGGAAAGAATTGCTATAAATATTTTTGGTACAGAGAGATCTTTTGCTTATTTCTTGAGAGTCTTTTGCAGAGTGATTGTTCTATCATTTTATCTGGTATCATCTACTGACATTACTGGTCTAGGAATTTGTAGAATGACTTGACTTCATTGACCTGGTTTAAAAGGGGAGAACTAGGACCAAGAGGTGGAAGTTAATAGAAAATATTACTTACCAGAAAATTTTTATATGAAAGAAATATCAGGAAAATAGCAATCATTTATTATGTGCCTGGCCCTGTGGTAACCATTGACAGAAACAAATATGAAACTGTTCCTGTCCTTATAAGCCTCCACGGGAGAGAACATTATTAATAAGGGAGAGCTGGCCAAGGAAGAGACCTTTGCTTTGGGGAGTAGAGTACCAGGGATGGAATGTTATTCCATAAGGCAGTTGATTGACCCACCCTTTCCAGAAACAAAGGTAATCTTGATTAGATTCTTTTGATCAGAATAGGAAGTGGAAAGGAATGGGCAAGGATGAAATATGGTCTGGACTGGGCTGGTCTGCTGCAAAGCAGATATGGTGGATTAGTTAAATTTGCACTCATGTTGACCGTTCAAAACAGCTCAGACTCAGGGCCTGGGGATTAAGTGCTCTAGGAACTGAGGCAGAGTTTTGAAGTGTTCATTCAGCAGATGGCAAGAAGGGCAGTGACAGAGCAAGTGACAAGATGGTCCAGGTGGGAGGGATATGTCCAACAATGGTAAGGGCTTCCCTAGGAGTTGGTGGGTTCCTTATCAGTGGATGTTTTTAAGCGGAGAATGGGTAACCACTTGTAAGAGATATTAACTAAAAATTTATGCTTCACGTAGGGTTTAGACTTGATGACCTCTTCGTTTCTATGACCCTAGGTTATTTGATACCATATATGTCATAGATGTTGGCATTGCCAAGCCATTTTTCATATGCATTTACTACCTATTGGGACTAAATTTACATGCCATACTGGGACTAACTTTATGCCCCTTCTCAGGGCATGACTAATGTTTCCCTAGATATTTCTCTGTTCCATGAAACTTCCATGCTATCATCTAACAAACTCATTTCTGGAGATTAAACAGGTAGTGATACAGCCACAAATCTCAAATACCATCATTAGACCTTCAGACCTAAGCCCTTCCCAATTAGGTTGACACCTACGGTAATTGTACAGGCAGCTGTTGATCTCACACATTTAGAAATCCAGCTCAGGGCTCTCTGAAAATGAGACCTTCACTCTTCCAAGTAATTTCTTTTATAGCAAGACTTGTGTGAAAAAAAGAGACTGTGTTTGCTCTGCTGATGATTGAATGTGAGAGCACTGGTAAGTAACCATCTTCCTAGTAAGAAGTGGAGAAAACAGCCAGTGCAGTTAACAAGGGAGAGGGGTAAAGAGTTTGATACAAAGGGAATGAAAGCTATTTAATTATTTATAAATCCAAGTTGAGAATATTCTAGAAGGGAATTGGGCATTTGCTATTGGTATATAGATTCATCCACTTGCTTAGAGCCCATTTTAGAGAAGAGAAATTAGCAGCATTGGCCTTGATCCCTTGAATCTCTTTTACTACTGAACACATTTTTATTAAGTACCAACTATGAGCAAGGAACTATGGCATACAAAGAGAAGAACAGAAGAGTCCCTGCTCTCGAGTAGTTTATATTATATCAAAGTTTATATATAGTTTATATTATATCAAATATATATATATATATATACACACACACACACACACAAAAAAAAAATTAAACGGATGAGTGTATCCAGTATCATATGAGGAATAGGGAGAGGTCTAACTACTAAGGGCATTGGGAAAGGCTTCCTGTACTCATATGGTACATGAACTGAATTTTGAAAGAAGTCAGCAATTATAAGGAGGAAGAGTATGAAAGACTGCACTGGAGACAGCTTGTAGAAAATCATAGAAGTGGCTAGTGACTTGCCAAGTTTTGAGATAAAATGGCCAGTTTGTCTTGAAAGTGAAATGTGGGAAGGGTCTTAACATGAAATAATTTTGCAGATAGACTGGAACCAGCAGTTCCAGTGTCAATAAAGACTTACAATAAAGACTTACAAATAATAAACATTTATAGAGTGTTTTGTAATTCCAGTGTCATACATATCCTCTCTTTTAAAGCACTGGGAGAGTGGAGGGTGGGTTGTCTAATCTGCATGTTATAGGTAGAAAAGGTGAGGGCCAGAGATGTTCAATGACTGACCTAATGACCAATGGATTGACGAAGAAGTGGTTGGTGACCTATCATCACAGGAATTTGTGTAGAATGTTTTGGTGAAGGCTGTACTTTCCTGAACACATTCCAAAGAACACATCCCATTTAATCTGGCCAGACTTCCTATGGATACCTGGGGGTTAACAGTTTCTACAAGCTTAATAAAACAAACAGGAATTCTACAATGGTTATGTGAGTAAAATGATATTAAGTTTTTAATTTTTTGGCACTACTAATGAGAAGCAACCTGCTTTTAGAATAATTCAGATAGGAGTAATATGGTGTTTGGATGTTTGGATATTATGAGATTTTACTAGCTGAAAATGTTAAAAGTCCCAGAAGTTCTGAAAATTATGGAAGATAGGTCCAGATTCTTCCATCTGTCAGGAATCAGTGGAATTAAGTGGATCTGTTATTGGCAATAGGCCTCTGTGTCAGCACAGCTCACCCAAGTTCTTGTGATGTACCTCTGAGTTGATTTTCCCCTTGTAATGATGACAATGCATTTGTATCCACTGTGAAATGTTAATTATTTGTGTTTGGGCCCCACTGCCCTCTACTGGTCTGAGGAAGACTTGATCGTCTTGCTTGCTTGGGAAAGAATTGGTGGTCTCCCATTTTCTCACTTGTGTCTTTGGAGCAGAGATCATCATGCATCTCTCATTTACATCTGGTCACACTGTAGTTAGCTGCTGTGCAGAGGTAGGGTCAAAGAGGCCAGGTCTCTGTAGGATTTCTTTTGGGCTTAAGGAAATGGGTAGTGATGCACTTCAGGACATCAAGTAGGAAAATAGTAGAAAATATTTGAAATCTTCCCCATCTGTTGGAGACATACGCTTAAGAGGTAGAAATACCCCCAACAGACAGACAGACAGACACACAAACACAAACACATTCTACCACCACCAATAACAACAGTAGCAGCAACAACACTCAAATTGTTTCTTGGCTAGAGTTAAATAGCTTGCCTACAATTTAGATCTGGCCATGCGAAAGAAGACTATTACAATGTTTTCAAAGATATCTCTTTCTTAAAATCAGAGAGGGGGGCTTTCATTGGGGATTTCATTTTTAGGAGTTCTACTCCATCACCACAGGGTTTTAACTCCTTTCCTTTTACACAGCACGTGGCTCTGTCTTGATATAAAACACAGAAGGCCTACGCAGACTTATTCGACACAAGCTGCTATTCAGAGGGCCATTGAGAGGGGAAAAAAAGAGAAGTGTTTTGAATTTATAAAAAAATGGGCAAAAATCCTAGGTATATGAATCACCATCAGTGTTGGGTAGTGGGGGTGGTGGTGGTGGGGTGGTCATAATGTTGTTTTGAATTTCATCATGAAAAGGGACTTTGTAAAGGAAAGCCTAAAAGGTGAGAACCAAAACACTGAACATAGGCACTGCAGCAAATGAGATAGGGTGATAATTATAGCTACAATACGAAATCTGCAGTCAGGGGATTTGGATTTAAATTCCACCTCCAATGCTTCCTTCTGTGTGACCTTGGGCAAGTCATTTAAACCCCATGGGCCTCATTTTCCTCCTCTGTAAAATGAGGAATTTGGATTAGATGACCTCTCATGCTCCTTCCAACTTCAAGTCTATAGTCTTGAATCCTAACTCATCAGCCTTTCTTAAAGTAAACGTAACTTATTGAAAAAAGAACCCTTAGTTTACCCATCCCTGACACCAAAGCACTTTCCATACTGCCCTGAAGCAAAAGAATTGAGGGAAGGGAAAAAAGGAAAAGGACCAAGATCTAGCAGTTAGGTGGGATTGCAGAAGTAAAGGCAATTAATTAGGGCAAAGCCTACAAAGGAGAAGGTTCTCCCAGCACAAATAGTAAGTTTCATAAGAGTGGGTCTAAAATCTAAGGTTTTCTTTCTACAGATAAGCAGTAATCTAAGGAGCCTGGAGATATAATAGCAAACTTACTTGGTTTGAATAAACTAGGTATTTTCCTGCTAGTCCACATATTTATAGACTAGATTTCTTCCTTCTTCCTCCTCCACCATTCCTCTTTCTCCTCTCCCACTCTTCCCACTCCCCACTCTCTCTTTTCCTTCTCCTTCCTCTCTCAGTCTCCCTCCTTCTCTCTCTCCCCTCTTTCCCTTTTCTCCTTTGCCCCCCCAACTTTTTTTTTCCACTGGTCAATTCTTTTAGTGGCCCTGTATTGCCAAACTTGAGTATAAATTACTTCACTGTGTAGTAATTTAAAAGGTTCAAGAGATATAACTTCTGGGTAATTTAATCATTTTATTAATAAAACTAGCATATTATTTATAGAAGGATGGTCTTTCGGCCATCTCTCTCTTGACTAAAGACCATGATTGTAGGTGGGGTCATTTCTTTTGGAAGAGGAGTGGCAATCACCTCTGGTTGGTTAACACAATGGGAGGTGGGCTGTTAAAATGAAGGCCCGAGGGTGCCATTTCGTCACCCTTGGACAGAGACACTTATTTAAATACCCAGACCACCCCCAGCCTTCAGCTAGCTATTCAAATAATTTATACCTCACCTCATCCAGAGGAAAACACAATGGCTGCATCATGAGGGTGGGGTCTTGAACAAGAAAATTAGTCCAAACTCATTACCGGCAATGTCCTTCTGAGACTGAACTTTTTAAAAATCAGGACTTTAGAAGAGAGGGATGGGGGGAGGAAATTTTAGATCTCCCCAAATCATTGGTGATTAATAATCGTTTCTCTCAATTGTTGCTATTCTTTCCTTTTCTGTCAAAATATCATATTTGGAGTATCATCACATCCTCCAGAAGACAACAGAATCAAATGGAACTTGGCACAAGGCCTCTGTCATGATTATCTATTGCACAGTCTCTTGAGTGGCTACTGCAGATGGTCCATATGTTAGCTAGGAATTGAAAAAAAGTGAGCTGCTCATCCCTAGAAGTTTCTGCAACTGATTTGGGGTAAACAGCAGTCCTCCCTGATCAACATGGTGACATAACAAGTCACTTAATACTTCATTATTTCTGAACTGACTCCTGTCCCTCTTCTTTTTAGTAGATGGATTTGTGTGTTGTGAGCAAGAAAATGCTTTGTCTTGCCTGCAAATTTCCCTATGATTTATTTTTCAGGACCTAACTAGGCTGGTTATTAGACAATTAGAGATTATGTGTTAATGGTCCATGATGGTCATCTAGTTCAATTCCCTGATTTTGCAGATGAGGAAACTGAGGCCCAGAGAAGCTAAGTGACCTGATCAAGGTCTCAGTAAGTGACAGAGGCAGGATTTGAACCCCAGTTCCTTGATTCCAGATCAGCCACTGTTCATTATACCATTCTGCCTTCACTGCTTCGAGAACCCCAGGTTACCTCCAGGAGACAATGAGGCATCACATTCACACTTTACTTTGAGGATAAAATAATTCATTTAAATTCTGTTGACACTGATTAAGTCTCAACTATAAGCAAGGTATTTGGATTAGGTTTTGGGTATACAAAAACAAAAATGAAATAGTCTTTACTTTCAAGGAACTTAAAATAAAACCAAATTAAAATGGACATAAAAGGGCAGGAAAAGAAAGAAAACCTGGTTGGCTGTGGAGAGGAGGAGGGATCACAGAAAAGCTTCAGACAAGTCTCTATTACTTGGCTTCCCTCTGGCCAGCTTGTTTACTTTACAGCTGGCAGTAAAACCACCAACTACTTCAAGACCCTCCTGGCTTTTTCCTCAACAAGTTCAATGTTCTTTTTATTCCTTTTACTACCTTGGTTTAGCCCTAAAGTTTTGTGGGGAGAAAAGAAACTACACTGCTGATATGTATGTGAGAACAGAGGGGAAGGAGCAGACAGTGCAACAGAAATTCACTGAATTCAGTCTGTCCAGTTTCCTGTTTTAATTAGCTGCTGTTTTCAGTGGCAGCTACGTGGTACCATAGGACACAGAGCACCAGGCCTGGGGTCAAGAAGACTGATCTTCTGAGTTCAAATGCAGCCTCAGACACTTGCTAGCTATGTAACCCTGGGCAAGTCACTTAACTCTGTTTGTCTCAGTTTCCTCATCTGTTAAAAAAAAAAAAAAAAGATCTGGAGAACGAAATGACAAACCACTTCACGTCTTTGTGAAGAAAGCCCCAAGTGGGGCAACAAAGAGTAGGACGTGAGGGAAATGACTGAACAACGACGACTGGGATAAGATTTAGATCTGCTTTTCTTCCCCAGTATTCTGCAGCTGCATTGCCCAAACTGTTCTGCAGAACCTGCTGTTCTATCCATTGGGAATTCCTAGGGATTCCATGAGAAAATGTGAATGCCCAATATATTTCTCACCTCAAATATTAATCTGAAATTCCATTCTAGTTATTAATGTAAAACTATTAAAAATCAAATGAGATCTATACCCCATTTCCTTATGTATGGTAACTGTACATACAGATAGACTTAATTTCTTCTCGTCCAAAATATACCTCATCTCTTTTTATCCTGGGGGGAGGTAGGTATTCCATGCCCCCAGGACACCCAGATCAACATTTATGAGTTTATGGATCCCTTCAGTATATCCAGAACTCAGGAAATAAGTTCTGTGGCTAAATAAGTTTAGGAAATAATAGTCTGGGGGTCTCTCTTCCAAGAGTACAATGTAGTCCTTTCTTAAAAATTTTTTATTTTAATTCTTTTCCTTCCTTAGCAGTTCCTTTACTACAATAGCTTTTAAAAGGCATCTAGTCAACCTGTGTCAGGAGTTTGGTATGATGTAGGGCATTGTAGGGAAAAAGGGGGACAGAGGTGACTGTGATTCCTTGGGGCTATGTAAAAACTTCGGGGAATAGGCTAAGCGTTGTATTGGTGGATTTAGAAACTGAGACATTGTTGTGGGGCTTTAATCAAAGAAAGTTGGAAGGCCAATTACTAATTGCCATGACAGTACTGATTGCCTGTTAAAGTGAGACTGAGAGTAGTCTGTGCCAGGAGTGAATGCTAGCTATCATTCATATAGAGTTTTAAAGTTGTCTAATTTTATCTCCTTACAACAACCTTGGGAGGTAGGTGCCATTATCAACCACTTTGTACAGATGAGGAAATTGGGGTAGTTTGAGGTAAAGTAGCTTGCCTAAGGGCACACAGCTAGTAAATGTTTGAGACAGGATTTAGAATCAGGACTTCCTGACTCCAGGCCCAGTGTTCTATCTCCTGAGGCAGCAAGCTGCCTTGGTTGGATGTATATAATAGAATGGTGAGGGAAGGAACCAGTGTGTTCAGGGATGAGTCAGGAGTTGGGGGAGTGGGGTTCAGTTGTGCATTGGAACCTGATGAGTGAAAGACTGTAGAGAGATGGGAAGGGAGGAGCTGGTTGTTAGTTTGCATCCCACCACCCCCTTACTATGTGTGTCAGGGGTTTGGGAGAGATAATGAAAGGGCTAAGCACAGATTCTGCATGGTACTGCCTGTTCCCATTGTGGCTTTCTCTTTGCTTCCTGGTTTCTCTTTTAGGAAGAGATTACCCAAAGGAATGAAACACTAACATGAAGAAGAGGGGCCATAGAGTGATCAAGGGCATGCAACTAGTCACAGCCTGTTCTTGGGGAGAAAAATAAATGGAGGGAGACATCTAAAGATAGTAGACCACAATAATTTTGATGTACAGTTTGCTGTTATAGAGGTATTTGGATAAAGAGCCTCAGTAAAAAGAGGCCCAACCTTGAGTCAGGAAGAACTAAACTCAGATCTTACCTTACACATGCTAGCTATGCGTCTGTGGGCAAGTAATTTAACCTCTCTGTCCCCTAAACAACTCTCTAAAATTATATGTTAAGGAAGAATTCCAAAGAAGAAAATTAAACTTGATGTTAGGAGAAAAAAAAACTTTCTTTCATTTAGACCTGTAAAAAAAAAAAGTGAAATGTTCAGCCTTAAAAGATAGTGGCTTAGCATTTATTAGAGGTTTTCAAAGTGATCTTTAAACAATGTTTATGTCCAGCATGTCAGAGAATGGATTCCTTTCCCAGTGTAGGTTGGATCGGATGGGCCTTTGAAGTCCCTGCTAATTTCAACTGAAGGTGGAATGTGTACTTGGTAGTATGTTTTTAGCAGGTGTTTTTTTCTGTGAATAGGTTGCATCAATGGTCACTAAGTCCCTTTCCAGCAGTTCAATTCTATGGTTCTTTGAATCTTTTCCTTGGAGAATGTTCCCTTTACTAAGAAATCACAGGTCTAGAATACTTATAGAATGATGTATACGTATGTATATGTATATCTATCTATGCACATACATATATGTAGAGTTATAGAACTTCAATTAAAATACGTATATGTATGTTGTTTAGTTTTTAGTTGCATCCAACTCTGTGTGATCCTTTTGAGGGTTTGTTTGGGTTTTTTTGGCAGATAGTAGAGTGATTTACTATTTCCTTCTCTAGCTCATTTTACAGATGAAGAAATTGAAGCAAACAGAGTTAAGCTGCTTGTCCAGAGTCACAGGGCTGTCTGAAGCCAGATTTGAACTCAGTAAGATGGGTCTTCCTGACTCCAGACTCTGCACTCTGTCTACTGCGGTACTTAGCCACCTGTATGTGTGTGTAATGGGACTGGTCAGTGAGGGGCTGGTCCTCACAGGGTGGCCTGCATAGTCTAACGGCCAGGGAAACTCTAAGTATTTTCCGAGTCTACCTAATTGGTCAGTCCCCCTATTATTCAAAACATGCCAAGACTTTCCTTCCTTGGTAGGTTATAAAGAATATGGTCAATACACATGGAAAGAAGAGGGTTTTCAACAGATCTGGATTGTAATTGACAAACTAGCCTTGTGCCATTTTATAAGTTATTTAAATTCACTGAGTGTCAGTATCTCCATCTGGGAATGGGAGATAAGAATGTTTAGGCTACCTACTCCAAAGAGCCTTTCTGAGTTTAAGGTGGATGCAAATATGTATGAAAGCATAACATTTTATTTTTAACAAGTTAAAGGTACTGTAGTAACTAAATAAGTGAGGAACAGTATTACTGAAACAATTGCCCTTCTATCCCCAACCCACAATGAGTGACCATTGTATCTGTGTATACATGAAGAATAAACTGGAAGAAGAAGAGAGATGAGGTTAAGTTAACAAAGAGCCTAAGGAGGATGCTGGGAAGCACAGTGAGTACAGAGTGCAGAGCCTGGAAACAAGGAGACGAGTTCAAAGTCAACCTCAGACTTTTATTCAGACCCTAGACAAGCTATTTAACCCATGTTTGCCTTCATGTCCTTAAATGTAAAATGTAAAAATAATAACAGCACCCATCTCCCAGGGTTGATAGGAGGATAAAATGAAATTATCTTTGTAAAGCTCTTAGCACCGTGCCTGACACATGGAAGATGCTATAAAAATGTGTATCTTCTTCCCTTCCCTTTAAGGTGGGAGAAAGAAGCAAAACCTGTTAAGACATGGCTGGACCTTGGCAGTTCCAGAGCAGAGGGGGTGTCAGGAAGAAGTGAACAAGTGGTTTTCTAATCCACTGGCCTGAATAATCCAGCTATATTCAGAATAGTCCCATTAATCCACCCACTGCTATGAGTCACAAAAAGCCTCCATATAGTCCTTTCTCCTGCATTTATTCTTTTAGGATCACAGATAGTATCTTGTCTTTTTGGGAACCTCATTTTTCTCATCTGTTAAATGGGAGTAATAACCTACATGCAGGAGAATGAGGGATGGGAAAGAAACACTACAGGGACATTCCTGTTTCTCAAATGCCTTGAAGTGGGAGCTTTAAGAAATAAAGGCAGCCAGTTGGAGCTGTTCAAGGAGACAATTGGTGAACATATTCCGCCCCCCCCCCCCCCCCAATGACTTCATCCAGGCAATTCAGGCCTCACCAATGCCTGGCTGGTACTCGGCAGCTGGTTTATTGCTAGTGGTGAAGCCTGAGGGGAGGGAATGGGGCAACACTTCTCTGGTTTAAAGTACCAAGGGAATTTCAGGAGGCGGAATGCAATTACTTGGGATGGAATCCGGCCAGGGCAATGGCGCTAATATCACTACCCTTGCAGAAAGTTCCCAGGGAGCGTTAATGACTCAGAGTGGTCAGGACCTTTGTTTTACATCTCGTTGGAAAGCTTGCAAAACCACAGCCTTAAAGCATGAGTCTAGAGAAATTACTTTTCTTGCCTGCATCTGCAAACTTCCAGACTAAGCTCCAAGGGGGTAGGGGATGATAAGCCTAGTATCTCATTCTAGGGAGATCCTAGCCAAACCCCGGGTGCTTAGTTAAGGCAATCCTTTATTATATCAGTGCCATTTAAAAGGAAATTCTGTATTTTGGGGAGGCAAGATCACATGAAAACCTCACTGCTCAGACTATGCATGTCCAGTCTTTGGGCAGGGGAAGTGGAGGAAAAGACAGGAAGAAGACAGGCTCCTGACCTTCTCTCACTCTGCTGTCTCTGTAATTACTGGGACAATCAGATTGCCACGTTGGGGAACCTATTGACAATGCTATTGACCAGTACTGGAACACCAGACTAAGGAGCCCCAATGGGACTCCAAAGGGAGGATGAAGAATAGAAGAGGAAACTAGTGGTGTTACCCTGATTTAACTTCATTGCACCAAGTTGCCCAGAGAGAAGTTGAATAGCAATTGTTTCCTCTTATGATAGTATTGAGATTCTGTTCAGGACCAGGCAAATTAAAGTACAAAGGCTGTGCTCTGCTAACAGGGTGATGGTAAATGAAGAGGGCAGTCAGTTGAAAGGAGCTAAGCAATTATGTATTTGTGATGGGTAATGGGGAAGGTGGAGTGATCCTCCTCCCTTGAAAAGCCTTCTCTCCCTTCAAAGACTTTTTCATCCTCGGGGATTGCATTTCCCTTCTGCTTTTGCCATTTCTGAGCGCTGGTACAAAGTTTCTGTAGTTCCTGCACAGTTTTGGAAATCTAGGGTACTAAGATGTTATTAGATTTGGCATATGCCTGTGAAATGGTCCCATCTCTCTTTCCCTCAGATGCCCAAAATATATATTTATAAGTTTCAAGAAACCAAAGAAGTTTCATACCCAGATGGCACATCAGTCAGCTCCCCCTGGCATGGTGAGAGTCAGGAATTCTGAACTCCAAATCTCTGCTGGCTGACTGTCCTTAGGCTAATCATCAGATGTATTTCCTTACCTAGACATGCAGGCATAATTTTCTTAACTGCACGTTGGGCAGATTAGCTAATTAGTTATCTGCTGAGTTGTAGAAGTTATATTTGATGGCACTAAAAGGGTTAAAAGTGATTATTTTCTTGGCACATTTGTCTTTGGTAAGGCTCCAAGTTCTTTCTTATCAGCAGGATCTTCCTAACATAAACAATTCTGCATCCTTTATTTGACCTTTATCTCCTAAAAGTAAGGGACAATTTTTAGCTGATCACCTTCCTGCATGAGCCCCTGAAGGCACTCATCTCATAACTCTTTTCTGGAGTAAGTTAATCTTTTTGGTCTCCCTAGTTTCTTCCTTATTGTCTTCAGGGTTGATTATCAAAGGAGTTTGATATTATCTCATGTGACTGACTTGTTATTTGTAACCTCCAATCCTAGTATGATAGGATATTTCAGTTTTGTTCTTTGACGTATTGTCTGGGGCTCATCATGTCCAGTATCTATCAATTATTATTTTTTCTAATGAAAAATGTTTCAGTAATAAGTGATTTAGCAGGAAAGAAAGGAAGGAAACAAGAATTTATACGTACCCACTATGTGCCAGGCACTTTAGAATTATTACCTCATTTGATCCTCACAGCAACCCTGCGAGGTAGGTGTCTCCATTTCACATATGAGGAAAGTGAGGTAGATTGAGGGTAAGTAACTTGCCGATGGTCACACAACTCATAAGTATTTGAAGCTGGATTTGAACTCCAGGCTTAGAACTTTTTCCAGCATACCACCTAACTGCTTCCAGGTTTTTATACTTCCTAAACATATCTGGTATAAGTAATTTAATGTATAACCCCTTAACCCATCTTTCTCTAGAAATAGTTGCTCTCTTCAATGCATCCTGGGGATTTATTGCTTATTCCAAATTCACTTAAAATTACTTTTTAAGCAAAATCTCCTTTATTTGCCATAACAATCAAAATATTTCAGGAAAAACCCAGAGTGTTTTCCTGGGAATGCAAGTTTTATCAGAATAGGTGATCCAAGCTTGTCTTCTACCTCTATATATGTTAGAATCACAGAATCTGAAAGGTAGAATGAGCCTCCTAGGCCTAATGTTTAGTCAAATCTTCACCAGAATAATAATTTCCCTATATAATATCCTCAGCAAGTATTCATTAAGCCATGTCCTAAAGATTTCCAATAATTATAATTACAAGGGAGTTTTTCCTTTTATGGTGCCCAAAACTCTCTCTGCATTTATAGCTGTTGTTCCTGTGTCTATACTTTGGGTTAAAGCAAAGCAAAGCAAGTATAGACCTTCTAGTTTTAAGGAGTTTTGTTTTAATATTGATTTCTTAAACCATTGGTTGTTTTTTAGTCATTTTAGTCATTTCAGACACTCTATGACCCTATGTGGACTTTTCTTGGCAGAGATACTGGACTGGTTTACCATTTTCTTCTCCAGCTCATTTTACAGATGAGAAACAGAGGCAAACATGGATAAGTGACTTGCCCAGAGTTACATAGCTAGTAAGTGTCTGAGGCCGAATTTGAACTCAGATCCTCCTGACTCCAGGGTTCTATTCACTTATTGTGCCACCTAGCTGTCCAAAGAGTGTAATACCACAAATTTGTGTAATAGAACCCACAGAAGAAATCTAGAAGAACAAAGAATTTTTGGGGTTAAATTGCATTTCCATTAATGTCATCCGCCTGCCTCAAAGAGGGAATATTATTTCAGCCAAGGAAGAGCAGATCAAGGAAGACAACTATATTTACCAGATGTGGATGCATTGCTTCAAAGCTCTGGAAGTGAAACCAAAGGAAATTTCTGAGCCTCCCTTGGCCATCAAAGAAAAGAAGTTGAAGGAGGAACCTCCAGAGCCCAAATAGATTCCTCAGGCTTCTGATGAGCAAGGGATGAGCTGCCCACCGTACCATCTAGCCAAGAGTGAGAATAGGAGACTGAAGATGTCAGTTGTAAAGGTCAGCTCCATCCAAGAAGATACTCAGTCTTCTCAGGATAAGGTCAATTCCTCTTCTTTCCTGGTGGGGAAAAGAGTTTGTTTCTCTTTTCTCTGGAGCCCATATGCAGGTCTATGCTGAGACTACTTGATTTTTCTCCCACCTACCTGTTTCTGGTAGGTTTCAATATATTAAGAAAAGGGCAGGGTATTGAGAATAGGTTCCTCTAAGCCTAGGAGAGTTGTTACTCAGTTATATCTGAATTGTTGTTGAGGAGTGGTCCTAACTTTAGCCATTTTTTGGTTTAAAAAAAAAAAAGTGGTGTCAAAATCCAGATAGAAATGGAAACCTGGGGGGCAGAGCCAAGATGGTGGCATAGCAGCAGCAACATATCGCAGCTCTCACATAGCCACCCCAAAATACCCATAAAATAGGACTCTACACCAATCCTAGAACTCCAAAACGCACACAGAGATACTTCCCACTAAAGTCAGCTCGGCT
>CM053589.1:125136785-125170640 GCA_028646515.1 Pseudochirops corinnae | reverse complement strand
GATTACAAAGGAAACCAACTATATTTTAATGCAATTGTATGTTTTTTGAAATAATAATTCATGGCCCCACATTTAGAACTCTTATCATAGCCTGGAAAGGAGTACAGTGGATTTGTGGTTCTAAAAAATGAATAGCCTGTAGTCTGTCACCTAATTTTCTCTATGACCTAGGGAAAATCATTTAATCTTTCTGAGCTACAATGTATTAATCTGTAAATTAGATATACAATAGTATAGGCCTTATATAACCCCAGAGGGAGGTCATAAGATTCAAATGATAACAGGTATTTGAAATTTCCTTCATGTATGAATAAATGTGAGAAATTATCCGAGATAATTCTCCACCCTCTTTGACAGTCTTTTATCATTATCTGATTATATATATATATATATTTTTTTTTTCCTCAGTCTTCTCATTGTTATTGTTTGTCCTTCTTTCTCAAATAGGACCAGTGACATCAGGAGGGTGATGTTTTGAGTTGGAAATGAATTGAGTTTAAGTGAGGCAGAGCTGTGCAAAGTCCTCAGCCCCACTCTCTCCTCCAGAGTCTTAGGAGTCCAGTGGCATGACATATTAGCACCATGGAGAACACAGTGTAGTTGACTCAAGAGGGTGGGAAGAGATGTAGCTTGTGCTGGGAAGTGGACTGTTATTCTTGCCAGAGTGGTGGTTGTGACTCACCAGTACATTTTAGTAGTAAGGAGCAATGGATTGTAGGTTGAGACTTAAATTAAACTAGAATTCTGTTTTTCAGTCATAGGGGCTATGTCCACAGTTATCTCAAATTTCATTTTTGTCATTTTTTTTCCTCTGGGGCATTTCTCCTTAGGTAAAGTCAACCAGCAGGATGTGTATCCCCTAGGGTATAGGTGTTATATTTGCAGCTATATTGGCAACTGGCCCCAAAGCCCTATAACATAAAATACTAATAGGAAACAATGCAGTGCCCCTGACTCAGCTTTCCAGTACATCTGAATTGTTATTCCTGAGACAGTTCTTTATCTCTCAAGGTAAGAAAATGGCAAAGGTTGGTGACCCTGCCAATCTACAATTTAGTTGAATAGGACTTTGGTTTAATTGAAGAAATCTGTTTTCAATCCTATCTGAGGAGTCCTGGGTCACATGAACAATAACATTGAGGAATAAACATTTTCTACTATCTTCATGACCTTTCATACATCTGCAAAGTAGGAATTATGCACAAGAGATAAAACCTTTTCAGCATTTTTGTAGACTAGACACAAAGAACCCAAACAAAGGAAAATCTTGATGAACTAACAATGGAGAAGGCTAACCCCTAACACTTAATCACTCAGCACTCCCCATCCTTTCACCAGCCATACTCTGGTCAGCTAAGAAGTACAAGGTATCACAGAACTTAATTCTATGCCCCATCCTCCTTCTTCTCCTCCTCTCCAGTGCCTTGGAGATCCAAAGGGCAGAAATAATTTGCACAGGCTTCAATAGCATGACAGTGTTCTGTGCCACAACAGAACTTGGCCAGAGAATGGAGGAATAGAGACAATGGAGCAGCATCCACCTGGCACCAGTTCTGTCTCCCCAGAAGTCACTTGAGGCAAAGACTGAGGCTAGTGAATGTGAATTGCTCAGCATTAGAGAACATCGAGACCCTTTGAGATTTAGCCTCCTCTCCCTTCCCTCCCCCCACCCCAAAACTACAAACTAAAGGTAGGGAGGTGGAAATTGAGCAATAAGGGAAAAGTAAGGGAGAAAGATTTAAATTAACAAAGATTTTAGGAGGAGGAAAAATCAGATAAAAACCTTGAGCATAAGCAGATAAATGAAAAAGGAAGATAATAATCAAGGAAGGAAATATAACTTCCAGATGAGGGTAAAGAATTCAGGCATCTATGAAAAAGTATTGTAAGACAGAAAGTGAATCAATGCCTGATGATCCAAAGGATGCCAATGGATTCTCAAGAGACCATGAAATCATAGCAGGATGTTCCTGAATGGTTTCAAAGAGAAATAAGAATTGTAAAAGTAGAACTTATGACCTACACAGCAGAAGAAATAGACAGAATGGAAATAAAATCATGCTTTGAGTCCATAGCAGCAAGTCTCAACAAAGAAACAAAACAAAAAAATAAAAAAGATAACTGATTGGGAATGCAAATATATGGAAGTGAAAGACAATCTGGAAGAAGAGAAGGAAAAAGTATTAACATTAAGAGAAAGGATGATTCCCATAGAAGCAAAACACATCAAACTTGAAGATAGGATGTGTACAGAAAACTTAAGGGTTTTCAGGAGAACGTGACCAGTCAAGTCTATGTGAATGATGGTGATCAAAAATTTCAGTTAATAGACCACTTTGGATAAATATAATATAACTTCTAGTTTCCCTTTCCTTATGGCACTGTCAGCATGGAGTACAATGTATTTATCTCTTCTTTTAAATATTATATTTCTATTGACTCACAATGGGCTCACAATTCACTAAAAACATCAAATCTTTTTATATAATCTGTTATCTATACATGTCTCTCTCATCCTGATTTGTTTCACTTTTATTTGAACACAAGTGTAAGACTACATTTGTTCTTATTAATTTTCATCTTTTTAAAGTTGGTCCATTATTTTCTTGGTCAGCCAAGAACTTTTTATATCCAGATTCTCATCCACTATGCTAGCACATATCATTCCCCCCCTTTTGTATTTCCTGAACAGGTATAGAATATGTCATGCATACCTTCACCTTATAGTTCTTTGAATCATGATTGCATTTTCCTTTCTTTAGTTGAGAAAGCAACCTGCATTTTGCATACATGTAGTTGTTACTTGGCACTAGGAGAAATATGGACAGAGTATGATCTGCAGGTCACTAGAAAAGTATTCTCTGTTGTCCACCCTTACTGAAACCGAGATCTACAGTATACTGTTGCTCTTGCTATTAGCTCTTGTGACTGACTTGTGGCTAAGTGCATTAACAAATTGTTGACTGTATTGAATGTTTTGTGATCTTAAACTAATGAGTGAAGCATTATCTATAATAGACTTTTCTGTGATTCCATGAAGACTTTTTGGCCTTTTCCTTCTTGCTTAACCTGAATTTGGTTTATATTTAGCAGATTCCTGTCAACATTAATTGGTTTTCATCTTTAAATACTTTATTTTTTTTATTCAGTTATTTTTCAGTAGGGTCTGACTTTTTATGACTGTTTTGAGATTTTCTTGGCAAAGACACTGGAATGGTTTGTCATTTCTTTCTCTAGCTCATTTTACAAAAAAGAAAACTGAGGCAATCAAGGTTAAGTGACTTAGCCAGGTCACACAGTTAGTGTCTGAAGCTGGATTTAAACTCAGGTCTTTTTGACTTTGGGCCTGGTACTCTGTCCATGGTGCCACATAGCTGCTCAAAAATACTTCATACTCCTGCCATGATTTAGGTCATTTCTTACTAGATACTGCTTTGGAGTGTCAGAGAAAAGAGACATTGTTCTGTCCTGAATACTTCCTTTCCCACAAAGTCCCCCAAACTGACCTCTAATTTCTCCTTTTCCTATTTAAGTACCTTATCCCCGCCCACAATCTTCCTTTCAAAATAAGGCCCACTGATATTTTTTTTTCCTGAATTAGCAAAAATCTTCAGACACCATTCTTAGTGTGGATGAAACATAATCCTGAAGTCCTTGTAATGAGAGCCCTGGACTAGATACTTGAAATCTGGCTCACATTTGCTATGTGAATTTGGGCCACTCGCCTCTGCTCTCTGAGCCTCAGTTTCCTCATATATGAAATGAGGAGTACGATCTCTTAAAGCATCTTCTAGAACAACTGCTCTGTGTTTATTGTCTTAGATTATAAATCATTATTTTGGAGTGAAAAGCAAAAAGACAGAGATGAGCAGGTAGACTTTATTTCCTCTATCTCTCTTCTTCCATTCACCTCCCTGTAAGGAAAGAGAGATTTCTCTTCAAATTCCTGTGCCCAGTCCATAGAAATTCCTGATAAAATAGGAATTCTATCCACTACTTCTTATTCAACTGATGTAATAATTAGTTATAGCTCTTTGCTACCTGGGTTCTAAGGCCAAGAAAGTCTTTATAAGACTGTAGTTATTGATTAACTGAGAAAGATAGAGGAGGATATTATATGGGCATCACAGAGCAAATGAGGAGAAAGTTAAGCCTGGTCAGCTCTAGGATCCCAGGGTTTTTTAGTGTTTCTGTCATTTCTTTATGTATATGTTGTCTTGTTGATTTCATTTTTGGGCTACATAGCCTAATAACTGTCATTAAAATATTGCTGGGCTACAAGTCATTGACACATTGGATTGAGAAATGAGAAGAATAATCTATGAGGGGATTACGAATTCAGTTGAAGAAACATTTGTAATTCTGGGATTCTAAGATTCTTGCTGCCTCAATCTAGTATAGGAACTCAGAATATGTACAGAAGAAGTGAGATATTTTACCTCTTCATCGCTCTAGTCATCCATATATTGTCAACAGATGATAAATTAAATTGGAAAATCTCCTTTAAAATATGAAATTTAACTTAGCAATGATTTTGCTCTCACTATGAGTCAACATCTCTTTTTCTCCCTTAATTAAAGCAAAAAAATTGAGTTCAGTTAGCTTGACCCTGGCATATAGTAGGTGCTGAGTACATATTTTTTAATTGAATTAGTATGTATTGAGTTGATATCATATATCTATTGTTCAGTCTTTTTTCAGTCATATCTGACTCTCTGTGACCCCATCTAGGGTTTTCTTGGCAAAGATACTGAAGTGATTTGCTTTCTCCCTTCCTAGCTCATTTTTTAGATGAGAAAACTGAGGCAAACAGGGTTAAGTGACTTGTCCAAGGTCACATAGTAAGTATTTGAAGCTGGATTTGAACTCAGATCTTCCTGACTCTAGGCCCAGTGCTCTATCCACTGTGTCACCTGCCATCATATGCCTTCCTCTGTCCAAAACGCTGAATTTAAGATATGACCTGTGGCCAAGGCTCTTCATTTTTGAAGATCATAGACCATATCCAGTCTTGAGGACTGAAACAAACAAACAGCAACAATAACAAAAAATCCTGGGTCTCTGGCTTTTAATGTCACCTAATAATTTACATTGGGAATTTTTGGGGAAAAAAGTATTCGTTTATTTTTAGACACATTTTGGTAATGGAGTCCTCAGGTCTTATACAAGTACTCAGCATAAGAGATACATCTATAAGGTACAGACAACCTTTATTTCATCCACTATAAAATGCAAAAGGTATAAAGAAGTTCATAAACAAAGCAGGAAATACATAAAGGACAAATTGACCATAAATATAGTTTTACTTCCACTCCCATGTGTCCTACTTTCCCAGAGGATTTTAAGGTCCTACAGATTTGATGCCATAAGCTAGTTTGGACTACCCTTCAGAAGGGAATTAAACTCTGGACTGGCAGCTCCCCAACAATCAAGTGAATTCCTCTTTTTTCATAGGTCATACACAATCCCCTCTAACCTGCTAGTGATCTTCTGTAACTTAGACTACTCCACTCTTAAAGTAAAAACGTTAGGATTGCTAAGCAGTAAATACCCATAATGTTGTGTGAGTCCTTCTTTTGCTCCACACAGAGACCCTCTGAGAGTTTTACATCTCACAGAAGGGAAGTACACTTGAGACTGCTTGACAGAGAACTGACTTTTTCCATCAGACTCATGTCTTCTGAATAACTTTACGTGATAGAGAAGTGAAAAGGCTGATTCCCTAGTGCATACATATCTTTGTTTTAGTCACTTATCTCTACTTGTATCCCTCACACCACTGGCTTAGGAAATTCTGCACACAATATGTAAGATGCTCAAATTCTTGAATTTAGGATTAGCCACAAAGCAACCCCTAAATCTCTAAGAAATTACCTTCTTTGGATAAGAGACTAGATTCTTTGATTATACTATCAAGGGAATTCTCTGTGTCCTAATTAATAGACTGGGGTTCGGTGATGACATTGTCCAAGAACTTTGTGTAGAGATTCTACTGCTCAAAAACATATATACATATGCACACACACACACACATCCATACATATGTGCTCTCACATATATACCTGCTTTGCCTTTAGGATCTTGATGGAAGAAAAGACAATGAGAAAAGATCACAAATAATCTCAATTTTCTTCTTATAGATCAACACAAGGGGTTTCTTCTCTCTCCAGAGTCAGTCTTCCTGAGAGTCTGAGTTAACCAGCTCATCTTGTGGTGCATCTTCAGCCACTGCAACTGAATCAGGAGATGTATTTACCTTTCAACAAAGCACTAGTGAGCATGTCCATGCCCTTTACAAGGAGATGCCTTCATAAATTCTGGGAGGAACAAAACAAAACAAACAAACCTTATTGATCTGTAAGATTATTAAGTTGATTGGGGAATTCTCTGGCCAACCCTCTACTAACAGAAGAGACAAAACTTGAATAGATGGTACAACTGAAAAATAATAATGGGGAAGTTGGGTGGTGTAGTGTTTAGAGTGCTAGACTTGGTGTCAAGAAGATCTGTTTTCAAATCTTGCCTCAGACACTTACTAGTTGTATGAGCCTGAATGTTTGCTTTAGTTTCTTCAGCTATCAAATGAGGATAATAAGAGTACCTACCTTGCAGCATTGTTGTAAGGGTAAAATGAGATAATAATTATGAAGCAGTTAGCACAGCACCTATTGCAGGGGTGGGGAACCTGTAGCCTCAAGGCCACATGTGACCCTCTAGGTCCTCAAGTGTGGCCTTTTGACTGAATCCAAACTTCACAAAACAAATCCCCTTTAAAAAAAAAAAAAAGGATTTGTGTGGGGCAGCTAGGTGGCACAGTAAATAGAGCACTGGCTCTGGAGTCAGGAGGACCTGAGTTCAAATCTGGCCTCAGACACTTAACAAAAAAAAAAAACTAGCTGTGTGACATTGGGCAAGTCACTTAACCCCAATTGCCCTGCCTTCCCCCCTCCAAAAAGCAAAAATAAAAAAAAAAAGGATTTGTTCTGTAAAAGTTGGACTCAGTCAAAAGGCTACACCTGAGGACCTAGAAGCCTACATGTGACCTCAGAGCTGTATGTTACCCACCTTTCACCCTAGTGCATAGTAAACACTATGTAAATGTTAGCTATTATCATCATCATCATTATTAAGTTTATTTTTATCATTATTATAAGCATTAGCCCAAAACTAGAAATAGAAAATAGAAATATTTATGACATAATTGAAATTGATTCTTGGAATAAAGAACACATTTTTTCCTATCGAAATTGGGAAAAGAACAAGATTCCCAGGCTAGCCTACACAGACCCATTTTACTCACAATAATTGTCCACATTTATGTGGTGTTTTAAAGCTTGCAAACCAATTTCATTAGAACAACTAAATAAGGTAGGTAGTATAAGTACCATTATCATAACTTCCCAAGTTGGAATACAAGGCTTAGGAAGGATGGTGTAACATGATCAGAGTTAGAAGTATCAGAACTATGACTCAAACCTGGTTCTTACTTTCAGTCTGAAGTCCCCAGCTAGTAGTTCATGAGCTGCCATGAGTAATATTCTTTCCAAACAGCTAACCAATCAACAGACATTTGTGAAGCACCTCCTATGTACCAGGAAATGTGCTAGGCAATGAGAATATGAAAAAATAACAAACAAACTGGGATTCCAAGAGTCAGAGATAAGGACAGAGAACAGTCTAGGAGGTATGGGGGACAGCCAGTACAAACATATGGAAATAGGAAACTAAGCATCATGAGTGAGAAAAAGCATTTCTATATTATAGAATATAGGGAGAGGAGGAATGTGTAAGGAGACAGGAGAGGAAAAAAAGGACTTGTCTGTAAAGATCCAGTTAGGGACCCCAGAAATCACCCCTTTTTTACATGTACAGCAGTAGGATCTCTGTTAGGTGGAAGTTATTTCAGTCCCTCCATAAATATTTTGAGTTCCAGAACAATAGAATGGAAATTGGAGTTGAATTGTCCACATTTGAGATCCCTATACTTTTCTGAATGTACGGTCATCCATAAGTTACCCTTTGGGAAATGCTGTATAAGAATTTAATGCTAAGAAACATGAAAATGGGAGTGAGGGTGGGGTAAAAATTAAGTAAAAACTGAATTAGATTATTTAAGCTTATTATCTTTCAACTTCGAGCATAACAGAGTTCTCATAACAGTATCTCATAACAGAGATACAAATTAACACTTCTCAGAGGGTAGCGTGATTTAAGACACTGGACTTGGAGTCATGAAGTCCAAATTCCACCTTGAACATTTACTTGCTGTGTGAGCCTGGTTAGGTCACTTAATGTTTGTCTGCCTCAGGTTCCTTTTTTTTTCTAAAATAAAATAAAAATTAGTCTATTGCACGCCATAGCTTCTAAGGTTCTTTCCAGTTATTAAAATCAATGATATGCTAGCCTTTGCCCATCCTTGTACTAGAGGCAATGAAGTATAAGATAAACCAGACCCTCAAGGAACTTACAGTATTAAAGAAAGATCTGAGATATGTAGTGACCTTTGGTCCAACTACTCTGGGGTATCCTGCATGAGAGTCAAAATGTCCCAGCCCCCTTTGCTGTCAGTATTCTTCCCTGCCACTTTGGGGTTTCCTGATTAGCAAACCAGGACCTAAGGCCCTTTATCTTCATCAACCAGTGATACCCCTCTACCTATGCCTCAGTGGTGCTAATTTCGTATTAAACTCTGCCATGACTAACCCCATTGACTAAAGGCTGAGGAAAAATGGAGCTGCCCTGGCCTCATTTTAACTCCTAAGTCTCCCAATATGGTTGAATCTCTCCACCATTCACTTTTTAAGGATAACACAAATTGTTTCTTGTTTCACTGTGTGCTGAATCAACCTGCTTTCTTTATCTACTTTATACCTCCACAATTCTTACTCTAATTCCTCATGACATCCTTGACCTTTGGGCACTATGTTTAGCTTATATAACCTTGGACAACAGGAATAAAAAATTTCCAGCAGCCCCATTGACCTCTCAAAATTCTTCTTAGGGTATATAAAGAGCAAGAACTGAGAGTATGACTGCAGTGGTCCAGGGTCTTTTTATACTGTGGACTTTCTCTAAATCTCATCCTTTGGTTCTCCAAATCTCAAGCAGAACCAATAAGGGTGAGCCACTTAACGTACTTGAAACATCCATATAACCGTATCACTTCTTGTTGAAGAATGAGGAGTAAGTTGGGTGGTATAGATTATGAAATTTATGTTAGTATTTCAGGTGGAGTTTCACTAATCTGCCTATGCTCTCTTCCCTATTTCCCTTGTCACCACTAGCACATATTTGCAATATGGCTTTTAAAGCTTAGGGATGAACTCTCTGGCACAAGCCTCTCATTAACACCATGTCCTAATCCCCTGAGCTAACGAGGCATTGTTGTGCTCTAAGCTGTCTGATAGAAAACAGATTCATTCGACAACCATCAAAGGCAGATGGAGCTTTACTGCCAAGGAAGGCATATGGTGTGTAGAGCTTAGATGTGTTCTTTGGTCCAAGAAGAAGGGTTCCACATGAGTTTCCCAATGCACAGTCAGATATATTGGTGTCTAGGTCACATTCCCAACAAGTACAGGGAGAGAAGAGATTGTTTACTTTGTGATTTGACTGCTGAGTTTTCATTGGCTAGAGCTGGGGAACCCTGGACAAACTTTCAACAATGCTAACTCTCTTCTTTTTTTTTTTTTCCTTCTTATTGATAGCCTCCATTCTCAGCTCCATTGGATCATTGCCCACGTTGTTGTGTGAAGGATCACTCAACTAAGAGCAGAGTGCATCAAAGAGTCTCCCTTTTTTAGTTTGGGGGAAACTATTTTGGGCACAGTAAATATTTGAGTGGGGCCACTTTATATGTTCTGATTCACACACAGGTCTAATAAGTCATGGACCAATGACATTTCAGGAGGATTATTCTGGGAGAGAAAAAAAAAAGGAGATAAAATCATTTACAATGATCATAGGGGTCCAGATCTAGAGCAAGAAAGTACCTGAGAAATTTGAAAAAAGAATTAGAGAATACTTAGCAGGGAAAGGAGACTCAGTCTGCACATAGTCCTGAAAGTAAGTGGTAAGAAATGGTGAGATAGTCGAGTGACAACATAGATGTTAAACTTGGAATTAAGAGCAGATAAGTTCAAGTCCTACTGCTGGCACATCCTGGCTATGGATGATGTGTAAACCCTTTAACCTCTTGGTGCTTATTCTTTTCCCTTCTCTTTGTCATTAGTTTTTATAGAGAGGAATTTGGCAAAATCTGAGACCTGGGAGAAATGCTTTGCAAATACTTTATGATTGCTTGATGAAGAGGAAGTATATAGATAACTGTATCAATCACTGGTAAAAATCACTGGTAGGATAAGCCTTTTTTAAATCCATTTTTTTTTTTCAGCTTTTGTAGCTCCCTGAGTCATCTGAATAATCTCATTTTTTTTTAAACTATTGGTTTCAAAAGGGAAAATTCTGGCAAACTTACCTTACAACTATTATAATTGTCACCTTTTAATAAAGAAAGGGCCCTAGGAAGTTCCAGTAGGTAGCATTTACTGGGAGACAGATTTCACTTTAATATATGGGGGAGGAAATCCTAACAATTAGAGTTATCTGAAATCGAAGAAGCTGACTTGAAAAATATTGAGTTTCCTCACACTAGGTATTTTTAAGCAAAGATGAGATGATCCCTTTCTGAAGTTTTTATAAAAGGAATTTCCAAGCTGAAACAGTGGAGTAGGATTTAACTAGATTGCAGGATTGAAGGATTTAAAGCTAAAAGGGACCTTTGAAATTTTCTGTTTGAATCCCCCCATTTGATAGAGAAGGAAACTGAGGACCAGAGTGGTTGAGTGACTTGCCTAAGGCCACACAGGTAGTATATAGGCACCCAGATATACTGACTCCAGATTACTCTGAAACTCTTGTGATCATGCACATAAAGCTTTTATATTAATTTTTTAAGAGTTAAGAAATGGGCAGTGAATTCTAGCACCAATCAAACACATGTCCAGTTTTGGAGTAGAAATCTATGACCATGTTCACCAATGGTGAGAAAGATATTCTGTTTGTGGAACTGGCACAAATTAAAAATAAGTATGGCAGAACCAAATAAAAGTTACAAGGAGAGAGTCTCAGTTCCATAGAGTCAGTAAGAATGTGGAAGTTCAGGCTGCCTACAACTGAATAATGGTGAGTTCCTGCAAAGATACAAATCCCACCAGCCAAGTCTTTAAGCAAGGTCAGATTCTCACCAAACCTGTATTAAAACAGAGTTTATAGCAGTCATGTAAGCTGAGTGTTACTTTGGCATCTCCTTGTAACATCTTCCAGTTGCTAGTAATTCCATGGCTTAGGAGACCAGTGCTTTTTTCTTAGGTGAAGATTTTCTGGGAAAGGGATGACAAAAAGAAGAAGAGATAGAAGATTATCCTTAAAATGAGAGGGCGAACATTGTCCTAAGGATATAGAGGAACTTTGGGTCTCATATTTGTGTTTCCTTAGCGTGGTGGTTGGTTTCTGATGTCTCTTGTGGGTCTGGTAATGATTCCCTTAATTCACTTCCTGATTTCAGGGAGTGACCAGATGGGATTTGTGGTAGCAAAATGACCTAGAAATTTCATTATTCAGAGCTAAAGCAAATGCATCTTCTTTTTGGATTCTGAACCCTAAAGAATGCTATCTTTTGGACCTGTCTATAGAACATTATTTGGGGAATAAACATACCCTAAGGACATAAGATTATTCATTCTTTAGAATATAATGAATATACCATTGTTTATTTTGTTTCCAGACTACCATGAGTATGGCAGCTCTCCTAGGGAGTCTCCCAGCAAGCTGTCCTTTCTATCTTGTGGAAAGTGAAAGGTTCTTCCCTGTGCTATTTCTAAAGGGTTCATAATTGACACTTTCTCTCCCATCTCCATTTCTAGCTCCTTTACCTCACCTGTGATTCATATACCTGACTTTTGCTCTCAGGAATGTCTCTAGGTTTCCCCTTGCTTGCTGCAGTTCCCATATATTGTCTTCTGGACTCTTCTCTCAATTCATTTACCCTTATTAAGATCCTCAGATTGTTAAGTTACAAGCCAGCTCTTTCTGTGTAAGTCAGCCATGTAATTGGGAGCCTGTGTTTGGAGATTATGATGTTAAAAAAAAAATGGCCTTTTAGAAAGCAACTATGTTAGCAAACTGTACGGTAATTCTCAGCAAGACCAGGCAGAGAACAAAGGAGAAGACCACACTTATCTCCCTCATTGCATCTCATGGCTGCTAAGATTTAGACAGACGTTCTATTCTGAACCTCCTTTTATCAGCTGTTCATAACTTCCAGAAAATGTTCTATTCTCCCTACCTTATTCTCATCAATCAATAAACAATATACAAGCTGGAGAGGGGCCAAGATATGTCATTGAGATAACGAGGACTAAAGAGCTGATAGATGTGTATAAGGAGATAGGGAACATTACAGGCCCTGGAACAGCCTGATTTCAGACTTCAGCCCACAGTGTCAGGAGGAGAGAATCTAATAGCCCAGAGTTATAAGGGATTGTGAGAGTAGAAGAGGATACCAATTCTAAGAGAAAAGATGTTTTTCTGTGAGTGTGTGTGTATGTATGAATTCAGATAAAGGAAGTTAGGAAGTATTCATGAAAATATAATAATAAAAATCACCCAACATGTTAAAGGCAGAATTGTATAATAAGAGCTGGATCTGGAATCAGTATTTCCCAGTAAATGAGACCCAGCTTGGACTCTGAGGACCCTGTGAGCAAATCACTTTCCCTCTTACCCTTAGCCTCCTCATCTGTACAATAATAATAATAATAATGAACATATACCACCTATTTTTCCAGAGTTGGTGGTCTTGGGGGTCTTTGTAAAGCCCAAAGTATTATCTAAAATAGATCATAATCAAGGTTGTTCTTTGGCACTGTTCTACCTGCATCCAAATTATGGGTCTTCCCCTTACTATGTGCTGGAACTGGGTTAAGTATTTTTTTTTAATTTAGGTATTTTTATTTTTAAATTTAATATATTTTATTTTCCCCAATTACATATTTTTATAGAAAAACTTTTTTAAGTGTTGAGTTCCAAATGCCGTAGCTCCCTTCCCCCCTGCCTTTCCCACTGCTCTTTCCCCTTCCTGAGACACAAGTAATCAGATATTGGTTATACATATGTAATCACATAAAACATTTCCATATTAGTCATTTTGTGCAAGAGGACTTGAATAAAAGAAAAGGAATAAAACAAAGAAAAGAAAAATAGCATACTTCAGTTTATACTCAAACAGTATCAGTTCTTTCTCTGGAGAGAGATAGTATCCTCCATCATTAGTCCTTTGGGATTATCTTAGATCATTGTATTGTTGAAAATAGCTAAGTCATTCACAGTTCTTCATCAAATAAGATTGCTGTTACTGTGTACAACATTCTCCTGGTTCTGTTCACTTCACTTTGCATCAGTTCATGTAAGTATTTCCAGGTTTTTTCTGAAATCATACTCCTTGTCATTTCTTACAGCATAATACTATACCACAGCTTGTTTAGCCATTACCCAATTGATAGACATCCCCTCAATTTCCAGTTCTTAGCCACCACAAAAAGAGGTGTTGTAAATATTTTTGTACAAATAAGTCTTTCACCCATCTTTTTTTTTTTTTCTTTTGGAAGGGGGGAGGCAAGCCCATTGGGGTTAAGTGACTTGCACAAAGTCGCTAGTTAAGTGTCAAGTCTGAGGCTGTATTTGAACTCAGGCCCTCCTGTATCCAGGGCCCGTACTGTATTCTCTGTGCTACGAAGCATTTTTTTTTAATGTCTTTGGTCAAATATTTTAACCACAGTGAACCTCCCTTAACTCAAATGTAAAATGAGGAGCTTAGCTTAGATGTTATGTGGTCATTTCCAGGTCAAGTTCTGATCTATGCTTTCTGTGTTATCTGTGCGCCCTCCATGGGAGGAGGTGGGATCTCTACTTGGTCCTGTGCCTCAGTTTCTCATTTATAAAGTAAAGGAATTGACTAGATGATTTCTAAGACCCCTTCCAGTTCTTAATCTATTCATGTATATTCTTTTCCCAAATTTCACCTTCCATGGAGGATAAATTCTTTCATCAAGAGAAGGGTTGAATATTTTTTTGAAATCTTACATGTTGCACTTACTATTTGTTTTAACCATTGATTGATACTGAAATTTGCTGAAGGCCGTAAGTCATGAGCATGTTGCCAGATGATTGGAAAACCCCACAGAAAGCAATGAATAGGTAATGTTACACAAAAAATGGAATAAATTGCCAAATTAGCAAAATATTCAATTGTATTCAGATCAACAATAGCCTAGAGATATAATAATAATAATAATAATAATAATAATAATAATAATAAACAATAATAATAATGGTAAAGGTAATAAGCATTTATATAGCACTTTTAGGTTGATCAGCACTTTACATGTTTTATTTTATTTAGTCTCCGTAACAACCCCATAAGATAATTGCTGTTTTTAATCTCATTTTACAGTGAAGAAACTGAGCATCAGAGATTGGGTGATTTGTTCAGTCACATAGGTAGGAAACGTCAAGTCTTCTTGACTCTAGGTCCAGAGTTCCATCAACAGCATCACCTAACTGTCACTATATCTATATCTATATTTATATCTATATCTATCTATCTATATATCTATCTATCTATCTATGTATATATATAGTATATATATGTATGTATGTATATATGTATATGTAAAGTGTATATATATACATTTTATATATATCCTAAAAACAAATATTAGTTATGCCTGTGCTTACATGGTTCCTCATGCCTGATATGCTGCCTCACATTCTTTCTGCACATTCACACTCTTTGAATCCTTCAAGATCCATCTTGCCTTCCATCAAGGACAGAAGCTTTATTTGGTTACCCCAGCTGACGTTACTTTCCATCTGTTGAAAATGCGTATCATTTAATGTGTGCTGTTAACATGACACTTAGTGTCTGAGGATTATAGAATTAGGTCTAGAAGCTCAACATTTTCATTTTACAGATGGAGAAACAGAGGCCCAGAGAAGTAAAGGGATTTGTGCAAGGTCACACTTGTGCTATGTTACAGATTTAGATTTCAGACTAGTCATCTGACTTCAGATATATCACTTCTATTGTTCCATCCTTGTAGGGTTAGCTGTCTTTTTATGTTATGTCTTCCTAAATATATTGTACAGTCCTTCAGGATAAAGACCATCTCCTATATATCTTGGTATCTACTACAGTTTCTTGCATCAATAAATGTGGTCAATAAATATTTGTTGACTATTTTACCTTCCTGAATTGACCTTCGTGATTTAATGAAAATTCTGAATTGTGGAAAAAAAATTATTTTAAAATTTATTTTAGTGGAATATTTTAAAATAAGATGTACTTTTATAATTACTTTTAAATTCATACAGTCATTGAAACTAGGTCAATATTGTATGGACAAATCGAGGTCCTTAAGTTCCATAGCATATACATTTGTTGGAAAGGGACTATTTTGGTGGCTTTTTGATCTGTCTGCTGCAGAACCTAGCACATTTGTGGAATTGAAGTGCCTAGACCTGCCTTAATAAATAGCTAAGTGTATTAGGTAATTAACTTGTTATTTGAATGTTAATGACTGCTTCTGAAATGTTAAATGTACTTCAAATAGGTTAAGGATTTTTCTTAAGACCTTGTTTATATCTTTAGCCTATTTGGTAAAAACTGTTATTAAAAGTTTCCAGATTTCAGCTTAGTAGACTGGGTCCAAGGTAATAAAGTTTTAGGTTGTCTTTAGATTATATCCACTTATCAGTTTTTTCTCTGTAGGTGGACAACGTTTTTCATTTTAAGTCCCTTGGAATTATCTTAGATCAATATATTGATCAGAACAGATAGATCATTCACAGTTGATGATTGTACAGTATTGCTGTTACTGTGTATAATATCCTCCTGGTACTGCTCAGTTCATTTCACATGAGTTCCTCTAATTCTTCCAAGGTTTTTCTGAAAGCATCTTGCTCATTTCTTACAACACAGTGGTATTCCATCATATACCACCACTTATTCAGTCATTCCCCAATTATGGGCATCCCTTCAATTTCCACTTCTTTGTCACCATACACACACACACACACACACACACACACACACACACACACACACACAGCTGCTATAAATATTTTTGTACATATAATTCCTTTTCCTTTCTCTTTGATCTCTTTGAGATACAGACAGTAGTGGTATTGCTGGGTCAAAGGGTATGCATAGTGTTCTAGCCCTTTGGGCATAATATAATAGGTATGTTTAAAAAGTTTCAATTTATTATGTATTTATTTTGAACGTTCTTTTCTTTTCAAATTTTGAGTTCCACATTCTTTCCCTCATGTAAAGTTAATGGAATAGGAAAAATCTTCCCTGTTCATTAATAAGCCTATGTGACTACATATCAGTCACAGATGTCTTGCTGCTGCTTTCACAATGGTGATACATCCTGAGTCACATAGAACCGGTTGGGGGAGGAATTTACCTAAGGAGGAACTTGCTTAGGGGAAGGCTTTCTTATGGGGAGGCTTGCTTGTAGGAAGACTTTCATATCTTTTGGTAATAAACTAATGAGGCACTGAGTCACAAACGTTATGGTGCCTTCTGACTCTGAGTCTATTAGTTGAAAACTATATATACTAGGCGGTTAGTATTTTACTTTGGGGGGTTGCTCATGAGAAAGACCTTTTGATTTCCTGGACAGGACTCAGAGTAGCTGTTTGTTAAGAGCCCCCTGACTATTCAGACATTGGTACTCTCCCGGCCTGGTGGTGTAGGTAGATGGTTGTATTACTTTGCTCCCACAGTTGGAACCCCATCTGTTGAATTCTTTCTTGGATACTCACTTCTTTTTACTTATCAATAATTAAAGTAAGATTGTTGACCCTTTTAAAGTTGTCTTTCCTTTAGAAAAAGAGATCAAAGAACCTGTGCTAGCAGGCCATGTTAGGCGTGTTGTGTAGGGAGCTTGCTATTACACTACCTTTCTACTTTCCCCCACCCACTGAGGTGGCAAGCAATATAGTATAAGTTACACATGTAAAATCATGTTCAACTCATCTCTGTATTAGACAAATTTCAAAAAATCAAGACAAATAAAATGAGAAAATTGTATTTCAATTTACTCTCAGACGTTCTCTATTGAATATCAAACAGATGTGAAGATCAGGCATTTCCCAATTGTAACTTTAGGTCAGAATCAACCCTCTCCTTTCGCTCTAAAACCAAGAACCCTAGAAGCTTGTGATTAGCAAAATAATATCAAACACATGTCTGTGACTCTCTAAAGTACTATCATGATATCAGACTGAACCAAACTAAAGTTAGGTGTGGTGCACTTCATGTAATTATCCTACATTCTCTAGAACCAGAATCCTAGGCATGTGTGAATGAAAGGGAAAAGTAATAGGATAGAACACCTACTTTATTTTAGGAGTCAGAAAGGACAGAGGAGTGGAAGGGGTTGGGGGGGCCAGGGAAAGGTTGATTGCTTTTGGCTTGTTTTATGGAAAAGTCCAAAGGAAAGCTAGTTGTATCAGAAGCATTGCAAATTGGCATACCCAACTATTCCATATTTATTTGGAAAGTTGTCAGAAATGAACATCTCTAACTGGGTATCCATTGAACTGCACATATCCCAAGAGTGGCATGTTGTCATTGATCGTAAAAATTTCAGGTGCTTCCAAGATAACTCTGAAGGACTTTTGATGAAAAATGCTATCGATCCCCACAGAAAAATTTAAGGTGTCTGGCTAGAGATTGAAGAATACTTTATTATTTTTTAACTTTATTTTCTTGAGGTTTGTTTCTTTTAGTCTATGTTTTCTTTCATAACATAACTAATATGGAAATGATTTTCATGACTGCACATATATAACCTATATCCAATTTATTGCTGTCTTAATGAGGGGGGTAAGAACAGGGAGGAAGGGAGAGAATTTGGATCTCAAAGTTTTAAAAAACAAATGTCAAAAATTGTTTTTACATGTAACAGGGGAAAAATAAAATGCTAAATAACTTTAAAAAATACATCTCCTACACCCCAAAATTAAATAATTTTTAAAAAATCAGGTATTGGCTCTCCATCCAGGGCTGTTCCTGGAATTGGAGATGGGGTAAACAAATTGGCCATCTGTCTGGTGCTGGTATAGACATATATAACAGAATGAAGTGTGTATTAATGCTGTAATTCAAGGTTTGTTAGAGTTTTGTTTTGTTTTGTTTTGTTTTCCAGCAGACGTCTTTTTAAAAATTCATGACTGCACCTGGTTACTTTTTCTGTCCTTCATTCTTCACATATTTGGCTCAGCCAGAAGTCTCCTTAGCAAAATGTCAGAGGAACTATGCATTGCAAGTTCAGAAAGAAGACTGGGAAGATTGTACTTCTGTCATGGAAGAATCAGTGGCATCCGAAGAGGGGAAGGTTGTGTGAGTGGAACTTCCCAAGGGTCAGCAGCATTAAGCAGGATGCACAGATTTCTACCAGCCTTTGGGCAAAGCACCTGTGGACTGTGTTAGATGTCTGGAAATGGAAAGTTGGGTTGTTTCCAATTTCCCGTGAATTCTGACTGACTGAGGAGTTCGTAGCATTAGCTATGGTTAAGAAGGGACCAACAGGAGGTAGCATTCATTCTATCTCTCTCCATTCATAACATTTGGGATGGGGTCTCTTGGGATAGTAGTTGCTTTTACTGTTGATGTTTCTGTGCCGTCCTAGCAGGCGTAACTGCTTTCTAGTCTTTGCAAAATGTGCTTCATGTTAGCATTATGGAATCCAGTTTCACTATGAGAGAGCTAGCCTGAATTCAACTTAGTTTCCATGCAGTTCAGGCAGATGATCAATTAATTTTAATTTCTACTGATTTTTTTAAGGGGTAATTTTTTTAAGAGAAAAAAAAAGTTTGTAGCCCCAAAGCTGAATTTACAAGGAAGAAGATGGAGTCAAAATTAGTGAGAAAACAGGCTTTGAACTTTTAAATTTAGTAAGGGGAAGGACAGAGTAAATTTCTCTCTCTTGATTTCATCTATATTCCCTCCAAACAAAAAAGAAATTGCATAACATAAGCCCACAATAAGAAACACAAAACAAAGAAAAAGTAAAACTTTTCTAAATAGCACATTTCTAATAGCACATTTGGAATCTGACTTTCCCTTATGAACTCTAATTCTCTCTTCTTAGAGTATCAGAAAGATTTTATGGGTCAGGTTCTCTGAAAAGCCATTTATGCTCATTCATCTCTCTTTTAAGGTCATACTAGATAGACGGGGTATTTAAGAAAGGGACATCTAAAGCCTTTTCATCTTAAAAATTCTGGCTCCCTAAACCCAAACCCAGTGGTAAAATTGTTGTGTTGATTGGAATTGATGCCAGCCTCTATTCTGATGCCTTTTAAATATAATTCCATTTCTACTTCTGCTTATTTTTCTTCTAAACCTGCAAAACAGCCAGAAGTATATATAGGTAGGCCTACTTTCTCAATACCATGTCTTTAACTTCATTTGAGCACAGTTATTCTGTAAAGCCAAAACCGCATTACTACAAGTGTACTTTGTTTCTTAAGCACTTAAGGAAATAACTGGTAAATAAGAGGTGATTTTTAGTTTAAAAAAATAATTCTTCACTTTACAAAAAAAAGGCACCATAATATTCTTTTTAAATAAGGAAGTTCTAGTTCAAACATTCTTCCATTATCAATTGCTTTAGCAGGAAGCAAAGAGACCAAGCTTTCTTTCTATTCCTCTCCTATTATTTGTCTTCGTCCTTTGCAATACATTACAATGGAATTGATTCACCTACTCCATTTGTTAATGTCCTCTCTTTCCTCCTAGACTCTGTCCAGGTGCTTCCTTCTTTGTGATGTCTTTCCTGATGGCCTCTTCCATACCCTATTGAAATAATTTCCTTTCCAATTGGCCCTAGTACTTTGCCTGGACCCCTCTTTTCGATCTCACTTTCTCAATTTTCGACACCTTGAGAAGAGGACCTGCATTTTATTTTATTTTATTTTTTTATATCTGCAGTGCTTTGGACATAGCAGGTGCTTCAAAGATATTTATCAAATTGAATTCTTATTTTTTTTCTGTGTAGACAGAAAATGCCTAAGTTGGTCCTAATGAGAAAAACTGAAGAGTGTTTTAGCAACATTAGCCTGATAGCTTCATTGGTTGGTGTTCCACATCCTTAACTTCTTTTGCTTGAGAAGTTGGTAGAACTTCCAAAAGGCACACGGACTCTTTGTGAAAATAATGACTGTTAAATATGGAGAGGCAGATGTTTGCCTCAGTTCTCATCAACTGTTAGTCTCTGATGTGCACTGGTTATCAGCCTGTTCTAATTTCAGAGTCAGCTGTTCTCAATGCTGTTTGTCAGAATTGGTCATTCGTAAAAATCAGTGGTTTTGGATTTGGTTTGAAATAACTACAAAGGGGGACTGGGAACCTGAAGGGATAAGTTTTTAACCATTGCCTAAAGAGCTTTGGAGATGATTTGTAATCTGATACCTAAATATGGTTCTATTATTCACACATGTGAGTTTTTGAACATCTGGGTTGCCCTGGCCAAGGTGTGAGCTACATTCCTAATCAACTCACTAGGTAACAAAATAGTAGTGTTGGATATTTAGGGGAAAAAAATAATGAATTTTAGAAAGCATATATTTAGATTTCTTTTTGAAGTACTTAAAACAGGAAGCTATTTTTGTTTGTTTTTAGATACTGTAAGTATTTTTGTAACCTAGTGAATTATCTTGGAGATAAGACCAATTTTATTATTCCATCCAGTACCTCACTGATTAATTTAACTCAAATAGTGTCAGAGAAGAAAGATACTCAGTTATTATTTTTGTAACCCCATGTATAACCCTTGTGTCAAAGATATACTTCCCAAAAAAAAAAACCCATAAAGGTACACTTTAGGTCATTTCTTTACTATCTTGACCTGTAGACCCCACATAGGATATCTGAGATAAACAGATGAATGATACTCCTCAGTGTATTGAGAATGGTTCCAATTTTACATGCTTACACTTTATAATATTACAAAATAGATTCTGTTTACTTTTTTGGTTTTGCTGATGCCTCTTGTTTGTTGGACTACCAGCACTTTCTAAAATACTCTCAATTCCACAGAACTCTCCTATATAACAAATTAAAATAGTTGAACAACATCAAATGACAACAGTTACCACATATGACAGCAAATGCAAGATTGGCTATTGCATTTAATACAAGTTCAGAAGAATCCAAGTTTTTTATATTGCTCTCATTCCCATTACTATAATGGTCATATACTTCCCTACTGAAGCTACTTCTTCAACACTATTATTATAAATTTGCAGGTTTGGTTGACATTAGGGGGAAACTGTTACCTCTGTGAGTACTTATTCAAGGTACTTCATGAATCTGCACTCATAAAACTATACATCATGAGCCCCAACCAGTGACCTTACCTTTAATTGTCAGGTAGTAGAAATAATGAACTCAAATTAAAGTCATTTACTAAGATAACATAGTAACATTAGTATTTACAAAACATCCCCCTCCCGTAAACTTTCAATGTATTTTCTCTTAAATATAGAGTCTATGGGGAAAATGGCACATTGAAAGTAAAGTACACATGTATGACACATATGGGGCCAGGGCAACTGCTTGCATTTCTCACACTGTATCAGCCTCAGCCTCCTTTCTCTTGAATTTCTCACACTGCTCTCCCATGAGTTAGCACCTCTAATGAGAAAGTCAGTCAGTTGAGCTACTGAGTTTGTGCCCCTCTGCATCTCAACTCTTAACTGTTGGAATTCTTGATAGATGGGTTCTCTCTTGGAAACATAATTAGCCCATTTGATTTTAGCTTTGATAAAACCTGGAAATTTTAAGGGGACATGGTAAAGATGAAATTCATTGTAGCTATTGAGGACAACTTGTGCCAAAGTATGAAGACTGGGTAGAATGGCATTTGTGAGGAGCAGCAGGAGCATCATTTTAGCTGAAACCTAGGGTATGTGGTGGGAGGAAATATAAATAAAATTTTACTAAAAAAAGAGAAGTAAAATAGGCTAAGCAACAATAAGCCCCAGACTCACATGTAACTTCTTTGAGTCACTTATCTGCTTGGCTGTGAATGCTCTGCCGGCAAGACCTTTCACTCTCAAGTCCTACCCCATCTCTAGACTTCAAGGAAAAGGGTTACAATTCAAACTGTTTCATGTTGCTCTCTCATTTTCTGTCTCTCCAACTTCCTGCTACTCTTTGTGGTTCCCTAGCACATAACTTACCAGCTTTCCTAACAAGATTGTATCATTTTTTAGAGAGTAGTTTGATCCCATCTACTCAGTACAAAATGATGGCAAAAATCCGCTAATGTCTTTTTTAGTTACTTTTGCTTGCTTCCTATTATCTCATTTTGGGTGACCTTCATCCACTTCCCCCCATTGGGGTTTTCTTGGCAAAGACACTGGAGTGGTTTGCCATTTCTCTGGCTGATTTTACAGTTGAGGAAACTGAGGCACAGTTAAGTGACTTGGCCAGGGTCCTATAGCTAGTAAGTAGCTGATGCCATATTTCAACTCAGGAAGATGAGTCTTCCTGACTCCAAGACTCAGCACTCTATCCACTGTGCTTACCTAGCTGCCATGTGTTTTTGTAGATGGTGTTAAATCTCTTTGGGCTTTGGACCCCAACCTATGGTTAGAATAGTGTTCTTTATACAGTAGGAAATTGATAAATGACTTTTAAATTGAATTAGTGCAGGGATGGGCAACCTCCAGGCTTCATAGAACAAATCTCCTTAATAGAATGATTTGTTCTGTAAAACTTGTACTCAGTCAAAAAGTTGTACCCAAGGACCTAGAGGGTCATATGTGACCTCAAGACTGCAGGTTCACCACCCCTGAATTACTATGTACAAAATCTCCAGGAAATTATACTCTTAGGAATAATTTTTAAAAATTTTTTTTCTTTTCAATAATAATAATAATAATAATAGCATTTATATAGCACTTAAAGATTTCCAAGGCATTTTACATGTATTACTTCATTGGATCCTCATAACAACCTTGAGAAATGGATGATATTATTTTCCCCAGGCTCAGAAATTTAAAATAATTTGCCCAGGGTCACACATATTAAGTATTTGAGGAAAAAATCTGAACCCCAAGTCCAACATGTGCCATCTCTTGCCTATTATAACTATATCTTAATCACCTCTCATAGACTCATGGATTTAAAGCAAGGAGAAACCTGAAGGCCATGTAGTTTAATTCCTTTATTTGAAGGTAAAGCAATTGAAACCCTGAGAAGTTAGCTAACATTCCCAAGGCTGCAAAATTGGTAAGCATTAGAGCTAGGCTTTTATTTGCACTTATGCATCTATTCATCTGTTACAACGTAAGCTTCTTGAGCACTGGGACTATTTTTGCTCTTCTTTGTATCCCAAGATCTTAGCATAGTGCTTGTATGTCAAAAGTGCTTAATAAATGTTTCTTGATTAATAAATGGATTCTCCAGTCAAGGTGTGGATTCAGATTCCTTTCCCTTTTAGATCTCATCTCAGACCAACAGACCTATCATTGGCTTCACCAACTCTTCAATGCATACTCATGTTGGACATTATCCATTAAATAGAATCTTCTAATTCATACAATCCCAGCCATAATGTTAACCGGAGATGCTTATTTTCTTTTGTCAACCTGTCTTCATTATCATCTACATCTGTGTTGGGGTTATCTTGGCCCCATACTGAGTGGCACAGAATGTTGAGTCCTGTCTCATGTTCACTTAGAAGTTGGATGTGTGCCCCAAGCTCCTGCAGACTTTGGCACATCTGTGTGATTGCCTGTTGGAATCTCTTAATTAACATTTGTTAATTAAAGTGCTTTACAATATTTAAATATAAATTGAATGTACATGCAAAATAGTCCTGAATAATAGTTTAACCAAACTGAATTTCTCTTGTGCAGGAAAATTATTTTTTCTTTACATCTTATAGTCTGTAAGATAAATGGATGACAGGAAAAGAGACTCCATGAATTGATAAAAGTGAGAGGTGGAGAAGTAATGTTTTTTCCTCAGCTCGTAATACCAGAAAATATAACCAATTATTAAAATGTGGGATATTTTAGATTTTCTAATGCCTGAACTGTCTTAAATGTATGAAATATTGAGCAGGTGTGTGTTTATAACATATGCAGGAAAACAAGCTTATTTTATTTTTCAATGGATTAAGAAGATGGGTAGGAAACAAATGTGAAAGTACCTATTGTAAAGTGAGCATAAAATAAGCATGTTAATTTATATAGAAACACACATATACAAAGGAATATGTAGGAATATAATTTCCTAAGAAATATCCCAAGAAATTAAGTCTAACCAACTGATTATTTATGATAACTCTTTAGGGTTTCTCACTGATTTAGAACGTGTAGATCCAGGATCTGATTATCATTAGCTTTGTAGGTTCAGAAGTACCATTTCATCATTTCATCCTTGGAAGATAAGGCTCTGGATTTTGGAACAAACTCCCTGGACAATTCCAGAATAAACTTATTAGTTTATCATGAGAGACATAGCCAGGAAGATAACTAAAACTAGCAATTATAGGTGAGAAGACTTCTTGGTGAGCATAGAATTAGGTAGAGGAAATTGAAGATTATTGAGTATAAATTAAGTATTAGCCACTTGGTGGTATAATGGATAGAATACCAGGCATGGAGTCAAGAAGAGGGAGCTTCAAATATGGCCTCAGGCACTTGACTGTGTGATCCCGGACAAGTCACTTGGCCCTGTTCTGCTTAGTTTCCTCATCTGTAAAATGAATTGTAGAAGGAAATGGCAAGCCACTCCAGCATCTTTGTCTAGAAAACCCCAAATGGGGTCACAAAGAGTCTGACCCGAATGAAATGACTGAATAGCAGTTGCAACATCAGCTTCAAATTAAGATGGATTGTTGTGCTATCACCCATGTTAGGGTGATGTCTGCCTAGATAACTGGCACCTGTCATTAGAACCAGAATGTCCTCTTTCCTGGACTATGTAAAACACTCACCAACCAATTTTTTGTTATCCAGCCTTTCTCTTTCAGTATTCCTCACCAGTCATCCAAAGATTCTGTCATTACAGCATTATCTCAAGGCAGGCAAGTTTCAATTAATTAGATTGCAGCTTATCTTACATTAGTTACATTTTAGATTGGTGTCTTCCTGATGAGATTTTAGGGAGGCACCCTTGGCTCTTTGATGAGATTTAGAAGTCTCTCTTGTCTCATCAGCCACATTTACAAATCATCTGATTGTATGGATTACTTCCTTAGCAGTTTTTCTTGAGATAATCTCATCCATTTAAGAATTCTTGCTATGCCAGTCAATGACATTTACTGACCTTGTTCCATAAGTCTTGGGCTTGAATCCCATTTGGGTTCTGTAGCTCAATGTATAGTTACAATATTATTGGCTTTAGTAGTTGAATTCAATTCAATTACTTGTTAAGTTCTATACCTGAGGTACCATGCTTGGTGCTGAGGAAACAAAGATGAAAAAAACAAAAGAATCCTTTCCCTCAGGGAATTTGCATTCTCCTGAGAGGGCTGGTGAAATATAACACATACAGAAAGAAGCAAATAAATAGTCTAAACAGACTTTCTAGAGAGGGAGAGTTACCACTCTAATTTATTTACTTCCTGGATAAATCTTCTCTGGATCATTGCAATAGGTTCCTAATTGGGCTCCCAGTCCCAGAGAGTTCCCCTCTCTCCCCCATCTTTCATGCTGACGTGATTTTCGCAAGCTCAGGACTGACTATCTTACTTTGCTGCTCAATAAACTCCATTGCTCCCTAGTACCTCTAGAACAAAATAAAAATCCTTCCTTTTGACTTTTAAATACAACCTGACCCCAAACTACCTTTCCAGAATTATTATAATAATCCAGAAATATTATGTGCTACATTTCAGCCAAACTGAATTTCTTGCTATTTTTCACCAAAAACATTTTGTCCCCATCTCTCTGCCTTTGTACACTGGCTATTCTCCTTGCCTCAAATGTGCTTTGTCCTCATATCAGTCTCTTAGAAGCCTTGTTTCCTTCAAAATTTTCGTTTGTGTCAGTTTCCATATGAATGCTTTCATGATCCTCCATAGCTGCTAGTAATGAATTCCCCACAAATTATCTTGTATTAATTTTCTATGTATTTCTGTATAGTGAAATAGGCATGCAATTTAAGCTCCATGAAGGTAGGATCTGTTTCATTTTTCTTTTCCCTTGGCACTATTCATGATATCTGGTATATAGTGTTCAATAAATGCTTGTTTATTATTTCATTGGTATTGAAAAGTATGACTATGGCTCATGTGATTCACATTGAAGAAAGACCCTTGGCTCTTACTCAGTAGAACCTATCTCATCTTAATTTAATTTTTTTTTTTCAATCTTGGTTATTTGCCTTCCAAATGATGTGGATATGGAGGTGCCCTAAGGGTTAAAAATAATATTAAGGGTTGCTTTCTCAGTACCTTGAGAGGCCCTCCTAAGCCTGAGGGCATCCTGAAGTAAGTTCCCCCCTTATTCTGGACCATTTGGAGTACTATAAAACTTCCCCTTATTCAGGATCATAAATATCCTGGGTCATAAAATTTCCCCTGTCTCCCTTATCTTGTGTCATCCATCTTCCTCATCCTGTCCCTAAATCTCCAACCCCCATTAGAAACCCTACAATTATATCATCATCCTGTAGGCTGTGTAGCTTTCTGGCTATATAATTCTGGTCCTTGTCCTATATCAATGACTTTGTTTAGCTCCTTGCTGAATCTCAGGCCTGCATGCTTTTGCATTAATAAAGCTCCCATTGGCTAAAGAGAAGATCTAATTGAATTCTTTCAAAAATCTGAACCAGTTTTCTCAACTTTGACTTTAGCACTAATCCACATTAAATGGAGACCATTAGTGGAAAATTCTGAGGAAAGGGCTCAAAGGCTCCAATGAGGACCTGATCCTTCTCTGGATTGTTTTTTTTTTCTCAGAAGTGATCCAAGGGTTATCTTCTCTTAACATCATTTCCCATTCCAAATTATGATAGTTCTAATATTTGTTTAAAAAATTTATATTAATTTCAAAGATGCTTCACCTGAAATTATATATATATATATATATATTATTATACATAAGATGTGTGTATATAAATATATATATGTATTCATTCATTCATTTGTTTTCCTCTTATCTTTCCCTATCACTTTCTGACTCCTCACTAGTTTATAGTAGTAGTATCCTATGTATATCCTAAAAATTATTTAGCACTTAAAAAAAAAGTTCTATCACTTAAACCAAAGTGAATAAACTTTATTTAGCTATAAAAATCCACCTATATTGCATGATACCCAGTGGTGCTTGGTGACTGTAATATATTTTTTAACACATTCAGAGGGATCCACATCTGGATTAAAGAAAGGTCTCATCTGGGCTGAACATTTTCTAAATCAAGATCAGCCAGCTTGTCAACTTTGTAAATAACACTATCTCTGAATATGCAGTTAGCCTACCATCCACGTTAACCATGACAGGGAAGTTTATTTGTGAAGTTCCAAAGGAATAGGTCCTCTGATAATCCTATTTCAGTGTGAACTCCTGAGAGTTCCCTTGCATGCTGCTATCTTTATTAACAGCAGGACAACATAAATAAAATCGACTGGACAAAATAAAATTCTGAATCCTTTCAGATAAGTCTGAGAATGGTCAAATTTGAGCTGGTTGCACATATTGGCAGTAAGATATGCAGGCCTCTGGATGTTCTACGTGACCTTCCTCTTGGAACTCAAGGCTGCTGGGAGATAGGGGAATTTCTTTTAAGAGCCTCTCCTGAAATAACAATAGCAATGGCATCTCCTATTTAAGCATAATTGTATGATTTACAAAGTACTTTTCTCTCCACAGCTCTGTGGGATAGGGACTACCAATATTGTTATCCGCATTTTACAGAGAAAGAAGCTAAGATGATGTGAAGTAACTGACAAGCTCACACCACACTCAGTTGAATTGAACAAGCCTCGATATTTAAGCACTTAAGTGTAGCAAGTAGGCAGCAGACAACTGATTCTGGAGACAGAAAATTTAGGTTCAAATCCTACTCATTTCATTACTTGGGAAAATCACATAACATTAATAGGAGCCAGTTCCCTCTTTTTTAAAATGAAAAGATTGGACTAGGTGACTTCTGAGGTCTATTCTATCTAGAGATATAATCCTATTTATGAGGCAATGTATCAATACCACCATTTATGGATAATTTATAGGACACTGGGATGTGCTATGGTGTGAACACAGAGGCTCCTCCATTATTTGCTATTGAGGGAAAAAAAAAAAAGACAAGACAACATCAAAATGAATAGGGGCACTGAGAAGTTATTCTGTGATTCCCAAGACAGAATTATGAGATTTCTCCTTTGGGCTTCTTGCACGACACTAACACGTGCACACCTTGAATACCTGACCTATCTATTGCTCTACAATTTAATCTGTGATTTGCATATTATATATATGTGTATATATATATGTATAGATACATACACACACATATATATACACATAGAGAGAGTTTAACTCATTCTTTTTAGGTCACATACTTTAAATTTTTTTTAAAAAAACATTTTAATAATTATTTAAAAATAATAATAATTAAAAAAACATTTTTATTTAAAGTTTTGAGTTCTAAATTCTATCCTTCCCTTCTTTCCTACTTTCCTCCCTCCCCAGATGGTAAGCAATCAGATATATATTATACATGTGCAATTATGTAAAACATTTCCTTTTGTCATATTGCATAAGAAGACTCAAATAAAAGCAAAAAGAAAGTGAAAAATAGCATGCTTCAGTCTATATTTAATCAATATCAATTCTTTCTCTGGATGTGGATAGTATGCTTCATCATTAGTCCTTTGGGGTTGTCTTAGATCCTTTCATTGCTGAGAAGAGCTAAGTCATTCACAGTTCTTCATCATACTAAATATTGCTGTTACTGTGTACAATGTTCTCCTGGTTCTGTTCACTTCACTATGCATCAGTTCACATAAGTATTTCCAGGTTTTTCTGAAATTATCCTGCTTTTCATTTCTTATAGTACAATAATATTCCATCACAATAATATACTACAGCTTGTTTATGCATTCCCCAACTGACTGAGACCCAGAACTATAGACCTAGAAATGGTATTGCTGGATCAAAGGGTTTGCACAGCTTTTTAGGCCTTTGGGCATAGTTGCAAATTGCTCTCCAGAATGATTGTATCAGTTTACAGCTTCACCAATAAGACCACACACTCTTGGACATTTTAAATATAAAGTTTTTATTTGTTTGTTTTTCAGTATTCAATCACATAACATCCTTTGTTTGCTAACCCTAAACTTACTAATAAATAGAACCATAGTGTTTGAATTAGGAAGGATAATCTAGGAGTGCATCCTATCATTTAATAAGTAAGAAAGCTTCCCATTCCTAGAGAGAGAGATGAAGAGCCAGTATACATAATGAGAAACATAATTTTGGACATGACCGATGTGAGAAATTTGTTTTGCTTAACTATCCTTATATGATACACATATTGGAATAGGGAGTTGACCTATGATTTTACTCATATAGGGATCTCTCTTTTGAGAAAGCTTTCCATATCAGTATATGCTAATATATTCTATGTAACTTAGTCTTAGATGCATAGACCACTGAATGGTTAAGTGACTTGCCCAGTTTCATGTCACTACTATGTATATAACAGAGACAGCAAATGAATGTAAGTTTTTCAGGTGTACCATATGCTTTCCTATTAAGTTCCTTTTTACGCTGAGGAATTTAGTGATGAAAGGGACAAAAAAAAAGTACTTTTGTATAAAGGAAAGATTTATATTGATTGTCAAAGGACATAAATTGTTACTGTTTAAGATGAACCTTTTGATACTTAACATGTATGGGAAAATATATTTGTTTTAATAAAAATTGATAATGGGTATATATGAAAACTCAATGTAAGATGAAATTTTAGCAGTTTTGGGCATAAAAGGTATAACATAAACATGAAGACTCAAATCCTCTTGTATTTATTGTAGAAAGAGGCCTTGCTTGTGTGGAAACAATTTGATTTTCTAAAGGAATAGAAAAAGAGATTTAGTTTATTTAAAATTGGAGAAATAATATTTTAAAAAATACCAGTCAGGAGATACCAAATCAATACCTGATCTTTAGAGATAAAAGGATTATGACACCTCAATCCATTTGCACATACAGGACCTATGACTAAATATGAAAAAATGAAATAAAATAAACCTTTGGTAACTGAGATTTGATTTTAAAAATGGGCTATATATTTAATAGGAGAAGTCTGGAGAGTTGTGACTTTTAAGTTATAAATGAATTGTGAGTCAGAAAGCTCTTTACTCTAAGTATTGAGTACATCGATGTGAGTATTATTCAAATTTTCATTTGTATTGCGATACATCTTAATATTTGTATATTGATTGACATATTAGTGACACATTAAAATTTGATTTGACATATATGATTTATTTTGTCTTTATAACAAAAAATAGTTGTATTTAAAATCTTAAAATAACTGGATACTATTATGAGCAACCAATTATATAACTGCACTGAGTAGGTATGCTTCTTTATAAATGGTGGTGTAGCTAGAAAATGCATTAGATAGAGGCTTAAGGTCTACAGTGGTGAGTGGAGAAATACATTTCACTTCAACAGGGATAGTGTAAGCACCTTAAGAGAATTAGAGTATAACCATGTACTGATGGTTCATCTCTCATATAATAGACCTTCTAGGATTAGAGTAGTCTGAAATGATCCAGCCATTTCAGAGAGTGGTGGGTGACGGCATGCCCCATCTAAGTGGTGATAAAATAGTGTGACATGGTATGTGGCAATTCACTTATCACCATTCATATCACATCATAATACATACTGTGATGATACTATACACATTGTAATTACAGAGGCTCTATGGCCAGCCCTGTCCACTGTGCAATACTGTGCCTTGATACATACATGTGTGTTGTTCTCTCTCTCTCTTTCTTTCCCCACATATAGATTTATAGTATACAGATTCATATGTGTGTATATATATATGGTATATCCATGTATACACATATGTGTATATATATGTAGATATAATATATGAATAAATACAACATAATTTTTTGAAAGGAAGCATTGCTATCTGGGAGAAAGTGAAGATTTAGTATGTCTACAGAATAACTGTCTTCAACTTTATGAAGGATTGTCATGTAGATTAGAGATTATCTCCATGGGCAGAACTTATACAAATGGATAGAAGTTGCAAAGGGTCACATTTAGACTTAATGTAAAGAATACTTCTTAACAGTTGTTCAAAAGTAGAATAGTACTTTTTTGGGAGGCAACTGGTTCCCTCTTACAGCAAGTCTTGAGGCAAAAGTTAAATGACTGCTAATTAGAATTTCAAGGGGATTCTTATTTATATACCATTGGAACTATCCTTCTCTTGATTTGAATTAGATCATACTGACAGCACAAAGCATGCTTTTCCTTTGAATTGATAAGTCAGCCTCCTAGATTTTTGTTTCCAGGATATATAGTTGCTAAAATCAAGTGTTCAGACAATGTACAATCTTCTTTAATTAAAGCATCAGCAGCCTAAAGCAAATATTATTGAACAAAAGATGGTTACTTATTTAAATAAGGCTGTACTTGATAGAGGAAAAAGAAGTTTAAGAGAGAATCAGCAATCTCATTGGGAGACAACTAAATTGAACTTATTCACAATTTTCTGTCTTTTAAAAACCACTTGATCACTGTCTATCATTAAGTAATTGAGGGGAATGAGAAGGAATATACTGTGAAAATTATTTTCTTGCTAAGAGGAGGAAAATTTTTGCCCTATATTTGCCTCCTTTCTCCCTACCTTCTGTCTGAAAGCTTTGCAGTAGAGCTGAGGTAATTCAGTGATTCACACTCCACTAATCTGCAAATCCTGTTTCTGATGAAACCCCTGGTGGTCTCCACATACTTCTCAGGAAAGCTTTAATAGCCAAGTACATTAGTGAGGTCTCGCGTTGCTGAGGCTTCATTAATCTTCCCTGATATTCTTTGGTATTTTTGCCAGTTTACCACAAAGTATTAGCATAAGTAAGTAAAACTAAAATACATTTGTCAAGATGATGAAGAAAGTTGAGTCTCAGATACTGTATATGGGCATATTCTGTTTACTAATTTTCCAAATGGATTTGTTGCTACTGGTTCTCCTTGTCATTAGTGCAAATTACTAACTTTCTGCTTTCTTTCAAGTTGATATCTTTCCAAACCTCTGAAACCAATTTTCCAACTTTTATTCTTTGACAAAAAAAAAAACAAACCAAACCTGTTCCCCATTTCCAAATCCTAATATTCAAAGTTAATCATAGGCAAGCATCTTTCTCCCTCTTCCTCTTCCTCTCCCTTTCCCTTTCCCTCCCTACCCTTTTCCTCTCTCTCCATCTCTCTCCTTCCCTCCCTCCCTCTCTGTTTCTCTGTGTCTCTCTGTCTCTCAGTCTGTCTCTCTGTCTCTCTCTCCCTGTGCCATTTCGCCTCTTCTCCTATCTCTTTCCTTCTCTAAATCATGTCACTTTATCATTGACATTGTGCTAAAAAGATGTCTTATCATTAAATGAACATCATTTTCTGTAAAGCTTCCCATGAACAGAGAAGATGGATGTCAGTTTTTCCCAGCATCATGACCTTTCATGACAACAGCTAAGATTTTAAGACAATAGTAACCTCTTGGCATTTAGACATCTTTAGGAAGCTGTGTGATCAGGAGAGCTGTGATGCTAGGGTCTGTGATAACCAAAGTGATGTGGTCTGATTAAAGTTGAAGTGAAAATGCACAATAACTCTGGGATTTTAAAGACACTTGTGTATCCTTGAAGTAACCAACTGGATTCTCTGTTTGCTGCAGTTATGAACATTTTCTGTAGACGTGAAGACCATTTTGTATTTTGTTTTTATTTTAGCAGTTTAATTACAATCGTACAGTGAACATTTTTTCTCAATCTTTGGATTTCTTCTTTGAACGGTTTCATTTTCATGAACAGTTTTATCTTTATAATTGTTTTTCTCCTTTCCTACCTATCAGGATTTGGCATTGTACTGAAGAGTCTTTTTGTGATTTTTTTTCCTAGTTTTAGTCTGGTTAATAACCACCCTGCAAGGGTAAATATCCACTTGGACAGTTTGGCTATTAACTTTGTCACACTGGCCATACTTAATGTAGAAGACATTTCTTTCTGTTAACTTAGCTTCATTTTCTTTGTGGTGCCCCCAAACCACCTCAGCCTTATTGTCTTTCTGGATGGACAAGGAGTAGCTATTTTATTTCTATCTCAATTCCTTGAAGAACAGATGAAAAACTTGGTCTTATGAAGAATGTGGGAAGATTCTTCAAAACATCTCATGATTCTTGAGGACACAAAAAGTTGAACCAATGAGCCCTTCTCATCTTTGTTTAAAAAAAATGTTTCAGACTGAAAAGCTTAATGTTAAACAACAGTCAACAATCATTGTATCACTTCACTTTGTATAGTCTTGCCATAAGACAAATAATATTATATTCCTGACCCACCATTCCCCAATGCTTAGAAGTGGTAATTTGGGAGGAAGAACTGGTAGAGCGTTACACATCATGGTCTTGTTTTCTGAATAAAAAATAGGAACACTTGTTCAGATTAAAAAAAAAAATTGTTTATGCACAGCCTGGTCTGTCTTTCTTTCTTTCTTTCTTTCTTTCTTTCTTTCTTTCTTTCTTTCTTTCTTTCT
>CM053589.1:125118056-125136285 GCA_028646515.1 Pseudochirops corinnae | reverse complement strand
TGCCCCCCCCCCCCCCATTCTCCTTCAAATACCCAATCTTTGTCATCAATCATCAGGGCATCTATTCTGAGTCATTTCTGAATTGAGATGGACAGCACAGAATGTGCACTTATCCAGTTACAACTTGTGACAAAGAGTACACACATTGACAAGATAGCTGGTAAGGGTTGGAGTATAATATGTGGTCTGGGAAGGAAGCATTTTCAAGGCTGCAGCCATTACTATGCTTTAGCCAAATTATAACAGTCAGAAAGTCTCAGGGCTCATGAAATGTAGTGATTTCAGGGACTAGGAATCATCACCTCTTCTTCTCCTAGTGAGCCTGAGCCTCTAGTGACTATCTGGGTATATCTGGGTACTCTTCAATGCTCTTTTCTTAAATTGACACTCAGTGGATAGTTCAAGTTGAAATCCCTAGAAAGGAGGATTTTTTTTATATAACAATTTCAAGGAATTCTTGCATCAAAGGGTTTGCGATTTTTAGCAACTTTTACTATATAGAACCAGTTTACTCTGTATCTTCTGATTTTTTAGTTCTGAGTGATCATCTTTAGTATTCAACAATATAGACTATATAAAGTATATTTGCTTTCAGAGATCTTTTTTGTAGGTGACTTGCCCAAGGTAACGTGTCAGCAGAGTATTTAAAACTAGGTCCTCTGATTACATAGGCTATGTTGTTTTCACTGTACCACATTGTTACCCTGAGTTCACTCTTCTCCAGGATTGGACTATCCCAATACAGTATATGGGGCAGCTAGGTGGCGCACTCATTAAAGGCTGGACCTGGAGTGAAGAAGTCTCATATTTCTCAGTTCAAATCCAGCCTCAGACACTTGCAAGTTGTGTGACCCTGGAGAAATTACTTAACCACATTTGCCTCATTTTTCTCATCTATAAAATGAGCTAGAGAAGGAAATGGCATATCTTTCCCAGAAAACAAACAAACAAAGCCCAAAAATAAAAAAAAAAAAGAAAAGGAAATGAGGTTATAAAGAGTCAGACACAACTGAAATCACTAAACAATAATACGCTATATCTCTCCACTTCTCAGGATTCACTGATCGCCTTTTCAGTTGTTATTATGGGACAATCTCTAACTTTCTATACTGCTGTCCCAGAAACATCTGCCAACTGACAGGCCTAAAGAGTGCTCCTCCATCCCGTTGCCTGGGATGAAAAATATTAATGCTCAGCACAAGTCAGGATGAGTCAACTTCCTGCCCACGTTGGTCAGAAAATTACTCGCTTATTCTGCTTACATTTTGTTTAATTCATTTTTAAATTTTGAGACCAAAGGTTTGCAAATAGCCACTTAGGTTGTTTATAGATGGAAAATGTTTTCTGTGTTGTTTAAATGAACTGCTAGATGGGGACCCAGATTGCTACTATTGCTGTTTTGTTTTGTTTTCCCCCATTTCACTCTTATCATCATCCAAAGTCCTTATTATGTGTCTGTCTGCACCTCGAATGGGGTTAAGATCGCATAGAACAAATCAGACAGCTATAATCTAGTCTGCCTGTTGATTAACACCCAAAGAATGCCAGTTTTAACCTAGACATAGATGGAAAGCCCACACAGCTGCATGCACAAGGGCTGGGATGATGTATCAGGTCAAAGAGAACCTTTGTGTAAAAAGGAAGGAAGATGGAACTTTCTGAGCTGTAATATGTGTAGGGGTGAATGCTGAGAGCTGAAATCTTAGGCAGAATGGTATAAATCAGGGAAGGAAGATGCCTTAGGGAGATGGCATTAAGTGATCTGTCAGGACAGATGCCCAAGCAGAGTCTCTGTTTTGCTTTGAAGTCATCAGAATAGTTCCCCTAACCATTCATACACTCAGATGCTATAATCTCATGATGTTATATTTGGAACAAGTCAGACAAAGGCAAGTTGTGCTTGATTTTGAAAGACATCCTGCTGTCAATTGAGCTGAAAGAACAACACATTAAAAAAACATGAAAAGAAAGTAGAAAAAGAAAAGGCAATGTATTTGAGATCTATAAATTGTATTTCATATTCATTTATCACTTTCTTGAAAAGCAAACAAAGTTTCTTCTCTCTCCTGTAGCTGGTGATGAATGGATGCTCGCACTTTGGGTGTGGAGCCTCTGTCACCATTATTGACTTTCCATAAAAAACAATTTATCTAAAACTTCAGGGAGGGCAGCATTTGCACACTGTACAAGGCATAAATAAACTGATTCTAATGACTTGTGGACTGATCCATGAAAAGAATAATGGCCTTTCCTGGTTGAAGCTGCATCTTCCACTTGTCTACACCCTCCTTATCTCAGAGAAAAACCTTTTTCGCATTGGGGCTTAAAAAATAGCATAAAAAATAAGTTTATGTTGACATAGCACTTTGTAGTTTACGAAACCCTCTCCATTCATTGTTTCCTTTGATCCTCACAATGGTCTGATAAAAACACAGGTTAGCCATGATTATTCCCATTTTACAGATGAGAAAATGGAAGACCTGAGAAAGTGGAATCTCTAAAGAGTGATAGATCTCGAACTGGAGTCCAGATCCTTCATCAAGTTAATACCTTTTTTCTTGTGTGCCATTTAAAAGGTGAAACTGTGCTATAAGGAAATGAAGTTCTGTATTCAGAAAAAGTCAGGAATAAAAAAGGACTCGAGTCTCAAAAATTTTGTTGACACTTTAGTCAAGTCCTCTTGGTTTGCTATCTGGATTTGTGGTAGTTAGTAAAATAATATTCAAGTATTGAAAAGCTCCAAATGTAATAATAATAATATAATAACCATTATTGTTATTATAGACTGGATTATGGGAGTTAAATCATGCTGGAAGAGAACTAATTTGTTTGAATAATTGAAAAGTGTGAATTGTAAAATACTTATAACTTTTTAAAATTTTTGGAGAAGGTTAAAAAAAAAAACCTCAAATCATTCCTTCTAAAGTTTTTACCAGTAGAGGTCCTGCCAAGCCTATTTTATTTAATAGGGAAGGCTAATTGGCAATTAATTTTTGTATGCAGGCAATAACTAATAAAGTTTTAATAAAAGTTTGTTTTTTGAAAAAGAACAGATAGGGCACTAGACTTGTGCTTAATTTTCTTTACAGGTTCTTTCTTCATGGAAAATAGGAAAGTTATCTTCCATTCAGCCCAGATCAAATTGCCAGAGACCGTGAATGTGTGGGGTGTTGCTCTAAGCTGTCCAAAGAGTAGCTGTGTTTGCTATAGAGAATGAAGAACTCAGAATGCTTTGTTTAGGTCCTTCCTCCTGGAATATGGTCTATTCAGTGTTACTGAACACAGGCTGATTGATTGGGGGCAGCTTTTGAAATGAACCATCGAATGACTCAAATTTGCTCTGTACAGATTCTCCATATCCCCACCCACCTAGGCAGTCATAATAGAAAGAAGAAAGCAAAGGAAAGAGGAAAGATTTCACTGACTTCTCCAGGATGTCAGATGCCCATTGATATTTCCGGTTGCCGGTGAAGACTTTATGGAACTTTTTGTACCTATACAGATATTATCCAGAGAAAGGCAAAGAACTAACCTGAGTTGAATTATCTAAGAGATTGTATCTATGAAGTATCAAATAACTCAACACTTAGAAAAAATTAGTCAACAAGCCTGTTCTGTTCCAATTTTATCTGGATGTTTGACATCATATAAACACAGATGCATTTATCAGGACATCAGTAGCATCAGATTCCCCAGATAGAAAGCAGTATAATTTGGGAGATATTCTATAGGCCCCAGGGTTTTGATTTGCATGGACTGTTTGGCCAGGAATGGCATGATTAATATTTTACCATGAGATTTGTAGACACTAGAAGAGAAAGGAACAGGGCATACTTAAAGAGATATACAGAAACAGAGAAGAAAAATTCACCTTGTCTCAGTCAATAGGTGCTCTATAAAATTGAGCCCTTCCATATTATCATGGAAATTACTTTTTGGCGGTAGTGGGGAAAGGTTGTTATACATTATTGTTAATTGTGGTTTGAGAAACAAAACAATATGATCATTTGATGGCATATTCGTTATTCAAAATATGACAGCTTTTATATCCTAGCAAATATGAAATCTCCTGGATGTATGCCTGCTAGTTTAGGAGACATCTAGATGGCCTTCCTTAATGTGTGCGATAGATTTTAATGAAGCCGTGTGAGTTTATACTTAGCAGATCACCTGATATCTGTCTTTGTGACAGTCAGTCGGTGAGGGGACAATGGTTGCCTAGTGAGTACAAGAGAGAGGCGTGTAACTTGCTGAGAATTTATGATTGGAGAGCAACATTGTCATTGGACTATGGAATGAAAGGTAATTAAAGTCCCTAGTTCCTTGGTGTGTTTTCCATCTTGCCTTCCACAGAGTTGACACCCACACTACCCTTCTTCTGCTTTCCTGCTGCTGGAGAAGGAGGGGGTGGGAAAACATGGACAATGCTTTAAATTCATCCTGGAAAACATAAACACAGCTCCGGCTGAGCTTGTCTTATATATGAGCCACATGTGCCATTTGTGATGACAGCATAACATTTTACACTATGACACTAACTATCCTGAGTTTTTAATACGATTGCCTCCAAATGCTTTTGAAAGCTCTGAATGTGCCTGGTGTGATGCTCTTTTTATGACATTGCCTCCCTTCCCCCACCTTTTTCTTCTTCCTCTGTCTGGAATAGTCTGTGTCCTTGGCTGGTAATCTTTAACCCTGTGACTGCAGTGATTTCTCTTCATTTAGCCACACTTTAGGCACATTGCTCATTCTTCTCCGAAACAAACACACTGCATGCCAATTCATAAGTAGATGGGGTAGAAGTCATAAGTACCAAAATGGGCCATACATCTAGAGACTTCATTGAGGGTTACATTTCCACTGAGTAAAAGCAGACTCATGGAGACTCGATGATGTAGCAGCACTTTATCAACAATTTCTAGAGGCATAACATTAGAGGGAAAAGGGACTAAATGGTAGCACCCATCCCCCCCCTCACCAATCCCTTACCTGTTGTAAAACTAGAAACATGCTCTGCATGGCCTATGGAGAAACTGATCTAACCCAATATCTTGATCCAAGAAACATTTAGCATTTTCTGGTGTCTAGTGGATCAGGAACAAGTATAGGGTTCTAATTATGGGTTCTTGGGGAAATGATTGTGACATTTACATAAATGGGACTTTTGGAAAAGGTAGGGGGCATTTTGAAAGGAAGGTAATGAATTTCACTTAGTTCACTTTGAGTTGGAGGTAATAGCAAATTTCTTAGTGGATGTTAACCTTGCTGGCACTTATTTCCTTATCTTTAAAATAAGAAGGTCTCTTCAAAAATGGTTGCAAGGACTCTCCCAACCCTACGCGTCTATGATTCTGTGTTCTGTAGGCAGCCGGGCATGCCTGGCTTTCTTGCATTCTGCTAAGCATGCCTTCCAGTCAATCAATCATCTGCTTTATGACTTCTGACTATTCCTACTCCACATCAAGATTTTTATCATTCAAATGTGCACAACTGGTTGCATTTTTTGGTTATTATTTTAATGAGTGTGTTAAACACAGTCCACTGAGCCCAGAGCCTTTAACACTGCTCTTAAGCCAACAGGCTGAAACAGATTCACCATGACAGACAGATGCTATGCAGAATAAACAGGCCAAGAAGAAATGCCATGAAACAGCCCCCTGGAGAATTGGGGTTAGCCATTAGGAGGCAGTGCTTAATCCAAAGCCTACTTAGATCTTGAAACCAGCTGCTGAGTTAACTGGTGGAATGCTCTCCCCTGGATACAATTGGTCTCTATTTACACTGTCAAACAGTTAATAACCTTTGCTCTCAGCCATGACCAGTCTTAAGAAAAATTAGGAGTTAGCCAAAGCTTGCCATTTACCTCCTTGTTCAGTATCATCTCTCTATATCCCCTGCCATGTATCATTGACTGGTCCCAGGGAGCAGCTGGAGCCAGTTAAGGTGCTGCTGTGAATAGAGTGCTGAAGCTGGAGTTAAGAAAATCTGAGTTTAAATGTAGCCTCAGATACTTCTTATTTGACTCTGGGAAAGTAATTTATGCCTCAGTTTCCTTAACTGTAAAATGGGGGTAAAAATAGCACCTACTTCCCAGGGTTGTTGTGAGAATCAAATGAGATATTTTTTAAGTGCTTAGAACAGAGTCTGGTACCTAGGAGACACTTAACAAATGCTTGTTTCCTCCCCTTCTTTTCCCTCCCCTTCATGGGGAGGAGTTCAGCTCATTTATACTGATGCAAAAATGATTGATGACTACTTCTTTCTTGCTTACGAGGGGGAATGAATTCTCAATCAAAGGGGTATATCTTGAATCTGGAATCTTGGGCATTATGTGGAGAGGGGAGTAGAGATTGGGACCCCCACCAAAATCATAACACAAAAACCAATTGTTTTTCCTGGTCATAAGAATGTCAGCTGCCCAGCGCTATGAAAGGCACAATGGAAAATATTAAATAAGTAGAAGAAATGTATTTTGCTCCTGAGAAACTGACAATTTTGTTGTACAGACAAGACTGTAGAACTAGCAGAAGCAAATAGTATACAGTACAAGACAATATGTGATTCCCTAATAAATTTTGGTGCACTGATTATCACAATTAAGAAGACGCGTTGTCTATAAGATTTGGGGTAGTTCACTTATGTACACACCTTCTGGACACAGGGAAGGGGCAAAACCACAGAAATACAGCATCCAAGAGGTAGATTAGGCCTCAAAATAATCAAGTTTAGTCCCTATAACATCATTTGTAAGTAATCTTAAAGCATCTGCTTGAAGACTTACAATAATGGGGACGCTACTCCTTCCTGGGCATCCCACTTCACTCTAGATTGACTCAAATTCTTAGTAAAGAGCTTTTGTCTTTAACATGAGTCAACTTCTCTATAACTTTTCTTCTTGCTACCAGGTCTGCCCTTTAGGGCCAAGTAAAACAAATTCATTTTCTTTTCAACCTGACAGCTTCACACATACTTTTTTAAGATAGCTATCATATCTTTAAGAATGAACTGCATGACCACTTGGTGGGTATATTATAGTGGGATGGATTTCAAGGTATGTTGTTAGATGTTTAACAGCTGACTTTCCTTGCCAGTGGGGAGGGAGATGCATGCATAATACACTTTTAAGTTTACTGAATTATTAACATTTTCTCCATCACATCTTCTTATGTGTAAACAATCAACAAAACAATAATCAGACCCTGATATATAGCATTTGCCTATTTCCAAAAGTGTGTAAGTATTCACCCTGAACAAGAATTGGCTCTCATGAGCTAGTTTGAGCTGACTCCAGCACAATCCTGCATTGATCCAATGATCCTTCTTTAGGGGGATGACTTAGATTAGATGGCCACTGAGGGCCCTTCTAACTAGCAATTTTTTTTTATTTTGTTTTCTTCTATTCTTTAGGTTAAACATACCCTATTGTCAAATGATTTTCATGAGGCATGACCTTGTGGTTCTTCACCATCCTGGCCACTCTCATTTGGGCATGTTTCTCAATATATCAGTCACTTTCCAAACTGCCACAACCCAAACTAAACATCATCAATGTTGGCTTTTGTTTATTCATTCCTTTGTTTTGTTTTTACTGACCAGAGCCAAGTACAATGTGCCCATGACTTCCCTCATTCAGGACACTATTCCTTTATTAATCCAGTCTAAGATAACGGTCTTTCAACTGTAACTACAACACAAGGAACAATTTCCACACTTGTGGTGAATAAGACAGTGTATTGTCTAAGTCTAGGACCACACCCATAATAGAGAGTATAATACACTTACTCTACTATAGTTAACTATGCAGGTTATTATTTCCATTTTAAATTGTAAGCTCCATGAGAGTGGGTACCAAAATTTATTTAAACTTTGTATTTCTCTTAGGGCTGATATATATTCTATTTATAATGTATGTCTTAGTAAATTTTTTGATGAATTTTTCATTCGAACAGGGCTTGAAATATTACTCTTTTATCCACCCTCACAGCCCCATGCCCATCATAAAACCTACTTCAGCAAATCTGCTTGTTATTCAAAGAAGGAAAAAAGACAAAATGATATGGGAAGAAAAAGAGGTGGAAAGACCTTAAGTGGTAATGCAAAGCAATTTAATTGTGGAAAGAGCACCAAAAGGAAATGTGATGTTGTGATGGTGAAAGTCCTGGGAGAGGAGAGATCTGGATTCTATTCCTGACTCTGCCAATAACTTGCCCTTTGACTTAGATTAATTGTTTTCTATCTATGGGGTTCAATTCCTCATCCAAAAAAAGGAAGTACTAGGTATTGATGATCTCCAACACGTTTCAGTTCTGATTTTCCCAAAGTACTCCAAAGAAGAATGGAAATGCCATTCTACTTGTCTCCTCCTGCCACTAGCCTAAATATCCTGGTCATTAGTTGTGCCTGAAAGGAGTCTGGAACAGAAGGGTCATGAAGGTACTTTAGGTTAAGGAGATTTTGTCCATCTTCTTTCTCTTCAAAGTTTATTCGACTCAAACCTTTTCCTTTTTCCTAAGGTAGGTTTGATTTTCTGTTTTTTGTTTTTTTTCCCACCCCTACAGATCATGTTACTCACAGACCCAGAGATTGAAAGCAGTTTATTGATCAGCTCTGATGAAGGGGCAACCTATCAAAAGTATCGACTAAACTTTTACATCCAAAGCCTACTTTTCCATCCCAAGCAAGAGGATTGGATCCTGGCATATAGTCAAGACCAAAAGGTGAGTGCATTCTTTTGAGAGAGCTTTGCAGAGCTGGAGTAAAAGACCAATATTTAATTTTCCCCAGATTCCTGTCTAATGAATTCTTTTGTTCTTTACAGAGGTCTGAATTTCGTGCCAAGTGCCCTGGCAGGGAGAGATGGGGAGTCAAGGAAAGTTTTTGTTGATAGGGTTTAGTTTCTTCTAGAGATTCAGTTAAATGATCCTTCAATAGACTCTAGAATTAATTTATTTCAATAAATTGTTGAGAGACAGCATGGCATAGTAGATAGAGAGTTGGCCTTAGAGCCAGGAAAACCTGGGTACAAGTGCCATTTCTGATGCTTGGTGGCTCTGTGACCCTGATTAAATCACTTAAACTTCAGTTTTCTAGGCAACATTCTAAAACTAGAAGTGGTAGAGAAAGTACTAACCTGCTTTGGTGTGGGAAGTTCCCCACTGAGATTTTCCTGTATCAATGGAATCAAGGATTTAGTCCTATCCTAGTCCCTATTGCCTCAGCATTTGTTAATTGCCAATTATATGTTAGACTCTATGCTAAGTACTCAGGATATAAAAGCAAAACCCAAAATAGTTTCTGTCCTATAAGATTATAGTTTTGCACTGAAAGTAATTTTGGAGACCACCTAGTCCAACTTCCTAATTTTACAAGTGAGGAAACTGAGGCCAGGGAGGGTAAGTGACTTGTCACACCAGGAGTAGGCTTCAGAGGTGTGATTTGAATTGGGGTCCACTGACCCCAAGCTGACATCCTGTTAGAGGACACATGCAAAAGAGTGGTACAATGGAGAAATACTGGGCTTGGAGTCAGAAGACCAGGTTCAAACTGTGACCCTGTTACTTATCCATTCAGTGACTTTTGACAAATCATGTCACTTTTCTTGACCTCAGCATCTTCATCTTTAAAATTAGGGGTGGGACTAGATGGCTTCTGACATCACTTCTGGCTCCCAAATATGTTGTCTTATTATAAATGACAAGTAATTTTAGAGGTGAGACAGAAAGAGCACTGAAAACTGGGGGTTGGGGGTGGGAATCAGGAAAAAAATCTTGTTTAGGTCATGGGACATAAGCTGAACCTTCAAAGGAAGTAGGGATGCCCAGAGTTGGACATAAGGAAGGTGAGCATTCTAGACATGGAAAACAGTAGTGAAGCACAGAGAGTCATATACGGGGATCAGAAAGTATGCCATCATGACTGGAGTAAAGTGGGTGGTGGAGAGTCATGTGAAACTTAGAATAAGGGAGGCTAGAGGAAGGTTGTGAATATCTTTAACTTTGAATATGATGATTTGGTAAATCACTATAGAATAAGTAAAGAGTCATTGAACTTCTTTAGGGACAATGTTGGAGGAGGGCTATAGGAAGATGATTTTGGCAGTTACATGTAGGAATGGGCTACAAACGAGACACACTAGGAAGAAAGCCAATGCTATAGTTTAGGCAAGAGGTAATAAGGGCCTGAATTAGGCCACATGTGTGGAGAGGAAACAGGTATGAGATATGCTGTGGAAATAAACTCAGGAATGAGGGACAGGGAAAGTAGGGATGGATAGAGTCATTAGAGGTAGCAGTGTAGATGGAGAATACATTTATGAGTCTTGACTGAAAAGAAAGAATTAGGAACTGCACCTCTAACCTTTCCTTGGACAAGTGAAGGGTTATGGGTATGAGGTGTTGCACCACGAAGGCTTGTGTGCCTGTTTTAATGTTTGTTTGTTTTTTTCCTTTCTTACAAGAGAAAACTGCAAGTGTAAACAGCAAGGTGTGTCTGATAATGAACTGGAAACCTTCTGTAGACCAAGAGAGAGGGAGGAAAGTGGGGGAAAGAGACAGAGAGAGAGAGAGAGAGAGAGAGAGAGAGAGAGAGAGATGGATGAATGAGGAATGAGGCAGAGGACAAAATGGAAGAATCAGAGGGAGGTATGTCAGAATCTGAATTGTGGAAGTTGAATATTTAACGGTGATGTTGAACTCCAAGTATTGGCCAGCTCTTTGGGTAGCTGCAGTAGTATAAATTTACTAATTATGGGAGTTGAAGAGATTAGGTTAAACATACCCTATAGGTCAGTTGGTTTGTTTTTTGCTTGTTTGTTTTGTAGCGGATATCAATATATAATATTGAAGTCCCTAACTAGGAGTTCGTTTGGGGTTCAACAGGAAAACCATTTAGCCAGAAACCAAGAACAGCATCCAGCGATGTAGATGGATGGTGAAAGCCTCAAAAGCAGAGTTTACTTAGTGATGGCAGAGAAGAAGGATCTAGAAATGTGCTCAAGGAGCTTAGAATGCACCAAAGAAGGGACATCCAGCACTGGGGAAGATAGTCAGGGATGCCATGTTTTCTGGGAAGAGCCAGGTTTCTGTGTTTGCAAGAAGATGGGAGCAATGTGAAAAGAGGAAGTCTAATATGAAGGATCATAAGATTTCATTCAGATGTAGAGCTAGAAGGGAACTGAGGGATCATCTGAGGCTCAAAGAAGCTAAGTGACTTGCTCAGGGTCACGCAGTATTAAGTGGCAGAGCAGATTTTGAACTCAAGTTCATACTAAGTCCATCACTTTTAATTGGACCATGGGAAGCTGGTTGATAATAATAGTAGTATAGGTAACATTTACTGTGTTAACACTTTAAGATTATTTTCTAATATGATCCCCACAACTCTGAGAGATAGGTGTTATTGTTATATCCATTTTACAGATATGGAAACTAAAATCAAACAAAAGTGAAATGATTTTTCAAGGGTCACATAATCAGTAAGTGTCTGAGATTGGATTTGAATGGCAGTGTTCCTGACTTCACTTCCAGAACTCTGCACTGAGCCACCTAGCAGCCAGTTAGTAGAAGAACAAGTTGTTCCAGAGGGAACAAAGGAATTAGAGGATAGCACTGGAGTGGATTAGGGGTTAGTGAGCATTGAGACGTAGCAGAAGTGACTTTTTACCCATATGTCCTGCAGGTCAGAATCACAGGGCTTTAGAGAGGACAATTAACAGTGGAATAACTTTGTTACTTTTCTCTCTTAGGACCTGGGGGCAACTTCATTCTGGATTGCCCTAGGTTCTTGATCATTGAAGCTATAAAGTGACTGATTAAGATTAGATCTTATAAATTATTAGAGCTTATAAATAATGAAATGAGTGACTGAAGAAGATTAGCAATTTCCCTTCTAGGGTGTCCTTGAAAGTGGAGTTCCTTCCGTTCTTCTGGTTCAGTAGGAAGGATAATGCTGGGAACCAGAAATCTTGAGTTTTACTTAGTTTTGATGCTGTTAGTAGTATCACCTTAGAAAAATTGGTTCCTTTACCCCGGTTCTTCTGTAAAATCAAGGGAACTGGGCTGATTCATCTTTCAGATCTCTTCCAATGCTTATATTCTGTGAGCAGCAAGCATTGAAGTCCTACTGAATACTTGGTAGATAGGAAGTATCTTTGTGGTGTCACTAAAGTCGAATACTCAGGTCCTACTTTGAGGTTACTCACAAGCTAATTTGGGAAACAGGACAAAAATATTCCCTAAGTAGGCTAAGAATAATTCAAAGTTAAGCAGAATATAACCCAGTGAATAATACATTAGTCTCCAAGATCATCTTCAGGTTTTGCTGTCTATAGCTCGATTGTGCATACAGTTGTTTGCATGTTGTCCTCCCCTCCCCCATTAGATTATGGACTCCTTGAGAAAAGAGGCTGTTTCATTTTCCCTTTCTCTGTATCTACAGTGCATTATATGGTACCAGGATACAATAGGTGCTCAGTAAATGCTTGCCTACTTGACTTGGCCTTGATAAATACAGAAGGGATAACATACGGAATTAGGGGTGGGGTAGAGGATACAAAATTAAGGGAGAATGGAATGGGAATAATCAGGCAAGGCTTTTAAAGGAAGTTGGAATTATGAACTTTACCTTGAAGAAAGTGTTGAATAAGGAGTGGTAGGGAGGATGTGGACAGATGATTGCAAGGAAAAGAGTAGATTTCATCTGCCCAGGATGCTGTATTTGTTTCATATTGCCTGAAGCTAGAGAAATAGTTTAGATGATCTCTTGGGGTCTATTTTGGTGCTAGGATTCTGGGAAAGGCAAATTGAAATTCTTAGGATTTATACTGCCCTTAGTGCCAAATAAAATGCATGTCAATTCTAAAAATAGAGAAGATTTGCAATTAGCATTTTATTTTCTAGCAGACCAATGAGCATAATGCCTGATTTTTATTCCTAGAGCAAAGCTGTGGTCCATCTGGTCCAGTGTTGTGCAGTTAGTGAAAAGCAGGTCCAGTGCTGCAGGAGATCGAAAATAGTTCTCCTTCAACCCATTTCCTTATATTAATCAGTCCTTGAAACTTTCTTCCTTCTAATAGTGAAGCAGTGAAGGAGAAGATTTACAAGTTCCAGTTATGATTCTGTACTTCTAATAGAGGAAGTGCATAAAAGTATAAACCTTCATGGCTAGTAGAATGAAAAGAGGCCTGGATTTTAGAATCCAGTTGACTTGACTCCAATCTGAAATCTACCACTTAATTCTGTCACCTTGGGCAAATCAGTTACTTTCTCTGGGCCTCAGTTTCCTCCTATGTAAAATGGCCTAATATCCTTTTCTGTTCTAAATCTATGGTCCTCTGTTTTTGCCCTCCCATTTTTTCAGTGGTCTGATGTAGTGGGACTGACCATAGACCTAAGCTAAGAGTCAGGAGATGGGGAGGTTCTAGTCAAGCAGTCATTACCTTACCTCGCTGTGTGATTTAGGTCTTAGTGTCCCCCCCTCTAAAAAGGGGGTAATTATTATTGTTTCAGGGTCAAAGTCAGATGATTTAGAGCTGTAAGGAACTTTACGGATTACCTAGTTCAACATTCTTATTTTGACGGGATCATGTTATTGAAGATTTAGAGGTAGAAGGAATTTCAGCAGTGAATAACTTCATCCCTTTGTAGATGAGGAAACTGAGAGTTTAAGTGACATGTCCAGGGTAACGTGGCTTCTGAGGCAGGATTTAAATCCAAATCCAGTACTTTATCTATGATAGCCCATTGCCTCTCAGTTTTATAGAGGAAGAAATTATCTTGTAGGTCAAATAAGACCAAATTATATTTTAAAAACCCTGGTGGCTCCAATGCCCAAGAATAAGAAGTTCACATGTATATTTAGTGCTTTATAGGTACAACGTGCTTTTCGTACATCATTTTATTTGATCCTCACAACAATCCTGTGGTAGCACAGATGTTGCCATTTTATAGTGGAAGAAACTGAGGTTGACTCATTTCCCCAGGGTCCTGTGGATAGTGAGTAGCAGGGCTGGCTTCTAACCCAGGGTTTCAAACTCTAAGACTACAGTTATTTATACTGTATTTCATTGCCTAGACTTACTTCAGCTACCATGATCCCTACAAAGAAGGATAAAATCCTTGTCCTTTTTGACCTTTTAGAATTATTGAATGGTCACCTCTCCCCTTTCCATCCCCTTCTTTCTCTTTTTCTCTCCCTCTCCCTCTCTCTATCCCTCCTATTTGACATTTGAAGCGCATTATCATTTGGCTTCAACATGTCATCCTGAGTGATCTCACCTAACTCATCCTTGGTGAGACATAACTCCCTCTATCCAGTGTTTTGGTATAGGCTCTCCCTCACACTTGGAATGCTGACCCTTGTCACCTCTATCTCTTAGAGAATCTCTAGCTTCTCACATAGTTGATAGATTGGTTCTTATAGGAAGTCTGTCCTGATCCCTTTAGTGCTTGCTTCTCTCTTTTCAAATGAACATGAATATACTCATCAATTTATGTTCCTGTTGTGTTATGTTGCATTTTATTCATTAATAAAAGGTAAGCTCCCTGAGGAAAGAGGCTCTTCCTTATGGTCTTTACCTTTATATTATCCAGTGCCCAGACAATTAAAAAAAAATGTTTGTATAGATCTGTTATTTCCTTGGTAAAGGGGACTCCTGGGGAGGAAGTATATTTTACCAATGCAAATCTATAGTTGTTTTGCAATTTATCATCTCACTGAGTTGAATGATGCACTGGTAGATTAATTGATTGGCCAATTGTCAAACAACTAGTATGTGTCAGAAGTAGAACTTGAATCCGGGTCTTTCTGAATCTGGTGCCTTCTCTCCATCCATTCCATCACTCTACTTCAACTCATGTTTTGCACATTGTAGATACTTAATATAAGATGTTGAATTAGATTGGAGAGCCCTTCAAGGTTTTGGAGAAGTCTCGAGAATTGAAGGAGAAACTGAAGACATGAAATCAGTTTTGGAAACAATTGGAGCAATTTAAATGTGGTAAAAACTATAGTGTAAATGATGGATTATAAATGAGCCCTGAGATGAACTGAAGCTATCTGAAACCAGCCTCATTGCTGAATTCCCCTGAGGAATGGGTATATAGAAAGTTTTCTGAGGAACCTTCAGTATAAAATGGTGACTACATTACACAGCCAGATTGGGCCTGTATCAATGAAATAGCCTAAATATAGGAAATGTGAGGCTATGGAGCATAAGATTGTGAATTGGAGCTTTTCCTTGGGGAGGACATGCCTCTGGGGAACTGTTCCTCTCTCCTAGGGTGTTTAGTCTTAAAACCCATTCTGCTGCATCCAATGGATGCCAAGCCCAGAGCAGGGCTGTGCTGTGCCCACGCAGGTGGGTCAGTGACACAGAAACAATAGCTGTTAATCACCCACGAACAACAGAGCTATTAGCACTGATAAGATGCGACTGCCTTGCACCACGGAAACGTCAGTGATGTCCTTGATGGGAAGGCTGACAGCTAATTGCCCAATGAAGAGGAAAAAAAAAACTTAAGCTGTATGAATAAATGTCTTCAGTTCTTTATGACAGGCACTGATACTGTTGTTCCTCCTGTAGAACCCACAGTTCAGGATCTGGTCTCAGCTTTTTGGGGCTTGCTGTTAAATCTTTGTAACTGGGAAGATCCAAGTCTGCAGAAAAGGGGTGTTGCCTTTAGATACCTCTTATTCAAGTAAGAAACTTGCTTGAAGGCTAAGACCTAAATTTTAAAATCTTCCTCTGCATGCATCCCTATTTTCTCCCTCCCTTTGTCACTTCCCTTATTTCCCTTTTCTTTCTATTTACTCTTTTTTGTCTTCATTTCTCTATCTCACACACACACACACACACACACACACACACACACACACACTCACCCTTAATGTGGCACAGTGGAAGGAGTATTGGATTTGGAGTTAGAAGCTGGGCAATCTTAAATTATATGAATTTTCTAGGCCTAAGTCTCCTTATCAATAAAATACTGGGATCTGATTGAATGATTTGTAAAATTCCTTTCTCTGTAGGAGTCTTTGGCTCTCAGATTTTTTTTTCTTTAATCCATCACCCTGCTATTGCTTTTCCCCCTTTTTCTTATTCTCCCCCCCCAAAGTGGGCTGTGGCCAATGGTGAAAAGGTGAATGTGCTTGATTTCTCTTGGATGCCTCAGCCTGTAGAAGTTAGCAAAGCAAACCTTTTCTGTGTGACCTTGCCGAAGTCACTTTACTTTTTTCAGTTTCAGTTTCTTCATCCATAAAATGAGGCCAGAGATCTAGATGATTTTGATTGCCCTTTCCAACTGTAAAACCTGTGATCCTCTGAGTAGCTGAAAAATTAGGGTAGTGGTCCTTTATCTGTTTTGTTTCATGGACCTATTGGGCAGTCTGGTAAAGATCTGCAAAGCCCTTTTCAGAATAATCTTCTTGTTTTAAATTCACAATCGAAGGAAATGAGAAATTTTAGTTACAGCTTAGTGAAAATAAAAATCCTATTTTTCCTCAGTGAAATTCAGAGACCTCTTGAAATCTACTCATGAACCTGGTCCCCAGATTAAGAATTCTTGCATTATGGCTTAGTTAGCCATTGATTCCTTGGTGTTGTAAAACCAACTGTGGTAAATACTCATGCAGAGACTTAGGTTTAAATTCCACCTCATACACATACTAGCTGTAAGATCATCAACGGGCAAGTCAATTTAACTCGAGTCTTAACTTTTAATCTATAAAATGGATATAATAATGCCTGAAGAACCTGCCACTATTTTGCTTTGCTTTTGAGGATGAAATTTGATCATTTACTGCTTTGCATTATAAGAATGTCAGCTCTTATCATTAAGGAAGGATAAAGGTCTAAGTACAGACCCATTCAAGACTTCTATAATCATATAGTTTCCTGTTGGTTGGGTATTTGGTGGCTCTCTGAATTGGACTTGATCACCATAATTACTCACCAGAGAGCTCAGAGATGCTCTTGATGATCTTTTTTTGTAGCATGGCTGATGGATGCTTATATTTGGCATCCATGGCCTCTTAATCCACTGTGTAAATTCTTTTCAAAATCTCTTTGCATTGCCAGGAAAAAAAAAAAAGACATTATGTAAATGCTAGCAAAATCTGAGAAGGGGGTAGGATGAAAGATGCTTGGAACAAATGCTTGCTAGACCTTTCACAAAGGAACAATGGGCCACCCAGGACTGGAAGCTATGGAATAGTTCTGAATATTTATAAAGAATGAAATGAAAGTTTTGTTTTTCCTCCCACTTTCATCCTGTGCACCTAAGCTGTAGGCAAACCAAGCTTCAGATAAAAAGCTGTTTCCTTTCTTTGCATTTGGATGCTGAGAAAAGAGATAGGAGACATAATCCTTCACCTCCATTCTTTTTTCAACTTCTTTCTTGCTACTACACAGGAAACCACCCAAGGAAGGTTTAGTGGTGGTCTCAGTCTGCAAGATTACATCTTTATTTTAATTTGGCAATAAAGTAGTACACAAACTGTGCTATAAAACATTGCCTTCAAAGGCATCTCTCACTTTGTATTAAACACCTCACTAAACAGGATGTGTTGGGAAACATTTTAAAAGAGAGAAAACAAAAAGGCAATTGTGGCTGAAAGAATAACCAGCAAAGAGAAAAGGATCCTGCAATCCCAATTTGAGGGAAGTACCATGGCCTTATGCTTTAAGCCATTCCCAACAGGACATTGCCTGAAGAAGGGCAGTTTTTGATTTCCACTGAGGACAGTTAGGTAATGCGGGGTATCACGAGGGACCTGAAAGGCAACTCCAGCCTTTGTGCAGGCAGTTGGGTGAGATCTTGTTCTAGTTGGGTCACTGAATCAAGCCTTGTCCTGCTTTGCAGGGCTCTGTCAAAGCTTCATGAGATCTGTCCACAAAAGGAGTTGGTAGGAAAAAAAATTTCATTAATTTGGGGACAAAATGACTCTTCCATTTTTAGTATCATGAAGTTGTATTGCTTCTCTTTTGTCTAGGGCATACAGTTCTATATAAGCAAGTAGATACTCAGGGGGAAAAAAGTGGAAAAAATAATTGCATATTTAATATATTTACTTTTCTTTTTCTTATCTCTTTTTCATTCTTTCCTTCACTTATTTTGCTCCTCTCCCATCCCCACTTTTCCATTTTTAATTTATTTCCTAGATGGTACAGTAAATAGAATGTTGGAATCAGAAAGACCAGTGTTTACATCCTTCCTGGACAAATTACTTAACC
>CM053589.1:125094002-125109067 GCA_028646515.1 Pseudochirops corinnae | reverse complement strand
CCATCTTGCCCTACCGAAAAGTGACATAGGAGAGAATAGACTGGGGGAGGTGGGACACATTGGGATGGCTGTTTTGGGGTGGTGGGTGGGGGAAAGAGGGTGAGAAAATATGTAACTCAAAATCTTGTGGAAATGAATGATGCAATAAAAAAAAAATAGATTGTCCTTCTGGTTCTGCTCATTTCACTTTGCATTGTTTATATAAGTCTTCCCAGGTATTTTATGCAGTCTTAACCTTCATCATTTCTTATAGCACAACAATAGTCCATCTCTTATATCCCATAGGAAGCAGCTAGATGGTATAGTGGATAAAGTGCTGGGCCTGGAGTCAGAAAGACCAAAGTTCAAATGTGACCTCAGACAATAGCTGTGTGACCCTGGGCAAAGTTACTTAACCCCTTCCTGAATAAAACTGGAGAAGGAAATGGCAAACCACTCCAGTATCTTTGCCAAGAAAACCCTATGTTGGTCTACAGGGTCATAAAGAGTTGGACACAACTGAACAACAGCAACATATGTCATGACTTGTTCAGCCATTCCTCAGTTGATTGGCATCCCCTCAGTTTCCAACTCTTTGCCACCACAAAAAGGGCACCTATAAATATTTTGGCACATAACGTTTTTTTTGTCCTTTTCTTTTGATATTCTTGAGGTATAGATCTAGTAGTAGTATTGCTGGGTCAAAGGATGTGTGCAGTTTTATAGTCTTTTGGGTATAGTTTCAAGTTTTCAGAATTGTACTAAATCAAAACTCCACCAACAGTGCATTAATGTATTATTTTACCACATCTTCTCCAACATTTGTCATTTTCCTTTTCTGTCATACTAGCCAATCTGATGCATATGGGGTAGTGCTTGAGTTGTTTTAAATTGCATTCATCTTATTATTCTTGATTTAGAGGATTTTTTTGTGTGAATGTTTCTTAGAAGAGAACTGAATGACTGAATTCAGAGAACTGAATTCATTTTAAGAATCAATTCTTAAAAATTCAAAAATACGGTGTAAGGATGGAATGAACAAAGAAGAAAAATGTAGGAGCTAAGGTTTCTTGATGTAAAATACTCCAAAATACAAGGGTGGTCAGGGAAAATGGACACACATGCAGCAGTCAGCTGGGATCCTGGATAGAGTAAGAAATTCAGTGAGAAAAAGTGGGGTCAATCCGGAACATTGGAGGTAGGGTGCAGGGAGCTCAGACTTGGAGTGTGTGCGAAGGTTCACAACTGGTACTGACTCATGCTAGGGGGATATTGGTACTTAACTGATATCTAAATTTGCCAATGTCAAGAAAGGGCACTTCGAATAATTACTGTTGGTCTTATTCTGACAGAGTAAGTCACTTTATTACTTATATCATCCCCAGAATGATACTTCTTCTTTAAATTATATTTTTTACATTTATATTTAAAAACAATTTTTAACATTCATTTAAAAAAATGTGTTCCACATTGTCTCCCTCCCCCAAACCCTCTCCTCCTTGATATATATATATATATATATATATATATAAAATCTGATATATGTATGTGTACATGTGCAGTCATGCAAAACATATTTCTATATTAGCCATCCTATGAAAGAAAACAGATAACAAAACCCGTAAGAATTTTTTTTTAATGTAAAAAACAGTATGCTTCAATCTGTATTCAGAGTTCATCACTTCTCTCTCTGGAGGTGGATAACATTTTTCATCATAATTCCTTCAGAATTGTCTTGGATCATTGTATTGATCAGAATAGTTAAATCATTCCCAGTTGAACATTGTACAATATTGTTACTGTGTACAATGCTCTTCCTTCACTTTGAATGTGTTCATATGAGTCTTCTCAGGCTTTTGTGAAACTTTTATGCTTGTTATTTCTTATGCCACAATGGTATTCCATCCCAATGATGTAGTACAATTTGTTCAACCATTCCTCAATTGATGGGCATTGCCTCAGTGTCCAATTCTTTACTAACACAAAAAGAATGGCTTCAAATATTTCTCTACATAAAGGTCCTTTTCCTTTTTATAAAAAGTCTTTTTGGGATACAGACTTAATAGTGGTATTGCTGGGTCAAAGAGTATGCACAGTTTTATAATTCTTTGGACACACTTTCAAATTCTTATCCAGAATGATTGGATCAGTTCACAATGCCACCAATAATGCATTAGCATCTCAATTTTCCCACATCTCTTTAAACATTTGTTATTTCCTTTTCTTGTCATATGAGTGAATCTGATAAGTGTGAGGTGGTACCTCAGAGTTGTTTTAATTTGCATTTTTTAATCAATAATGATTTAGGACACTTTTTTATATGACTATAAATAGCTTTGATTTCTTTTGAAAACTACATGTTCATATCCTTGACCATTCATCAATTGTGCAATGACTTGCATTCTTATAGATATGATTCACTTAGCAAAATCAGGCCTTTATCAGAGAATCTTGATGTCAAATTTTCCCCCCTTAGTTTTCTACTTTCCTTCTAACCTTGGCTGTATTGGATTTGTTTGTACAAAATCTTTTTAATTTAGCATAGTTAAAATTATCCATTTTACTTCCTTTAATGTTCTTTATTTCTTGTTTTGTCATAAGTTCTTTCCTTATCCTTAGATCTGATAGGTAAGATATTCCATGCTAACCTAATTTTCTTATGGTATTACTCTTTATTTCTACATCATGTACCAACTTTGACCTTATCTTGATATATGGTATGAGATGTTGGTCTATATCTAGTTTTTGCCAAACTGCTTCAGGACAAATGCTCCTATGAAACAAATGAAAAGGAGACAGTAAATTAATAACAATAGCTAGCATTTCTGTAGGAATTTAAGTGAATTTTCTCTTTCAAATGACTGTTACAACAGCAGTATTATTATCACTGTTTTATGGATGAGAAAACACAGGTTGAATGAGGAACTTAACCAAGGCCACAGTTTGACCAGTGATTGAGGCAAGATTTAAAATCAGGTCTTCTTTACTCCAAGTCTAATACTCTATCCATTGTACCACCTAGCTGTTTAGATTTGGGCAATCTTCTTGAGATATACTATTCATAAGGAACCTTCCACTTAGATACTAAGAAAAAATGAGAACAAAAAGAGAGAGGACAAAGAACCTTGAAAAGAGATGACAATTTAGACAGTATAGGAGTTACATTGAAAGCTAGTATAGAATCAGTTGGAAAATTTTCTCTCCCTGATCTTGGAAGGGCCCAAAGGGAACACTGTGATTAAAAATTGCTTTTCTCATCAGTTTTGGTCAGCAAGCATTCATTAATTGTCTGCTATATGCCAGTGGTAGCTACCTGGCTCAGTGTGCAGAGGACTGGGCCTGAAGTCAGGAAGAACTGAGTTCAGCTTTGGTCTCAGATGCTTACTAGCTGTGTGACCCTGAACAAATCACTTAATCTCTGTTTGCCTCAATCCACTGGAAAGGGAAATGGCAAATCACCCTAGTATCTTTGCCAAGAAAACTCAGTGGATAGCATTGGCCTTCTATGCCAATAAGGTCATGAAGAGTTGGTTGCAACTAAACAACAACAACAACAAATGTACTATTCCTTGATTAGTATGATTCACTTATTAGTATAATTCTGCTCAAAGTCCTTGCTTTTTGAATAAAGTAGAAATTCTGTCGCCTCCCTCTTATGGCTCCCCATAATCTCATTCTGGTCTATCGTAAAACCTGTTTTATGCATGGCTTGCTTTCCTACACAGTAGGCACAGATCTTAGCTGAGTTGTGTTTTTTATCGATTGTTCCTGACCATGCCTTGCCTCCTTCTCACTACTTGCATTTCATGCTGCTAATGTTTTTCCCAGCAAAGGCTCCCATTCCTCCCTTGCCCACTCCCAAGTGATCCACTCCTTCCCAAAACTTCCTCAAGCAATTTGACAACTGATCCTTTGCTCTTATCACAGCCTACCTCATTTAGAACTTATCTAAGATACACATCATAAGCACCTAAGAAGGTGCCCGGCACTTTGTAGGCACTTTATAGATTTTTGTGGAATTTGAATTTAATCCTAATAATAAAACATCATCATCACAATGCTTTACTATTAGAAACACTCTCTACTAGGTAAGTTCAATTAACAATTGAGATTATGATATGGATTCATTAAAAAGGAATTGTGCTATAGGAAATAAAGGGCCAGTCTTGGAGTTAAGAGGAACTAGATTCAAATCCTCCCTTTGAGACATACTAATTGTAGTATCATGAACAAATTATTTAACATTACAGTGCTTCCTGATAACTCTGAAGTGTATGTTACAGCTTCATTGGATTCTGCTTTGTGACGTAACACACTCACATGCACTCCACTAATCCAATTTATATACTAAAATGTATATCCCCTTAAGACCATTCAGGTAAAAAAGGATATTTCACACTAGCCAAAACTGTAAGTTTCCATGTTGTATAATATTATAATTTAAGTGTAACGCTGTTCTATTGAATGCCCCAAATGTTAAGTTGAAAAGAATTTTCATTTTTTTTTCTTTTCCTTTTTCTTATTTTGTTCTATCACTTCCTTTGGGGTTATTCCCTCACATTGCCATACTCTTGGGATAGATGAAGCGGCAGCTACTCAAATTCAAAGTTTGTGGATCCATACTCTGAAGACCATCACTCAGAAGCCCTGACTAGTACATTCCCCTTTAATAGTGAACTAGTTGACATCACTGAGGTAGGTAGATGTAGTAGATTAATTACCTAGGTAATTAATAGTGTTGAACTTGGAGGCAGACTTAAGTTCAAGTCCTTTTTAACAAGTCAGTCTTTCAGGCTCAGTTCCCTCATCTACAAAATGGGGATAGCATTTCCTTCACAGGGTTGTTCCAAGAATCAAATCCAACAACTAATCTAAAGCATCTTGCAAATCTTAAACACATCAACATATTTCTTATTATATGATATATAAATATATACATATTTTTCAATATAGTCAGAATATAAATGCAAGCTCTTATAGTTATTTCAAAATAAAGCAATTTATTGAATGAAATAATGAGAATAGTTGCCACCAAGCATTCCCTTCATAAATCTTGGGTATACTCTTCCCAAAATATATAGAGTCTCAGTATGAAGAGTGGGTCCACCCACAAAGTAAACAGAGGGCTGGCTTTCAAGGCAGTTCTGCTTCTGACTTATACTATCTATATCTCAGGTAAGAGATTTAATGTCCCTCTTACGATTCTCATGATAATAGTGATAATGGCTGACATTTCTATATTTACATATATTTTATTAATTCAAACGTTCAGATGAATTGCTGATATGCTTCTATGCAGGCAATTTCCATACTAGGAGATTCTTATACTAGTCAAAATAGATGTCCATTCCCCTCAACTTTCAAAAGCAGCTAATTGATTTAATTAAACTGATTTATTAAACTGATTTAATTAAACTGATTTAATTAAACATCAGTCATTTATTAAATCTTTACTATGTACCAGGCATGGTTTGAGGTCTTGAGGACACAAGGACCAAAGAGAGTCTTTGTCCTCAATGGAACTTATTTATGTTCTATCAAAGGAAGCAATCTCTGCATATATAAGCAAATATTATGCACATATATAAGCAAATATTACACACGTATACACACACATACACACACAAAATCTGTGATAATTTGGAGTAGGAACTAGCCACTGGGGGAATTAAGAAAGATCACATGCAGGAAGTAGGGAGTGAGCAGCTTGAAAGAAACTAGGAATTCTCTGAGGCAAAGGTGAAGAGGGAGCACATTTAGGGCACACAGGACAGACTGCCAAAATTTTACATATTGCAGGAGTTATTTGAATGGCAGAATTACACATGTGTATGCATACAGATACTTTTTTTTTTTCATTTCACTGTTAGGACAAGTAAATGCCAAGAAAATGAGATTATATAAAAGATTTTTGTTTTTGTTTTTAACATGACTTTTAAGATATGTTCAGCAGTCAGCACATAGGCCCATCTCCTTTCCTTTTATCTCTAGAAAATCTAATGTTGAGAATTCTGTCCCTGTGGCTCTGCAGTATCCTAATTACTGAAGAATTATTCCATTATAGACTCCAGAGCATACTTATTGAGGCCAGCAAGTAGATGTAGTCTTGTCCACAAGGGGTGTCTTCTTTATATGTTCACAAGACATTTTAATTAGCCAGAAAACTCAAGCGTTCTGTCTTTAAAGTTTTGTTATATTTAGTAGGAATGTCTCAGACAGGAAAGGAGGGAGGCTTAGGGTGCAGGATAAAAGGATCACAGATAGATGGCTCCTAAAAGTTGGCAAGTTAGCTTATGGGCTTTTTCTTTAGCAAACCTCCCCTCCCCATATTTTCTCAATCTCTTCTTCTTCTTCTTCTTCTTCTTCTTCTTCTTCTTCTTCTTCTTCATCGTCGTCGTCGTCGTCGTCGTCGTCTTCTTCTCCTTCTTCTCTTCTCCTCTTCCTCTCCCTCTTTCTCTTTCTCCTCCTCCTCCTCCACCTCTCTTTCTTCTTCTTCCTCTTCTTCTTCTCTCTTCCTCTCCCTCTATTTCCCCCCTCCCCTCTGGAAAATCACTAATTCTCTCTCTGATGCAACAGATTATAATAATAGTGTTTGGTGCCTTACTCTGACACTCCAAAGAAACCACAGAGCCTGAGACAGACAGGACCGGAAATAGATCTTATTTAGGGGTTGCCAGAGCAGTGACTTTTAGTAAAAGTCTGGTTGGTTTTCCATGAAAAACCTTTCATTACTGGTTGGAACTGTTATTCACTGGAATGCTTTGACACCCCTCCCTCCTTTATAGAAGGAAGCTTAACTGTCAGGCTGGATAGGTTTAATTAACACATTAACTTGAGTTGTGGTGAGATTTTCCCCTTTCCTCCTGTAACAGAGGCCTAACAATTCACTTCCTGGGGAGAAAATGTTTGAAGTAGTGGATGAACTTGAAAAAGCTCCCTCCAGTGAGTGTTAATTTGTATTTACCTCTTGCCTACAGCTACAAATCTGCTGAGAATTTCAAATGCCTCATATATTTAATCTTTAGGAGAAGGAATCTCTTAATACATCACAGAAAACCACATTGTCCCCCAGGAAACAGGCCCAGATGATCCATCCCCTGGGGAAGTGCTGCTGTTGTCCAGGTGACTCTGTTTCAGCCCCAAAGGCATAGGTGCAAATTGTTCATCCCATGAGGCAGTGCTGCTCTTTGGTACACACTGCTTGGGATTACTTAGAAATTCTATTTTCAGTCAGAAAGTATTTAATGAGCCCCCCCCCTTATTCTCAGGCACAGTGAGGCTGCACAATAAATAGAAGCAGTGTCCGCCCTCAAGGTACTTATAGTCTGATAGAACAGATTAAAATAGGAATCATAATATTATGTCAGACAAGGTAACGCACGGGACCAATTTAGGGTTAGAAGTCCTGTTTTTCATTTCCCTCCCCATCATTTCAATTCAATAAACATCAATTATTAAGTGCTAGTGATAAAAAAGAATACTGCCCCAGCCCTTAAGGAGCTCTTTCTACTATATAATACAACACAATATAACAAATACAGCAAAATTTGAGGAGGGCGATAATACTTATTGATATGGGGGTGGGAGAATTAGATAGGGCTTCATGAAAAAAGAAATGCTAGACCTGAGCATTGAAGGAAGAGAATATTATAAGAGGGAAGGATGAGGGGAGTGGGTGTTGTGTTTCTGGCATGGCCAATTGCTTTTTCAGTGCACTGAGGTGGAATCTAGAAAGGAGAATTTTAAAAATAGATTTTATTTTTCATTTTTTTATTTTTTGCTTTTTGGAGAGGGGAAAGCAGAGCAGTTAAGATTAAGTGACTTGCCCAAGGTCACACGGCTAGTAAGTGTTGAGTATCTGAGGCCATATTTGAACTCAGGTCCTCCTGAGTCCAGGGCCAGTGCTTTATTCACTGGGCTACCCAGCGGCCCCAAACTTTAGAAATATAAACAAGGAAATGTAGAATCTGAATAAACCTCAACAGCCGTCTGGTTGGAGGCAACTGGTGGCACAGGGGATCCAGCATTACCTGGAGTTGGATTCATTTTCATGAATTCAAGTCTGGTCTCAGACACTAGCTGTGTGACTCTGGGCAAGTCATATAACCCTGTTTGCCTTGGTTTCCTCATCTATAAAATGAATAATAGAAGGAAATGGCAAAGCATTCCAGTAATCTTTGCCAAGAAAACCTCAAATAGGGTCAAGAGAAGTTGGATATGACTGAAAAAAACTGAACAAGGACTATATTGTTTAACCTATATCCCCAAGAGAATCTTTTCTGAAAGATACCATTAAGTGGTTATTCGGCCATTTCTTTATTACCTCCAATGAGTAGGAATCCAATATTTCTCTCTTCTCCCTCACCCCCAAGATATCCCAATCCATTTTTAATAGCTTGAATTATTAGGCAATTTTATTTTTTATCTATATCTAGTCTATATATATATATATATTTTTGTACCCTTGACTCACTGCTCTTAGTTTTGAGCTATTTGTTCAAATAGGGAAAATGAGATCACTCTTCCACATGACATTTTTTTAAATATGGGGAAGCCTGGTTATGTTTTGAAAACTGTCCTTCATTAGATAATCATATTGCTGTTTCAGTGCTCAAGAAAGTGTTACCCAAGTTTAGGAGCTATATTTTAATCTAAGGCGCCCTTAGATGACCTTTAAGTCCTCTTCATGCCATTGTCTAACTCCTTTTCAAACTGGCAGTGTTGTTTAATAAAAACATTGAGCAATATGACCTGCCAACAAGAGACATGGTCCAAAGATGGCCATGTTATATTGACAAATATTGAATTTGCATTTCAGCAAACCCCCATTTGTTGTTTCAAACAAAATGCTTTCTAACTGTGCCTTACTCACTAGCTGTTTCCATTACACTGGGTCACCACCTGTTCTAGTCCTTTGAGGCTAGCTTGAATAATATAAGTGCAGAGGTGTATATTATAACCCAGAGACAGGGCTTGAATTAGGTCTATGAGAATGGGGTTATGTGAACTTTGGACCATTCAGGTACAAATACAAAATGCATAAAATCTGAGTATAACAGTATGAGAATATTTGTCCCTCATTTCTCTTATGCTTTCTCAGGGAAAGGAGCCAGGAAAACATTCCCAGGAATAGTGGAGTGAAGCAAAGCTTTAACTTGAAATTGGTCCCCTTGGCTGGTTCCCAGATGTTTTGCAGTTTGGATCAATCAAGTTTGCTTTGATAACTAGTGATTTGAGCCTCTCTTGGTTTAAATGTTCATTTTGTTCCAAGAGACATTGTCTCAGAAAAAAAAAAAGATCCTTTAAGGTTCACTGAGCATACAACACTGGCTGGCTTAGTTTACTTGGCATTGCCCTGTTCACCACAGATTCAATATGAGCTTAGCCCTTAGGAAAGCCAATAGCACTAATGGGGCATCAACTCTATAGAGGCTGGCCAGTGAGAAATAGTATGGGAAGGATATAGATACAATTGAGGACCTTCTCTGAAGCCTATGGAAGTTCACCCTTCAAAGAGAGAAGTGCTGGGAGACCTTACTCTCCTCTACCTCAGCCAGAACAATCAAGATCCTGAGGGAGATAGACAATCAAAGAGATCTCTAGCCAAAGCTTGAATGTAAGGTACAATCTCTCCTGGATCTCTCTATAATCTATGATAACCTATGAGGAAAACTGAAGGTCCTTTTACATCTCTTCCTTAGGCCTAGAGCAGAGCTAATCTTAAGAAGCTTCATCCCAGGGGCAGCTATTTAAAGCAGTGGATAGAGCACCAGCCCTGGAGTCAGGAGGACCTGAGCTCAAATGTGACCTCAGACACTTAATAGCTATGTGACTTAACCTCAATTACTTAAAAAAAATGTCACATCCCTCCTTGCTCTCTGCTTGGTCCACATTCTAAAAAGGGATGAGGAACCTGTGGCCTCCAGGCCACCTGTGGCTCTTTAGGTCCTCAAGTGTGGCCCTTTGACTGAATCCAAATTAGACGGTCTAAACCCTCCACTGCTTTAGAACCAAAAGGATTTTCTAGACAAAAGGAGGTATAGTGTTATTTATATGTGTATATATATATATGTAAATATGTATGTATTATAATATGAAATATTTTTTATAATGCCTCAACATTATCCAGAATCTCACTTTTAGGAGGAGCAAGTATTTCACCAATTCTACCCTAGATGAATTCTGCCTTTGCTAGAGTCATTTTAGCTTGCCTGGTTTGGTGATGCCTTCCATTCTAAAAAAGGTCACACTCCCTAGTTTTGTAATATATATATCCAAGGGAGGAGAGGTACGGGTGGAGCATGGAAGGAGAACCTTGTCCTTTATCTGTTCACCGTGTCCTTTACTATTCCTGATTTGATACTAGAGTGATTACCTCTTTATATACTGTTTCTGTCCACATATGCATCCATCCATCCATCCATCCATCTATATAGAGAGATTGAGTCTCCCACTCTTGGTCAGACTAAAAGTGTAGCAGTCACTCATATGACTGATCCCACTGATGATCAACACTGTGCCAGAAGCTTTGATTGTCCCTGTTTCTGACTTGGACTCGCTAACCCCTCCTTAGGCATCCTGGTCACCCCTTACTCCTGATTCTGGATAATGCAGACACTTGGTTGGTTTTAGCCTGCTGAGCTCAAGCAATCCTCAGCCTCCCCAGTAGTAGGGATTACCACTGTGCACTATGCCTAACCTCAATTCATTTTAACAAATATTTCCTCCCAAAGTAGGGAAGATTATCTTCTAACTTCTTGAGGGGGCAAATTCTCAATACTCCCACCCACAGTGTCCACTCACCTTATATTTACACTATAGTTCAGCTTCTCTGGGAAGGGAAATCTCTAGAATAAGATAACACACAAAGGTTCAAGGAGGAGGCAAGAGAGCTGCTGACCTCCTTCTGTACTATTTTACTGGCCCTCAGTGACATTTCTCTGGTGTCCCTCAACTTCCAGCATGTGTCCTTGATGGGCCTCCAAAACCACTCACTTAAAATGTTGGGTTAGGAGGAGCCTGCAGACAAATGTGAAAGACGTGAGTTACATGCAGGGGTGTTAGTAAAATCTTGAAATGCATATAGTGTAAGTCTTTCCATTTTTTTAAACCACTGAGTTGATAATTTCTTATAGCACAGTAGTATTCCATCCCAATCATATACCACAACTTGTTTAGCCATTGTCCAGTTGATGGACATCCCTGCAATTTCTAGTTCTTTGTCACCAGAAAGAGAGCCGCTATAAAGATTTTAGAACATAGAGGTTCTTTTCCTTTCCATAAATTAAAAATTAAGTTAAATTGTAAAAGGGAAGAGAAATGGATTGAATTTATAGAAGATGCATTTAAATTGAATCTTTTAATTTTTCATTGGATACATTAAAGCTTTAAAAATAAGCAAAAATAGGAATTAATGTGTTAAGAATGTATACAAAGACACAGACACACACACACACTCATATAGAGCATATTCTAGAGGATTCTGAGGTCAGGGAATAATTGCAAGTAAATAAAACTAAACAGGAAAGGTTTCTTATAGGAGTAAACAACCTTTCTCTTCAAGATAAGTAGGATTTTGTAGGAGCCAGGATGCGTACATTATCAGAGAGGAAGATAGCTGATTAATGTCTGGTATACAATTGAATTTGAGAATCATATTGAGGAGTGTGTATGTGTAGGGGCGGGGTATGGAGAGGGAGGAGGGGGACTGAAGTCAGGTTCTTTCTTAAAAAATAATGAATACTCAATTGTACTCCAGTGCAACAATCAATGGATTCATTCAACAAGCATCTATCTCTTAAGCACCATGTGCCAGATACTGAACAAAGACAAAATTAAAATGGTTGCTCCCTCTTAAAGATCTTACACATGTGTGCATGTGTGTTTATTTATATATGAGCAGCCATATGTGCATAGAGCAGCAAATACAAGATAAGTACAAAGTAATGTTTGAGGAAATACACTCCCAGTTGAGAGGGGAGGACTTCAGAGTATATGTCCTTAAGAGATGGCACTTCTCATTGTCTAGCCTGGTAGTCTCAGTAAACTGACTCCAACTCTTCCATGCTTACTTCCACGTACTGCCTTATGCAAACCCTAAACCTCAGTCAAAGGAGTCTTACTTAACCGTTAAACTCATTTATTAAACTGGTGTTTCAATGTGATAGCTTCCAGGCTTACTCAACTGAGGATTCTTTCTCTTCTCTCCAGTTATACAGCTCTGCGGAATTTGGGAGGAGGTGGCAACTTCTCCAGGAAGGAGTCGTCCCAAACAGATTCTACTGGTAAGAATGACAGTGTTTCATATCCCATACTGAGAAAACAAATCAAATGGCTCTGGCTTGGGCCTCCAGTTTGTTGGTACCCATTAAGTGCTCTAAAAGTTGCTGCTGGTTTGGGAACAGCCTGGTTTTTCCATCTAGGAGGGTGTTCAGTCACATTAGGGTGAAGCAAAATCTGTTTGATTTTTTTTTTTTTAACATTTTACTACAAGTTTTTTTTTTTACTACAAGTAAAATTTTTACATTTTACTACAAGTTTCTAAACAAGCCCAAATAGTGCTTTATCTGTATATTCATAATTTATTCAGCTACTATTTGTTTAACCATGTGCCAAGAACTGTGCTAGAATCCCTAACTTCCTAGGAGACTCAATTCACGTGCTAGCTCCTCCATGAGATGCCCCCAAATTAATAATGCCGTCCCCCAAATTCCTTTGTGTTTATTTTATATATTCTGAAATTTATTTATCTGAATGTTTCCAATAAGAAATGAGAAGATAAACATGAAACTCTTTGCACCCTTTGTACATATAAAGTGTTGTTATTGTTACTATTTTGATTATTAGTAACATTATTATATTAAGTTTAAGCTTCTTTGATGTGAGGATGGTTAAGGGGAAATGACTGTGGTTTTTAGGCAAAAGGCAACAATGAAAGAAAGCTTGTTGAGGGTAGAGACTATTTGACTCTTGTCTTTGTCTCTCAGGTGTCTAGAACATAGGGAGTGCTTAATAAATATTGGTTGATTTGAATAAAATAGAATGAAACCTCTAGTGAGAGAGAGATGCACAGATCATTCAGACCTGATCCCTTATCTCCTGTAGCTCAGGATCTAGAAGGGAAATTATAAGACAGATACATATATAAGTCAACTCTAGTGTCAAATAGAAAAGAATACAGGTAGAGATTTTGGTGCTGCGTGATTAGGCCAAGAAAGGGAAGGCCAGGACACCTTTGTACCTAACATATCAGTCAGAAAAGTAAGGTTCATACAAGCATATCTTTTCCCTGTCGCTTCCTTCCTTTCCCTTTCCTCTGTTCCTTTCATCCTTTTCCTTTATAATTTTTTTTTTGACAGGCTTATGAACCTGACTCCAGAAAGGCATTTTTTGAAGTGGCCTCTAAGTTGGAATACTCCTTTAGTTGTAAGCTTAGAACAAATCTTTTAAATATCACTTTCCACAGTAGCCTGTGTTCATTATCAGAGGCAGCTCACTTGGGGGAAGCTGTTCTCATCAGCAGATTTTGGCTGGGCCATGGAAAGGTCCCTTTCCATTCTCTTAAAAATGAACACAACAAAGCAAAGCAAACATGCCATTCATTTGTCTACACATCTGTCTCAGGATGTATATATGACACAGCACCTATCACTAAAGGCCCACCATTCCTCTCCTGAGCACACTTACACATGTCCAAGAGAAATACATTTTTATCTCTCTCATTTTCAAATGCTACACTAAAATCCCTTTGGGAATTGAAAGCTAGAGAACTGCATTAGAGAAACCATTAAAACTACGGATGCCTCCTGAAAAGGCAGCCCATTTGGAGACAAGCTTGGTGAGAGATAACACACTTGTACTCCTGTAAAGCTGGCCCTTTGTTTTCATCACTAGGGAACATGAACACTTGAAAATGGGGTTTCTGTAGCTTGAAAGTTTATCCATCTTTCCTCTGCTATTGCCCAGATCTATCTGGTACCATTTTAAAAGATCAGATCAAATAAAGCCTCTTCCATCAGGGTAGGTATCTCTAGCCCACATTGACCTCCTTTGCTCTCAAGCCCGTAACATTTAGTGTCTGTGTTAATGTATGATACTGCCTTGAAGTGATATATGGCAGTTTCAAGTCCCTGGATATGTTTTTTTTTTTCCTCCTAAATAGGTTGCTTCATTTGTATACCCCTTTAGTGCATAGAACAGTGCTGTGATTGACTGTCTGACTGAATTAATAGCTTGGCTCACATTTCTATATCAATTTAAGTTTTGTAAGGCATTTTATATATATTTTCTTTTCTTTTTTTTTCTTTTTGATCCTTGAGACCTGGTGCTGTCAAAAGAGCAATGATTATTTTTTTCTTAAAGGCAAACAGAATTAAGTGGCTTGCCTAGGGTCACAAAGCTAGTAGGTATCTGAGGCCAGATTTGAACTCCGGTCTTCCTGACTTTAGGGCTGGTGCACTATCCGCTGTACCACCTACCTGCCCCAAGAACGATGATATTTATACCAGAGGACCTGGACTCAAGTCCTGCTTCTGAAATTTTACATGTAAAACCTTGGGCAAGCCTCTTAACCTTCCTCAGCTTTAGTTTTCTCATCCATAAAAATGAAAGCATTGGACTAGATGGCCTCTGAGGTCTTTTACATCTATAATATGGAGGTTGATACTGGTTTAATACCCATTTAATAGATAAGAAAACAAAGTCAGAGGTGTTGTGCTTTGCCAAAGGACAAATAGCTAAGTGTCTGGGGGGTGATATTTGAACTCATATATTACTGACTTAAAGCCTAGCACTGTGTCCACTATGTCATGCTAAATGGATGTACTCACATATGCATTCATATTTGTGTGTATGCATCCCTCTATATGTAGCCTTGAAATAGATTTGGAAAGTTTCTAAAGGTTCAATTAAAAAGTAAGCATCTTAATAGCCATATCATATTTAGTTAACCCTTATTCAAGTTCTTTTTTTAAAAATTTTATTATAGTTTGCATCATTCATTTCCACAAGATCTTGAGTTACATATTTTCTCCCCCTCTTTCCCCCACCCACCACCCCAAAACAGCCATCCCAGTGTGTCCCCCCTC
>CM053589.1:125003237-125093502 GCA_028646515.1 Pseudochirops corinnae | reverse complement strand
CTCTCTCTCCCATGATCTTTCTTTTCCCCAAAGAAGGAATCTAGGTTTTGGGAGCTATTCTTACTTTGCTTCTTATGCTTATTCTTACTCATGGTTGTTCAGACTGTGATTTTTTAAAAAAATCTCTGTGGGGCTCTGCTTCCAGAAGGGAAAGCTCTGTCCCAAATTGCTGGGCTCCTCCCAGCTGCCCTAGCTCTCAGGAAGATGCTGGGAGTCTTCCTACTTACTTCCGGCTGACTGGATAATGAAGACTCCAAGACTGAGGCCCAAGACGACGATCCCGATCCAGGCCGCTCAATGTGAGAGCACTGGCCTGAGAACAATCGCTCAGTCCCCGTGCTGTCTGCAGGCCGCAGGCGGGAAGCTGCAGCGCGGAGGCACGTGCAAAACCTCTGCCTTTCGCTTTTCCTCTCTGGAGGCCTTTCAGCCAGACTGCTTTTCTCCCCCTGTCGCAATTCCCACTTAGCTAATTCTGAACACTGCTCACCGCTGCTGCTAATCCGCTCACCTGAGAGGCTCCTCGGCTCCTTCTGTCCAGCCGCCCCAGGGGCACAGCTGCGGCTTCAGGCCAGGCTGGTTTCGGTTCGCAGTGCTGATATGGTTCCTCGTAGCCGAGCTGACTTTAGTGGGAAGTATCTTTGTGTGCGTTTTGGAGTTCTAGGATTGGTTTAGAGTCCTGTTTTATGGGTATTTTCGGGTGGCTATGTGAGAGCTGTGATATGTTGCTGCTGCTACGCCCCCTTATTCAAGTTCTATAACATGTTGACTACTACGTGCTCCCTTAGCTTGGAAATACAGGTCTCGATCCAAAATTTGTGAAAATGTGGACTGAGCTTTGGCTGACATTTACCTCTGCCTTGTTAGTAAGAAAGGAGATGTTTAATGCACATGAATACTGAAACAAGATTTGAAGGGGAGGTTTTACTTCACTCAGCAGTACAAAGTATTTTCAAGCACTTACCTCTTAAAAGTGTTTTGTAAACCTTAAGAAGCTATAGAAATTCTGGTTATTGTTATCATTATGTAAACAGCACTTTTGTAAACAGGAGCCACATTGCCTAGAATGGTGCTAATTTGAAATTCATGTCTAGTCATTGAAATAGGGCATCTACCAAGTAACTCTAGATTTGCCTCATTCTCATTGCTAGGTGTACCTGAAAATAACACTCTTCTTGTTTTCTGTGAGAATATTTCATAGTTCAGACTTTTGGCTCTGTCTGAATGCACTGTGTCCCAGTTATTATGAATTAGTAAAGCCAAACTGATCCACTCCCACAAAGGGGGATGTGAAGGAAACGAAAGCAAGCTTGCATCATGGCATTTCTTGGTGGAAGCTCTCTAGCCTAATTTTGCACATAGTGCCAGAAGCTCCTGATTCAAGTTTACCTAGCTTCTTGCTGGCCTAAATTCTCAAGTTGACTCAAGCTTTTGTAAATAGCACAATATTTTTTATTGTTGGTGGTGGTGGTGATGATGATCTTGAAAATAACAAGGTCTTCCCAATACTCCCACATTTTAAAAAATATTTATTTTAAACATTCTCTTCTTTTTAAGTTTTGAGTTAAAAAGTCTCTTGTTCCCTCCCACTCCTCACCCATCCACTGAGAAGGCAAGCAATATGACATCAATTATACATCTGAAATCGTGAAAAACATATTTCCGTATTAGCCATATTGCAAAAACCAAAAAAGCGAGAAAATTATATTTCCATTTGCACTCAGAGTTCATCATTTCTCTCTTGGGAGGTGGGGGGTAGCATTTTTCCATCACGAGTCCTTTGGAATTGTCTTGGATCATTTTATTGATCAGACTAACCAAGTCTTTCACAATTGATCATCATTACAACATTGCTGTTGATATGTACAATGATCTCTTGGTATTTCTCACTTCATTTTGCAGCAGTTTGTATAGATCTCGCCATTTTTTTTTAATAAAATGACCCTGTCACCCATTTTTATAGCACAATGGTTTTTCATCCCAATCATATGCCACAGCTTGTTCATTCATTCCTCAAATGATGAGCATCCTCTCGATTTCCAAATCTTTGCTACCAGACAAAGCTGATATAAATATTTTTGTACATACAAGTCCTTCTCCTTTCTTGTTCATCTGTTAGGGATACAGACTTAATAGTGGTATTACTGGGTCTAAAAATATCCTCAGTTTCATAGCCGTTAGGCATAGTTCCTAATTATTATCCAAAATGATTGGACCAGTTCACTACTCCACACATGGTATATTAATGTATCTATTTTTCTTTATCCCCTCCAGCATTTGCCATTTCTGATAAGAGTGAGGTGATACCTCAGAGATATTTTAATTCTGATAATCAATAGTGATTTAGATTTTTTTATCTTTTTAAAAATTTTCTAATACTCAGAAATTCTTAGGCATTGATTTAGAGGTGAAGCCAAAAAATAGTAATCTTCCAAAGAAGTTGCTTCAAATTGGATAAGAATTTTAAGCATAACTAAAAATTTTTGGTGTAAAAGTTTACCTTTACAATGGGTTGCTTTGATGACTTTTGTGTAAATCCAACTATAGAAACTTGGAAGGGACCACTATAAGCTACCCTTTTGATAAAAGCAATTGTCAATTGACCTCAGTGAGGATGCAGTCTGTTCCTTAGAAATTAGGAAATGTAACAAAGGCAGTGCATCTCTCTCTCCCCAGCGCACAAGGATGGGAACTCAAAGGAACAGGTGTAATCCCAGTCCACCATCCTCATGCCTACCCTTTTCTGTGCTATTTTGAGAATCATTAATAAGTCATTTAGACATCCTCCCTAGCTGCTCAGGTGGGAAATGGGGATTTGTAGAATAATTCAATAGAATGATTTCCCTGAATCTTTGGATCTAGTAAGTACTGATGTCACCATGCTTAGACAATGGAGAGAGGAAACAAATAGTCATCATGTGTCTATGTGGCACTGGAGAAGCAGACTGTATTTCAAACCCCAGGGAACCGTCTCCCAGAAAACTTTTCATGTGAACCCTTGGGTTGTATGTAAAGAAAGCTTAAGAATCACAAAGGTCTAAACCCACTTGCAAGGTTTTCCCATGCAGGTTATTTGTAAGAGAGTGGAATTTTTGGAATAGTTCAGTATTCAAATGACTCCTAATGCTGGAAACTGAGAATAGCAGTAGGAGAATTATGGAAAATGGAGAAGGTAGAAGAAAGGGGAAATTGAGGGGTGGCTATGAAGTGACTGCTGATCTCTAATGTAAATAGTAGGAAATCAGAGTGACTAGAAACAAAAAATAACAAGCCGGCAGGAGCCATGGAAATGATCCCCAATATGGAGGAACGAATCTCATCCTCTATTCCTTTCTCTAATGAGCGACACTTTTCTTGGGGGAGGTGAGGAATTAAAAGTGAACGTATGAGCACTGTCAATAGTTCTCAAAGGTCTTGAAAGAATAATGATCCTTCTGAAAAGCAGCACCATTTTAAAATCTCATTTGTAGTTTTGCTGTTCACATTACATAGTATTCACTTTAATTGCCAATGTAAGAAAGGCTGGATGGGGAGGCAGCTAGGTGGCTCAATGGATACAGCACTGGGATGAAAGTCAGGGACACTTGAGTTCAAATCTGGCCTCGGACATTTACTAACTATATTACCTTGGGTAAATCACTTAACCTCTGTTTACGTAGGAGATAGCTAGGTGGGTCAGTGGATAGAGCACGGGGCCTGGAGTTAGGAAAGCTTGAGTTCAAAGTTGACCTCAAACTTACTAGCTCTGTGACCCTGGGGAAGTTGATTAATATCTGTCTGCCTTGATGTACTGGAGAAGGAAATAACAAACCACTCCATTATCTTCACCCAGAAAATCTCATGTACAGCATGGTCCATATGGTCCCCAAGAGTCATGATAGAACAATAAGAAAGGCTATCTTGTCCTCTCCCCATTTCTTCTCCAGGTTAAATATTGCCTTTTTTTTTCTCTTTCAAATATTCCTCATATTGAATTCTTCTGGGAAGTTTCACAATCCTGGTGATCATCATGTACTTCACTTTGTCTGAGCCCCTCTGATATGTCTTCATTTCAAATTGAAGAGAGGTCTCTACTCGACTCCCTTACAGATCTATCCTTTGCTCTGTGCTGTTTAATGTTTGTTAGTGACATGGATGAAAGTCCTTTGTATTAATGGCTTCCTCCTGATTTGAGGGCCTCAGATATACTTTAGAGAAAGATTAACTTTTCTTGCTCATTACAATATTTGGTATGATCTGGGAGCAGTAATATATGTCTTTTTAATTTTTTTTTCAAAGGTGGTTACCACTTCCTCTTTTAAGTACATAGATTCATAAGATTTGAAATATTAGTAAGTTTATTTAGAAGATAATAGGAACATAGAAGACTTAAATTGGAGCCCATGGTGAGTAAATATACCCTTCAAAGAACAAATCTTCCTCCAGACAGTTATATAATCTCTATTTCTTATAATATTTACCAGAAAGGACCCTTTGTTCAGGTGGTCAGGATACAGCTCATACATCAGAACTCTTTTTTATTTGTTGTTGTCCAACTATTTCAGCTGTGTCTAACTCTCCATGAGCCCATTTGGTGCAGAGACACCGGAGTAGTTTGCCATTTCCTTCTCCAGTGCAATTTACAGATGATTAAACTGAGACCAACAGGGTTAAGTGACTTGCTGAGGTCACACAGCTAATAAGTATCTGAGGTCAGATTTGAACTCAGGTCTCCTGACTTCAGGCTCAGTACTCTATCCACTGTACCACCTAGCTGCCTCCTCCTTTTTATATATCCTTTCTATATGAAGTCTTGTTTGTTACAATTCCCCTCTGATTATTGTTCCTCATTGGTGAACTTATCCAGAGTCCTTCCCTACAACTGCACCATAGCGTTCTTATTAAGGATCATTGATCCTCTCACTACCATTGATGTGTTCCATAGCCCCTCCTGGTGGGAATCATTATCCCTCTCAGCTACACTACCACTAAGGTCTACTCTGTGGTTGCCTTTAATTCAACTCTCCTTTAGTAGAGGGGAATCTCACCCATCTTCTCAGTTCTTATAATTAACTTTCTATAAGTCTTGGATACGTATCACCCAACCACTCATTTGGGTTGGTCCTCTTGGCAGTTCTGCTGTATTCCCATAGGATCAAAGATTGATGGTTGAAAGAGACCTCAGAGGCCTTCTAGTTCAACTACCTCATTTTATAGATAAGGAAAATAAGACTAAAGGAATTTAAGTGACTTTTCCAAGGTCATATAAATAATACATAACAGAGGCAGGGTTTGAACTTGGGTCTTCTGAGCCCAGGGTCAGTGTTTTGTTCTAGTGTTTCCACTGACTGTCCCATCCTTTCAATAAATGAAGCCAATCCCATTCTCCAGAGTCCTGGCTTCAAAATCTGACTTTGCTTTTATTTCCATTCATTTTTTAAAAGTCATCCATTATTTTCAATAAATGAAGCCAATCCCATTCTCCAGAGTCCTGGCTTCAAAATCTGACTTTGCTTTTATTTCCATTCATTTTTTAAAAGTCATTTTAAAAAAGCCTGGACTATCTTCCTGCCTCAATTCTGTGTTTGAACATTCATATTTCTTCAAGGCTCAGCTCTTGTTCCAGTTTTCTTTATGAAACTTTTCCTGACATCCCAATTTTATCAGTGTGTGCATCCTCAAATGACCTTGCCCTTGCTGAACTGTGTATGTGTTCTATCCCCTGAGAAGAATATGATGTTTATATGGGCAGAGGTCATTTTATTTGTGAATCTTTCAATTCTCATTGCCTAGCATAGTGCTTCACATGTCACAGATGTTTAATAAATGTGGATTAAGTTGTTCTGAATCACAGTTCCATTACACTTTAGTCTATAATCCTCATGTGTTGTTATTGTTGAAAAAAATATGCTCTTTGGTTGGCAATCTCTTTAGATGCTGTATCTTTCCAAATTTAGCTAAGTTGATCTACAGATATGTGGCACAGATATTTTCTGAATCAGAATTTGGGATAAATAATTTAACCAAAGATGTTTCTTTGAAAATTTCTTACACTTGCATTTTTTTTTAATTGGGACCATCCTATAAAGTCCAGTATCTATGATTGCTATAGATAACCTGTGACTCATGATCTCAGATTTGAGCAGTTGTGAACTTCTTTCAGTCTTTGGAGTCTCTCAGTAATAAATATTTTTATGGTTTAGCTTCCACCTGGCATTTAGCGTAAGGATGGATGATTTTGACTTGTTTAGCTTTCTAGGGCTTTGATACCCTCTTAGCACTTAATCTAACACCATTAACAAAGAACAGGTTTATTAAAATATTGCAATGCCATTAAAAGGCAAAAGACTATCTTCTTATCTTTCAATACTATTTTTACTAATGCTGAGAACAAATATTTATACAGTACCTACTATGTGTTGGATATCATACAAGGTGCTTTTCAAATATTGTCTTATTCAATCCTTGGAAATGGGTGCTATATTATCTTCATATTACAGATGAGGAAACTGAGGCAAATATGGGTCACGCAGCCAGTTAGTATTTTAGACAGGATTTGAACTCATGTCTTCCTGACTTCCGAAGCTCTACTGTGCCATCTAGCTGCCTTTAACAATACACAATTTAGAAAACAATTTAACAATACAAGGATAGATAACAATAGCACTTTCCCCCTGTTGATTTGAGTGTTTCAATTCAAAGGGCAATGTCTTCTGGGCACTCATGGACTTTTTTTTGAAAGGAGTCTACTTATTCCTCCACCTACCCTGATGCACTGTGTTCTTGGACAGTATCTCCCGTTTGTATGTAGCACTGTCAGTTTTACATGCTGACACTCTCCATGGGGGATGGAATGGGTGACAGGAAGGGCATAAGTATTTATATACTGCCTGTTCTGTGCCAGACACTGTTCTGTGTGTTGTTATTATCTCAGTTTTACTGTTGAGGGAACTGAGACAAATGGAGTTTAAGTGAATTGCCCAAGGTCATGCAGCTACTGCCTGAGGCCACATTTGAACTTAGGTCTTCCTGACCCTAAGTGTAGCATTCAATCCAGTGCACCACCTACTTGTCTCTAGCTAGTAGGTCACTATTAGAGTATAGGTTTGATTCATTTCTAGAGGCTGACCATTGTGGTACAGTTATTACCCTGGGTGGAGTCATCATCTCCCAGCTGACTGCTAATATGGTCAGGGGCAATGATCCTGGAGCCTTGTCTTCAGTGGAAAACTCAGGTCACTGACTCAAGCCAACTCAGACTACCCTTAAAGACAGTTGCTCCAAAGAGCATCCATTCAGCCTGAAGGAAAATATAAACAATTATTCCCCTCTCTGCTCCATACATTCATTGTCCTCTTCCTGTCCTGTGCAAAGAGAATGAGTTGTTCATCTAAGCTTGTAAGGTCCTTCAGAGACACTAAAGCTCTTAGAAATCAGTTTATATTAAACGTGTGTCATATACAAATAGCCTTTCAACAATATGTTCTAAGTTGAACAGAGAATGGTCTTATTAATTTTTTTCTTACAAAAAAGAAATGAAAAAGGGCACATTTCAAGGTCCCACTTCAAACAGGAATTAAAAATTGTAGGCTGAGGGCCGCATTAATAAATAGAAAAGAGTAGCTTGAGTGGTTGTCAGAAAAAGGATGTGATAGACTGTAGGTTGGATGATCTTCACTTTGGAAATCTGAAAAGCCAGGATGTTGAAGCAAATATGTTACACCAGCTCTAAGGATGGAGGTTACATGCTGGCCTTTAAATTTGCTTTAGGGAACATTTAAGAGCTGGAAAGAGGCCTGCTTTTGACATATGAGTCCATTTCTTTTGTTGTTATGCTAAATTTAAAAAGCCATATGCCTGTATTTTTTTTCTCTCCTATTTTCTGATTCTTGTCATTCAGATAGCTCTTAGTGGAAGAAGAGAGACACAACCACATTTCATTTCCTTTGGGTTAGAAGTGATACAGTTGGTGAGAGAGCAAGCAGTAAGAAAGTGTGGGCTTCGTGTGATAAAGATGAATGGGGCAAGGTTCAATTATTCCCATTAGTTGATGAGGGCAAAGCTAGAAGCCGTGGGGCTCAGGTTGCCATAGATAAATTTTAGGTTAATTTTTAGGGATAACTTGCTAATAGTTGGATTGGTTCAGACAGTATAAGAAGCAACTAGGAGGTGAGCATGGAACCTTTATTTAGGAATAATAAAGACCAAGGTTATACACCCATCTCCCAAGGGTAACGAAATGTTTCTTGTCAAGTGAAAGGCATGGAGTACTGCCAGATTATATAGTCTGGGGAGCAGTTTTTTGCAAAGGTCATCTGAATTGTTAGCCTAGAAGGTGCTAAGGGTGATATTTTCTGCAAGAAGTAGTAGGAAGAAAATCTGGAAGCAGAGACTAGAGGGAATATTTAGATGGATAAAGGGACATTATTTTGAGTTTTCTTTGGGGATCACTGAATCTTAGTATTGGAAGAGACTATAGAGGTCATATCTTATAACATCCCTTTCAGAACAAGAATCCCTACCAGATGGTCATCCATCTTTCCTTAGCTTCAGTACCTCCAGTGGCATAGTGATCACTATCTCTCAAGATGATTCATTTCCACATTGAACAGCTTAGGCTATTAGAAAGTATTTTTGTCTGCTTTTGAAACTTTTGCCCTCATAATTTCAATCCATTTTCCTAGTTTTTCTCTGTGGAACAATGAAGAGGAAGAACATTTTAACTTCCATAGTTTTGCCCTAAAAATCCTTCATTTCATCATCCATTGGATACGTGTTACAGTTTTAAGTTTTTAAAATTCAAAGACATCCTCCATTGGACTTGCCTCAGTTTGTCAATACTTTCAAAATACGTCATTGGAAATTAAACAAAATTCTCCAGATATTGTCCATTTCTAAAAGACTGCAGTCGTGCAATTTCTTTCTCTTTTCTGGATTCTTTTATAGCAATAGACTTGCACTGGTTGAGGGGGTAGAGGATGCTTTCTCTCATTAAGAAACTCCAGCTCATGGTTCATACATGGTCACTGATGAAGTCCTAGGCGCAGTGGTTCTCAACCTTCCTAATGCTGTGACCCTTTAATACAGTTCCTCATGTTGTGGTGACCCCCAACCATAAAATTATTTTTGTTGCTACTTTATAACTAATTTTGCTACTGTTTCGAATCTATCTGATATGCAGGATGTATTTTCATTGTTACAAATTAAACATAACCCACAGATTGACAACCACTGTTCTAGGGGATCCTGACCTTTAAGAAGACAGGCCATTTCTCATTATGGATGGCTCTTTACGCCCTTACCCTGAATGCAGCCCCTGGGAAAATTTCCTAATAATTGTCATCTTCTTTGAGAAGAATATAGTGGTAGAAAATTCCTCCTGCTGTTAGCCGATTCTAGCTGAAGGAGACAGGGTTTCCCAAATTTTCTAAATCATCAGATGCTACTAAGTCTAGAAATATCTGTCTAAGGATTTTTGTTTTGTTACCTCTGCTCAAGGAGGGGAAAAAAGCAGAAATGACATCCACAGCCCCATGTCTGGGCTCAAGTACCCCTAGGCAGTGCATGTGCCCAGTGTGATGTGTGAAATATTTGCCCTTTCATAGGAAGTCCCAGAAGGAGATTTCCTGACTATATATTCAGGAAAAAATAAGAAGAAATAGTAGGAATGAGAGTTGTCTTTCTCTTTAAAGTCTCTGATTAGGCAACTTTTATTGACTTAGTGGTCATTTCTCTTTTAAAAGATCTTTCAACCCCCTCTTGCTATCACATGGGCCAAGAGACTACTATGTCATCCCAAAGTGCTAAGTGCTTCAGTGCTAAACCATAATATATGTGATTCACCAAGTGTGGTCTTTTGGAAGTAGCCTAAGAAAGCCCAGTTCAGTTTCAGTGGAGTGTGTTCTAAACAGAGATGATAGGAGCTTGGTGATTATCCTCATTACACTTTCATTAACACAATTTGAGAAGAGAAACACGGAATTATGGAATTTCCTATTTTGAAGGGACCTGACACATCATCTACTGCCTAACCCCTACCTAAAACTTGGATTTTTGCTACAAAATCCTTAACAAGGATCTAAGCTCTATTCAAACACTTCCAATAATGGGTTAGGTAATTCCATTGCTGTGCTGGTCTGTCTGTTAGAAAGTTCATATTTATATTGAATCAAAATGGCCCTCGCAAGAACTTTTACCCATTGGTCTTAATTATGCTCTCTGAAGTCATGTATAATTAAAGTTTAGGAGAAATGGCTAGTTTATAATTTAGGAGGAGGAAAGAAAACAGAATGCAAAGGGAACTTGTGCTAAAGTATGAGATGGAGTTCAGAATTTAGGAGCTGTGAAAGAAAGATGGTAGCTGAGAGAAAGCTACCTTGCCTGGGAGCAAAGAGAGACAATGTGGGACTCAGAGATTTAATGTGGAGAGACAAACATTGGAATCAAATTGTAGAAATGTGCTTCCACTTGTGATACTGTCAAGGATACCAGGCAAGGACAAACCAGCTGTCTAGAGAAAACACATTTTAATGTTGGGGTGGCTGTGGGGAGGGAGAAGGTGACTCAGGTAGTACTAAGTCTTCCCAAAGCCTTTGGAAGCAAAGCTAGTGCTGTTCGCTTTTTTGCCTATCCTGTACTGTCTATCTCTAAGATGGGCACAGCCAGGGAAAATGAACCTGCACTAACATCTTTTATCCTTATCTCAGCTGTTGGCATTTAAAAAACCAACAACTCCAAACACAGCCGTCCCATAATTTAGAAAATGCTGTCAAGGTTTAAACAGGAATGGCAAGATGTGCCCCGAGGTAGGGGACAGAACCTGCTGGAGCATTTATGAGATTTATGGTAAGGGGTTTTTACATGAGTGCAGAGGTTTAGAGCAGATAAATCCCAGAAGACAAATACTACCAATAATTGAATTACAAAGCCATTATCATGTGCTGAACAGAGCAACATTATGACTCTATTGTGACAAGATGAAACTTGTTAGAATATTTATGCATCGTAGACAGCTTGAGCATTAGGATTAGGGAGCACAAATTTGCTATTGCACCTTTCTCTGGTGGGAAGTTGGTCTTCATGGGTAATTCAGCGGCCCAGGAGGCCAAAGGCCATTTTATGACATGATATTCTAAAAGCAAAGACTTCATCTGCTTCCATCAGACTGATAGTTTTCTTTTGATCCACATACCCTGGGCCCAGATGATATTCATATCGAGACTTGAAATTTACTTCCTTTGGCACTGTTAGGACTGCCTCCCTAACCCCTCCTCAAGAAATCCCAAACCAAATTTAACTCCATTGTTGTTTCTTCTAAAAAGCCAAAGAGCAAGAACACCCGACTTTAAAAAAAAAAATACTAACTACTTTATCATTGTTGGATGTTTCTATCCAAAAGGCTAAAAACATCTATCTAAGGATTTTTGTTTTGTTACCTTTTCTTTTCTGGGACAAGCAAACAAAACTATTGGAAGTTGCAACAAGCCTCTGGCCTTTTGCAGTTAGTAGTACAAAAAGCACCAAACACTAAATAACTGGTATTAATCTGTGTAATCAAATAATAACAAATTTAACAGTTGTTGCCGGAGTTTAAGCCCTTTGGACATTGAATGCTAGGAGTTGGCAAAGATTGTTTGGAATGAATTAACTGAGCTGAACTATTGGCAACATAGTTGATCAGTCAAGTTTGTCATTGATGCCCTTTGTTCACTCCTATCAATAATGACTTTTCCCAGCCTGGTGGTTTTCTCCAAACTTTTGGATACTTTTCCCCATCTTTTTTCCTTTGTCTCAATTTTGCTTTGGTTCTTTGAGAATTCTAATAATCCCCACTGGAGAGCTTAACTCTTAATGAAGGTATTAACTGGTAATTAAGGTTTTGCTGTTAACATATTAAGGTGTGGCTCTGGAGTAGGTATTTGCATTTTAAGGTCTGTTTTCCACTCTACTTCATCCAGACCATCAATTTCTATCTATCTGCCAGAGCCTGTTTCCCTAGTTGTTTCCAACCATGTCTTTACTAAATTAGGGGTTCATCAAAATGATCTCACAGACACAGGTACATTTTTGGGGAGGCTGACCTGGGGACAATCAGGTCTTCCTTTGTGACTTGTCAAAAAAGAGGATATAGCTTCCCAAACTGCCCAACTCAGTTCCTAGAGGGGAAATCATTGCCCTTCAAGTTTCTTTTCATTTTTAGTGGATTGTTCTGTAGTCTATAGTGACTTTGTTTTGAGGAGAATGTGCCTAAAAGAAATAATAATAGCTCATTTATATAGTGCTTTCAAATTAGTGAGACACTATGTTTCTATCTCTCTGTCTGTCCATACATATATCATATCATTTGATTCATAAGACTGTAAGGTAGGTATTATTATTAAATTCATTTTACAGTTGAGAAAGCTAAGACAAAGTGGTTAATGGGCTTGTCCAAAGTATCAGAGGGGGGATTAGAAGCCAGGTTTTTTCTGCTTTGAGTACAGAATTCTATCTACTATGTTTCTCTGATGTGTATAAAGCAGCAGGGTGGAATGGATAGCTTGCTGGCCTGGGAGTAAAGAAAACCACAGGTCAAATATTATCTCTGACATTAACTCCAAGACTGTGGGCAAGGCAATTTAATCTCCCTGAGCCTCAGGCAAACCAATAACATATCTACTCAATTCCTTAATTTATTTATGAAGCATGTTAAGGTTTTCAAAATACTTTATATACACAGTATTATCTCATGATCCTCAAAGCAACCCTTTGGAGGAAAATACTGTAGGTATCATTGTTGCTATTTTGTAGTTGGGAAACTGAGATCCAGAAACAACCCCACCAATGACTTGGCTTTGATGACAGAGAGAATGAATACAAGTGGTGGCTTTTGAAGCCAGATCTCTCCTAACTCCAATTCCAATGGCTTTATCAATTATGCTATGTTTGAGAAAGGTACTAGAATCTCCCTTGAGCAAAGGATTTAGTCATCTCTCTGTGTCAGTGTGGTTTTCTATGTGTATAGATGGATGTATCACGCAACTAGTCATGCTAGAATCAATAATTCAGAGATCATTGTCATTGAACTTTCACGAACAGGGCCTATATTATGTGCTTTCCAAGAAGGTTCCTATGCCACTATCCTTGCACTTGTGCCTGCCCAAGATCCAGAGCCCAGTTCTCCTTGGTTCTGTTCAAAGACAGAATAGTGAAGAACATGATGGTGTCAGAGAAGCCTGGATTTCTTGAGAGCCAGAAAGAATGTTATCTATCATAAGACCACAGATCTCAAAGGTAGACTGGCAGCACAGTAGGCAGAGTGCTGAGCCTGGAGTCAGGAAGATCTGACTTTGAATTCAACCTCAGACACTTCCTAGCTGTGTGACCCTGGGAAAATCACTTAATCCCTCTTTGCTCCATTTTCTCATCTGTAAAATGAGCTGGACAAGTAAATGGCAAACCACTCCAGTATCTTTGCCAAGAAAACCTCAAAATGGGGTCATGCAGAATTGGACAAAGTTAAAATGACTTAACAAGAACAAGACCAGACTGAAGGGAAAATAACTTTATGAGCTCACCAAGGAAGACTGACATCACTAGTAGCTTATTTTAGTTTCCTGGGTTACAGATTTGGCTGCTTTACAGATTAGGGCTGCTTAGAGTAGAGAGGCAGTCAGTAATATTCTATGGCATTTGAATGAACCAACAGAATTACATCTGACCTTATATGAAACTTGGTCTGGTTGCATGGGTGCAACTTTGATGGGATCTGGGGGTAGCTAAAGAAGAGCTCAATGAAGGAAAGGTGTGTGCATTGAGCTAAGTGAGATGGAGGTAGTTAAGTTAGGTAGAATGAGCAACTAAGTCAAGGTTCCCGTATTTGGAGGTGAGTCAGTCAAAGTGAACATTCAGATAACAATATTGCTTCTGCTCCTCCCCCACAAAATAGTTGTTTCCCAACAATGTTCTTTGTCTATTTGTTCTGATGAAGGATGCAGGGTGCTATACAGCTTTTTACCCACTATCCCTTTCTTGTTCTTCATCCTGAATTAGTATCACCTGTGGAAGTTTAAGAAGTGAGAGCCCAATAGGGCAGAGTTCATTGATAAGTATTTTCTATAATGAGTCAGAGGTCCAGAATTCAGAGGGAATCAAGATTTGAGCAGTCGCCTAAAGTGTTAAGGAGCTAAGAGAAAGGAGTGGGAAGGGACTCCCATGACAGCCTTATTAATGTAACACCCTTACCTTTTCCTAATTAGCATTTTAGAAAAGTCTTTCAAAGGTTGGGGAAAAATGGTCTCTTTCCCTTCTTCCTCTCTATCAGTTTTCACCACCACCATCATAAACTTTTAGTGTTGAAGGGGACTTTATTGGTCCTCTAGATCTTCTTGAGTTCAAATCTGACTTCAGATACATACTAGCTGGGTGACCTTGGATAAGTCACTTAATCCTGTTTGCCTCAGTTTCCTCTTCTACATAATTAGCTGGAGAAGGAAATGTCAAACCACACCAAGAAAGCCAAGAAGAGTCCAAGAAAGCCTCAAATGGGGTCACAAAGAGTCAGACACAACTGAAAATAACCGAACTCAACTGAGCTCAATCCTCTCATTTTACAGAGGAAGAAACTGAGGTTTGGAAAGAGGAACTGGTCTGTTCAAGGTCACATAGTGAGTCAGCGGCAGAGGTGGGATGAAAATCTAGATCTCCTAACTCTGAGCTAGTTCAGACTAGCTCTTTTCATGAAATCATATAACCAACCTCATTTAATCCGCATTGACAATTCTCGTGATTTTGTATATCTCTTGTGTATTTCTAATGCTTTTATATTGAAGCAACTGCTTAATGTATTAGAGGACTTGGAAGAAATTGGTTTTAGGAAATGACTGCTGGAATAGGAACCTAAAGCAAAATTTGTTTCAAGGCTAGAATATGGCAAAGGGAGAAGTAGACCCCATTGCATAGTATAGTGGATTAGTATGCAGGACTCCTAAGTCTAGATGCTGCTGCTAGCTAACTGTGTGATACAAGTAAGCCACTTCACCATTTTTATGCCTTTTTATGTCTCACTTTCTGCATTTTTATAATTGAAACAGAAGAATTAAATGATGTCTAAGGCCCTGTACAGTTTCAATTGTGTATTATTCTGTTTCTGAATGACTGAAAATGTCAATCTTCCTTTGATTCTCTACTTTTCCTCTCTTAGTGATCCTCAACAAGAAGAGCCATTTTTTTCACCTGAATTAGCAGATGAAGGAGGGGAAGATGTAGAGGGAGGAAGGGATACACACACATGCACACACACACACACACACACACAGTTGCACAGCTTCCCCTGTATTTGTGAGAAGAAATAGTCCAGTGACTGAATGAGATCCATCTAGATTAATTCACCTATGAAAACGATAAACCAAGATAAATAGGGAGAGTGCCTGTGAGCAGCTAGAAGTAATGAGGATGATGTCTGCCTATGCAGGAGAGCGGTAATGGTAATGAGGTTATGGCATATCTAGATTACTCCCATAAAACCCTTGGCAGGTCTGTTTTATGTCAGCAGGTATCAATGTGGGTCTTCTGTGCTGCTACTGACCTTCAGTGACAGGCATTTGCTTTTTGAGAAGGTGAAGTACTTTTCACTTTGTTGGGCCCAGGGTAGATGAGGAAATCATCTTGGATTTTAGAGAATCAGACCTGAAAGTAAGGGATATAGAACCTTCAGACTGAGGAAGTTCTGTTTCCAGGGCCAAGTTAGTTCAAAAGATCTGGGCTCATTTACTTGTAATCTAAATAGAGCAAGGAGATATAATTGGAACTGTTCATGGTACTGACCTCCACTCAGGCCTTTCCATTTGTTTACTAAGATTCTTTTCTGTCAGTTCTGATCATAGCCATTTTCTGTTGTTGAATTGTAATAAGTGGACACCTGTTTCAGATACCCACGAACTACCTTTTGCTGTGAGGAATGATAAATGTTATTCTGTCTTTGGCTTTAGAGGTATTATTTGTTTTGAGAGAATCTTGGGGCTTTCTTACGATCTGCCATCCAGAGGAAGGTAAAGTGAAATGTGATTTAAGGGCCCTTAGTAAAAGGGTGCTATTTTAATTGGGGCTATCTTAACAAGATCATCCTTGTTAAGAAAGCAGACATTCAGGGACATCCAGGTGGCCCAGTGGATAGAGCACTAGACCTGAAGTCAGGAGGAACTGAGTTCAAATGTGACCACAGACATGTACACATTTACTAGCTATGTGACCTTGAGCAAGTCACTTAACCCCAATTTCCTCCAAAAAACAAAGAAGGAAGGAAGGAAGGAAGGAAGGAAGGAAGGAAGGAAAGAAGGAAGGAAAGAAGGAAGGAAGGAAAGAAGGAAAGAAGGAGACATCCAGATGCATGAGGTTCACTGTAGGCTATAGAAGATAGATTTTCTTCTAGGTTGTCTAGCTTAGATCCCCTAGAAGGGTAGTGGGGCAGTGACTCCACCAAAGAATAATAAATATCATTCTTTTGAATAGAACTCTCTTTGGATATATGGGCGTGGGAGATTAGGCACTAGAGTAAAATGATGGCCAGTATAATTTCTTCCAAACTGAAGGAGGAGAAAGTCAGGTATATTGCTGATTTTCTCTAGGACCATATGTTCCACTTAGAAGCACAGAAATCTGCTAGGCACCAGAAGGCCAAAAATTGCTCATATTTGCTTCATTTATGGACAGGGCCTAAGAGAATATCCCTTCTATTTGTACTAAGTGGGAAAACTGGGATTCAAGGTGCTCTCACCCTGCAATCCTTGCTGGTTCCTATGCATGTCATTAACTAAGAACTCTAAATCTGAATAAACAGCTTCTATTCTGTCACAGGGTTTATTTTTTAATACTTGCTCTGCACTTATCAGCATCAGGACATTTTGTGACTTCACAGCACTTATTAAGCACTATATTAAACTAGTCTAAACTGAGACAAAATGCCACAAGGATGATAAACTGGTGACATTTCTGAGTCTCTCTGTAGAATACATCTACAAAGACTGCATTTGGCTGATTTTATTTTAAAAATCCCAAAGTTGCATAGCTGACATTACCAATGTAGTATTTCTGAGCATGATTGTTATTATTATTTTTTAAATCTTGTTGGTGACTTTTTTGTAGGCTTCTCTGTTGCAATCATCAATTATTCCAAAATAACCTGTAACTGTTAACTCCTCCTCATACAATCTTAGAAGTTTAAACATATAGGATCTGGAGGAAAAGAAATTAGGGAAGCATTTCACATTTGTCAACCAGAAGTCATATCTTCTGTCTCTGTACATCTAGAGCAGATTTTTTTTCCTTTTCCTTGATAGAGAAGAGTAAAGGGGTAATGGCTAGTTCTGTAACAATATGGTACAGTGGGAAGAGCTCTGGCTCTTAAATCAGAAGATAGGGAATTATATCCCATTTTTGGCTGGAGTTTACTAAGCTGGGTAATAAGATCATTAGAATAGATGAACTCTGAGGGTCCCTTCAACTCTAAAACCATAATCCTATGATTCTGTTTTGTAGTTTCCTAAGTATGTATTCTATTTCCCCTAAGCTCTGTGAGGATCTCAGTGGTGTTTAACCCTTTATTGTGTCTCCTTCAGTACCAAATAAAATGTCCTGACCACAGAGGGCACTAAGGAAAAACTTGTTGAATAAATATAGTGATACCTTTAGCAATTAACCAGGAAAATGATCTGCCCCAAATGATGAAACTTGGTTGACAGGTCTTGTGATCTTCTTTTTAGCACCATGCCCAGTCAGGACTGTGGGGAGACTTTAGTGCTGTAGGTTAGAATATTAGACTCTCTATCACACATAACTTCCTGTGATAGGATCATTATTTACCATTGAACTACCTTCTTAGTTCTTTCCTAAAGGCAAAGAAGCTGTTCCCCAGACTTGATTCAATTGGATCAGGAAGTTAAGACTCAAATTTTGTGGTTGAGAAAACTTGCTGGTTGACATGGACCATGTTTCTATGGATTCCCATTCACTTAAAGGCTAGAAAAGTCCTGCCTACTTGAGGTAGGATCTCTTCAGACGTGTTCCATGGACGAAGGCCAGAGGAGTCACTGAATCCTGTCCTGTGGATCAGACCATTTTCAGGATGGGGACTTTTCTACCCATGCTAAGTGCTCTATCCTTGTGGAATATCCTCTCTAAGATATATCTAAGTAAACTTCCCATTTGTTAATTGTTGATTGACCATTCATGATCAGATCTAAACTGCCTGGGGGCCAGACTGTGTTAAGCCCAGCCAATGACACTTTCTTTCACTGTTCTTATTATACAATCCTTTCTGAAAGTCCTACTGCATGGGATTATAGGCTTTACAGCTGAAAGGGACCATAATGTAATTCAGTGTGCTCATCTTGCTGATAGGAGAAGGAACTGCCTTGCTATTACTATATTCTACGTACTTTGTGTTCTATTCATCTATGTACATGATGTAATTTTATCCAATTTAATAGAATGTGAGTTACCACAAGGAAAACATCATTCTTTATCTTTGTACCCCACGGTATCTGGCATATACTAGACACTTAATAAATGTTCCCTTAATTACTAATAATAAATAATAATGATACTTAGTAGATATTTTACAACTAGGTGGTACAGTGGATAGAGAACTGTCTTTGGAGTGATAACTAACTTCAGATTCTGCTTCAGATAGGAACTCCTGTGTGACCTTGGACAAATTACTTAACTTCTGCCAATTTCAATTCCCCCATCTGTAAAATGGGGATAATAATAATAATACCTACCTCTCAGGATTATTGTCATGAAAAAAATAGATAATATTTGTAAAGCACTTTGCAAACCTTAAAGTACTACATGCATATTTGTTATTTTAATTTCAATAAATCATTGCGTGACCTTGAAAAAATCACAGCCGTTGTGTGTTGAATTCATCTGAAAAATTGAGATAATAATGCTTTCTGTTCATGCTTAATTATACTTAGTAATATTTCATATTATGTGCAACATCATATTATACTTCATAGAATACAAAACATAAGAAAGTCAGCAAAGTGTAGTAGAAAGGGCACTGAATCTGGAATCAGAAAACTTGGGTTTGATGGTGACTTCATCACTTACTATGTGACCTTGGATCAGGCACTTAATTTCTCCGGGCCTGTTTCCTCAGCTGTCAAATCAAGGCATTGGACTTGACGACCTCTAATTATCCTTCCAGCTCTAAATACATACCTATGTATATACATATTAACAACTGTTCTAAGACCATAAGTTTGATATATGTGTGTGTATATTTAGAGTTGGAAGTATCTATGTGTATATATATGTGTGTGTGTGTTTATACATATATACACATATATACATACATATACCTATGATTTCATAACTGTGGGGAATTCCTTGCATGAGAATTCCTTGTACCTCTTCAGATAACAAACTGACTATGACCTTTAGTATCTTAGGTAATTGCTTGAAGCATATAGATAGCTACTTGACTTGCCTGGCATTAGTCAATTTTGTTGTTCAGTTGTTTCTCATGACTTTTCATGACCTCATTTGGGTTTTTCTTGGCAAAGTTATTGGAGTGGTTTGCCATTTCCTTCTCCAGTTGACTTTACATAGGAAGAAACTGAGGCAAACAGACTTAAGTGATTTATTCAGGGTCACACAGCTAATAATAAATGTCTGAGGCCAAATCTGAATTAAGGAAGAAGAGTCTTCCCGATTCCAGGTCCATTATTCTATCCACTCCACCTCCTTTTTGCTTCTTCACTTAACTAGTAAGATTAAAAAACAATTTTTTTTTTATGATTTTAAGTCCAGAGTTTTATCCACTGCACCATGTTACATCTACTTCAAAGCATTAAATTCTCTTGTATATTAAATATTTCTTATGAAACTGGTTTGGAAAGTGGAAATCCCTATGAAGTTGGAATGATGTGACTATTGTAACTATGGAGGCATTATTCTAAATCATGCCAAGTAGTTTCTATCAGAGCAGTGCAATGAATGGAGCTTGTCAGCTGGGTTCAAGTTCTATCTCAGACTTCCTAGCTAAGTGATCCTTGATAAGTCTATGAATCTTAATCTCTTCATATAAAAAAAAAATGATGCTGTTGGACTTAATGACCTCCAGTCCCTGCCAACTATGATCCTATAATAATAAAAGTGGCCCATTTTAATATATCACTTTCCAAGGCAATTACCCACAACAATCTTAGGGGTGGGGTTAGATGGTTACTGCACATTTTACCGCATTAAATAGATGAGAAAATGGAGGTCCAAAGAGGTTCTGATTTGTCTGCAGTCACATACCAGTTAAGTCTGGGAGCTGGAACTTGAACCCAGGATTTTAATGATGCCATACCACCCTCTCAATTTAGTTAATTAAAAACCTATTATGTGCAAAGGCATTATGATATGCTTTCCTGGACTTAGGGGAACACATAAACCATACCCATGGCCTATATTTTTAAAGTTTTTGAGGATAGCTGAGACTAAAAGACTATGGTTATAGTAAAGGAAGATTCTGAATCCATAACAGCTCTGTATCCCTCCAAGACGGTGCTGGCCATCCGTTGGTAGAAATCCAAATAGATGGTATTCAAGTGTGAACTTTTCTACATTTTTTTTTCCCTAAGAGTTAGAGACTACTTTGAGGCAGAAAGTAGACTCGGCATGTGGGAGGCAACACGCTAATTAGAAGGCCAAAAGTTATAGATTTGAAAAGTAAGCCAGGAACCCACTGCCTCTCCCTCGAAGCTCTCACATAACAGGAGTTAACTACTGTGCTTGTCAGCATGAGGGATGTCAGACAGACTTCTTTTCTTCTCTGATGCTGATGGATAGCTGAGGTCTTGTCTAGAGAGATCAACAATGGATCCAATCGATTGGCTTTTCTGCAAGTGGAGAGTTAGGAAACACTCTGTGCCTTTGACCAGCACTAGCCAGAGCACTGAGATAGAGTGATAGCACTTTTCAAAAGCCACTTTATTGTCCAGCCTCTAACCAGAACAGATTCTAATGATATTAAAAGGTCAAACTTTTTCCCCTACTTACTTAAGGAAATGACAAAGTTTTGCTTTTTCCTTCCATTTCTGAAGAAATGTTAACCATAGAACACTTAATATTTCTTCAGGAAATGAAAAATAAATGAATGTAAGAAGGCAAACCCTGAAGATGGTGTTTTACAAAGGAAATAGTACCACCAAACATTTGGTTTATCTGTCAGGTGACACTGAATGAAAGTGTGTGTGTATGAGGGAAGGTGGGGTGGAGCAGAATGCTTGAAACAGCACTGGGCATGGACATAGACAGACTAACAGATCCTCCCTGTGCCACTTACCTATTGTGGGCCCTTGGTGAAGTAACTTACTGACTCTGAATTTCAACTCCCTTGTCTGAAAAAAAAAAGCAGGCCATAAAATACATTAATACCTTTCTCAGGTGTGTGTGTGTGTGCACGCGTGTGCGCGTGCACCCGCATATGCATACGCATGCACAAGGGTACCTTATAAACCGAAAAGTAATTAGTTAAGAGGTGATATGGGATGGCATTATAAAAACAAGTATGCAAATAGTGACTGGGAGACAAGAGACCAGGCTGTTAGATGAAATGATAAGTCAAGAATGGTCAGTGTGGTGATCATTGCATTCATTTTCAATTTCAAGCCAATTCATCAGCAGGTGGTGCAATGGATTGAGTGCCAGCCCTGGAGTCAAAAACACTTGAGTTTAAATTCATCCTCAGACATTTACTAACTATGTGACTCTGGGCAAGTCCTTTAACTCTGTTTGCCCAAGTTTCCTCATCTGTAAAATGAGTTGGGGTAAAAAAACAAAAGTCGAACTACTCCAGTATGTTTGCTAAGAAAACCCCAAATTGTGGTCACAAAGATTGAAACAAGTGGATAACAAAAATGAGCTAGAGTCAAAGACAAAAAAAAAAAAGTTCAAAAAAAGATAAAAATGAGCTATAGACAAAGACAAAAAAATAAAAGATTTTGGGTCCTCAAGCATTTTATATCCTAGTGAGGGACAACATGGATATAGATAAACAAATATGAGATAATCTGTGGAGGGAGATGTTATTAAAGCTTGGAGTTTTAGGGAAAAAGAAAGGTTTTCCATTGAAGGAAGCCTAAGCCAAAGATTCTAAGAGGTAGGTGGGGGTATGGGGGGTGCTCAGTCCAGGCATGGGAGAGTTTTTATTGTTTTAAGTTCATGTCTATGTATCTCCCTTTCAGGTCAGTGATGAGGTCAAACAGGGAGCCAGACCTTGTGCATCTGGAGGCCAGGACTGTGGATGGTCGTAAGTACCCCAAAATGCACTATTATGGGTTTTGAATTAGTCTATTTTGGGGAAATTATTGTTTTAAAATTTTAACACACTTGGGAATGAATTTTTTCCCCTTCCCTTTCCAAATCTTGATTTTGTTGTGATACTAGTGGGGCCTCAGGGGTAGCTACTTCTACCCTTACCCACTTTGTGAACAACTTTCTTGGGCAGTAGAGAGACAAGTAACCACATAGAGTTACCTAAATTGTCTGATTGTTAGTAACTGAGGCTCACAGAAGGGTTCACTTTGATACATAAATTTTACATTATACAAACTGTTTTTTTTAACAGCCTTCTTAATTCAATAAACAGTGAACCCATTCAGTGCCCGGTTTTCCTTTGTAGGGATTCCCAAGATTATTTATCTTCTCTTCCTCCTCCCTGCCTCTTGCTTTTCATCTGATAAACTACCTCTAATGTTTTTCTGAGGTGAACTAGAAAGGCAACAATAGGAGGTCTAGTTCTAGGGAGGGAAGCAGAGAAAAGAAGAAAAGAAGAAAGAAAAAAGAAAAGGAAAGAAGGAAGAAGAAAGGAAGGGTGAGATGGAGGGAAAAAGGAAGGGAAGAAGAAGAAGGGAAGGGAGAGAGGGAAGAAGGAAGGAAGAAAGGAAGGAAGGAAGGGAGGAAGGAAGAGACAAGAAAGGGAGAGGGAAGGGTAATAGAAAGCACACTGACCTTGGAGACAGAAGACTTGGGTTAGTGTCTCGTCCCTACCACTAACCTGTTGTGTGACATGGGAGAAGAGACTTAACCTCTCTGATCTTCAGGTCCCTAATCTATGAATGGGGATCATAGTAATATCTTTATTTCTTAACTCATAGGCTTCTAAATAGACAACTATTTAATATATAAAGTACTATATAAACATGAGCTATTTTTATAATCCAGTCCATTTTTCCATGTCAGCTGAAGGAATGAGAGAAAGGTATGGCAAAAACAGGAAGATAAAGGGATGGCTATAGTTAATTGTTACTTTAAAGTGCAGTGCTCTAGTATATGCTTAAACCTTGGTCCAATAGTGTTTTCTGCAAGTTGTGAGAAGTTCTTTGCCTAGTGAGATCAGCTTCCAGATACTCATAGTCAAGGGAAAGGGTCTGCCAGTTTATTTATCATTATGATTTGCTGAGCTACTAAGAAAAAAGGAAACCAGCAAGTCCCTGCCCTCTAGCAGTTTACCTTTTGTAAGTTACATAGCTTCCTTTGTAAAATGAGGGTGTTGGACTCCTTGGGTGCTCATGCCTTGCAGCTCAAAATCTGGGATCCTGTGGGGGGAAGGGTAGCTATACTGTTTTTGTACACTTTCTACTCTGCTCTCTTTTCAATATTGTACACACATGCTTTGTATTTTTATAGATGAAGGTTCACTTTTCTCCTTTTGGGAGCAGGCTTGTTTTCTGGTAAATTCAGATTGAGTTAACCTGGATTCTCTGTGGAATGGTCATATGGGTGAATCTCCTTATCCTGGTTTAAAGAGGAGAAAACTAAAAATTTTTATGTCTATGTTTTTGGAATCAGGGAAAGGAATGATCTTTGAAATAGTGCCCTCTCCTGCCCTGCATGTTATTTTCTTTCTCCATTTGAAGCCTGTATCTTATGTTTGTATTGTCCCCATCTTGTATTTTGTGTGGATTTTCATTCCCCTGCAGTGGATGTACTTGGTGTGACTCTCACATGTTATCACATAGTAGACATTTTAGCACAGTCTCCAACTTTGTTTTGTGTGCTTTATGAAAGCTGCATAACTTTTTGTTGGTGTAAAAGTGCTCCTCACACCAGAGAAGTAAATTTTAAAGAATTTCTGAGTTGGAGGCATCATGTGCTTTAGAGTCAAAAGCTAGAGAAATGAATGCTGTGTTTGAAGCTGAGGACCTGGATTTAAATCCCATTTCTACCTTGATATTTGGGTCAACTTGAAAAAGTCATTTAACCAATTCTAGGCCTCACTTTCTTCAAGTCTACATTGAAAATATTGAACTAGATACTCTCTTGATCTCTATTACCCTTTCCAACTTTAAACCTATGACCTTGTGAAGCCCACTAATTTTAATTTATTCTTTTGATGTATTTTGCTTTTAATTTACATTCAACACTCCTTTCTTTTGCTAGTGAGTTTTTCCTTGTAAATAAGGGGAAAAATAGAATTAAGCAAAGCTGACTGATAAGTGGACCTCATCTGACCACGTATTCATATGCAATATTCCAGATTTGGAATCACTCTACATTCTAATGAAGAGAAAGAAATGTTTCTCAAGCCCCCTCCCCAAGATTAGTCATTATCATTGTACATGTTAATCTAATTAGTCTCTTAATTTACATTGTTTTCACTGTGAATATTGTTTGCTTGGTTCTACTTATTTCACAGTGTATTACTTCATATAAATCTTCCTGTATTTCTCTGAATTTCTCATATTAATCATTTCTTAGAGTGCAATGATATACCATTACATTAATTTTACCAAAATGTGTTTTGCTATCATCTATTCGATTGCCATCTACTTTGTTTCTTTTTTTTTAATTACCATACACCTCACCCCTCTCCAGGCTAAAGATCCATAAAAAACTCTAGATATTCTCCCTGTCCAAGATGATCTCTCCATTTCAAAGGCCTATTTATTCTCTGAAGAATAGAGAACTGGTGGACAGTTTAGAAGAAGTTTGTAGTAATCACAGTTCACCACCAAAGCAAGAGTTATAGTTAGAGCTGACAAAGGAAAGAGTCTTTACAAGTCAGTTCAAAGCCCAGGTAGAAAAATCTGGCCCATGAACAATTCCATGGGTATTTCCTTGTTCTGGATTACAGAAAGAAGTAAGGGAGACCAAGTTTTCCATATTAACTTTGCCTCAGAAATAGAGCCTATTCAATCTGAAGGCTCCATGACAGGTCAGGTTCTTTAGCATCTGAGATTGTTTCTTTATTTACGCTGGAACCTTCAATGAACAAACTGGAAAGTACTTACCCTTCTCAGCTGGGCAACCACTTATATTATTCTTCAAAGCACTGAAGGTCAGTATCAACACAAAAGTCTGACAGTAATGATTGAAGACATAAAATAACCATGTATGGGCTTTGGGGAGTGCTTTAGATATGCCATAGAGAGATGACCTTAATGTCAATGAGACCTGGATTCAAGTTACACCTCTGATGCTTGAATTCTTTTTCCTGGAAAAGACACTTAACCTTCACAATATACACATGTAGCTCTCTAAGGCTATACATTGGGGTAATTGCATTTCCTTATGGCTAGAGGCAATATGATTTCATATCACAGGTCTAAGAATGTTTTATTTTTGTGTTAATAATTTATACTTCAATTTTTGAGAAATGTTTATGGGTATATATTCACAATATATATTGAGTAATGACTCTTAGTCTTACTTGTTTATAGGTATTCCATATATGTATATGTGCACATGTAGATATGTGTGTATATATGAATTTATATGTATACGCATATGTATATATGTGCACATGTATATATACATACATATATACATATATATATATGAGTGTGTGTATAGGTTTTTTCAGTTATATTTAATATATTGATTCCCTTTCCTGTTTTGGCAACATTTTGGTTTCGATTAAGGAAAATCAACTTACAACAATTAAAAGTTCTTGTTTTTGATGGTTCTGGATTCTCTCTATCCTTTGGTTAAGTATTTTTTTCTCAAATCAAAGTTATGAGGGACACTTCCTCTCATTTTCCTGTCTTTTTTTTTTTAATGATATGATCTTTTATGTTTATGTCAAGTATGCATCAGGAATTTTTTGTTCTTTATAGTGTAAGATGTTGCTATAAATTCAATTTTTGCCAAGCTCCTTTCCACTTTTTTGGAGGGGGAAAGATAAGGCAATTGGGGTTAAGTGACTTGCCCAAGGTCACACAGCTAATAAGTGTTAAGTGTCTGAGGTTGGATTTGAACTCAGGTTTTCCTGACTCCAGGGCCAGTGCTGTATTCACTGTGCCACCTACCTTCCCCACCTTTCCACTTTTTTGAACACATCTTGTCCAATCATTTCTTAATTAGTTTGTGTTCTTAATTTTGGGAATAAAATACTATATTATTTAAATTGTTTTTAATTCTTGTTCATCTGCCAAAGAGATTGATGATTACTTATTTATAATATAGTTTGAAGTCTGGAAGTGGTATTCATTGCTATTTTTTTTTTGTTACTTCTGTTAAATTTCTTTGGCTTTTTTCCCCTACAAATTGATTTTATTATATTTTTTTTCTAGTTCTCTAAAATAGCTTTAGATGCTTTGATCAAGGTCAAAGAAGATTTGTAAATCAGTTTAGGTAGAATTGTCATTTTTCTTATATTGGTAGAAGTCAACCATAATTGATAATTTTGTTGTTTGTCTCCATTACTATAAAGAGAATTTTTATCATTCTATCTATACATGATATAGACTAATGCATTTTACACATTTGGAAGTTATTGTGAATTGCATTTTTCTTTTGGGTTTTTTCTGTTTTTGTTGTATTAATTTATTTTGGTACTGCTGCCTTTTCAAAATTAATAATTATGTTGTTTTGATCTATTGATGATTCTTAGTTGTTTTCCAAGTAAGTTAACATTTCATCTATAAGTAGTGATATCTTTTTTCTCTTTTCTTTGTGAGGGAATGGTGAGAACTGTGTGAACCTGACTCTATATTGTGATTCTGTTCTGGAACTACCTCAATTTCCTTTCTATTTTATTATGGATCTAGTTCAGTTTCTGTCCTGGAGGAGAGGAGGCAGGAGAGAGACTTTATTCAGTTATGGGAATTGTGAGAAAATTTTATTGTGTTGCTTGAACCAAGGCCTGTTTTGCTAGGAAGCTGGACCACCTTTGCTTGTTGCTTAAAGACACTGAACTAAGGACCTAGGTTATATGCTGATCAGAAACCCAGTCAGATCTGAAGATTGATGCAAGGCACTTTCACATAAGTTAAATATTTCAAGCAACCCATATGTCCTATCTCAAAACTGGCCCTGTAATGGTCAATGAGTTACTGTTTGCTTGTTCCTTTGATTGAACACAGGCACATGGGAGAGAGTGGGACACTTTGTTTTCCTGATTTTAGGGAGTCACACCTGTTTGTTTTCCCCCTTCCAACTCAGAAAGCCCTAATATTTTCTCCAATGAGAAATTCAGATTACCCGATCGTGTATACTGTTTTTTTTATTCTGTTATTTTTTTTATTTTAATTTATAAAAATCTTTGTCCCCTGTATTTGGTGTCCAATGCCAAGCTAAGAAGTCCTGCTCCCAATTTGTTATGGAATTGACATGCATTGATAATAAATAAATTGATAGGTTCATGAGCTCAAATCTTTGTTTCCTCAATTATTTGAGGTTTTATCCATCACACTTGTCAGTGTGATTTCTTTCTCCTGTCTCCTTTTTACTAGAATTACCAGAAGTGCCAAAAAATGAGAAGAGAGGGAATCACTGATTTAGTTTTGTATTTTGAAGAATGTTTTTATTGTTTTAAATAATGCTAAGATTTGGTTTTAGTTATAGAATGTTATCATCTTAAAAAGACCTTTCACTTACTGAATGTTTCAGGGTTTTTAGGATAGACTAATGATAAATTTTCAGTCTTTTCTGTAACTAATAATGTAATAATTTGGTCTTCACTTTGTTTTTTAATATTTTCCTTTAATTGTAAAAAAAAATCATTGGTGTAAATTCAATTTTGGAACAGTGAATAATTTTTTACTATAATTTTGTAGTCCTTTTGCTAATATGATATTAAAATTTTTTTGCATCAATAATCTTTAGTAAGATTGGCCTCTAGTTCTCTTTCTCTGATTTATCCTTCTTTGGTTTAAATATTAGATCTATATTTGTCTAATAAAAGTAATTTGTCTAATAAAAGTAGTGCTTTCTCACTTTCTGAGAAAAAAATTGTGTAGTATAGTTATAAATGGCTCTTTCAACTTTTGATGTAATTTAATTCTAAATCCTTCTGCTTTTTTTTCTTTTTGTAGTTGCTTTATGACCCTTCAATTTTCATTTTAGGTTACTGGGTGCTGTAGATTAAAATTTCATGTTTTGTTATTTTCGGTAATTTATATTTTTATAGATAATCCCTTTTTTTCCTCAAGTTTTCTGTTCTGCTATCATATAATTATATTTAATGGATCTGGATAAGGTTTTCATTCCTTTTCTGTGTTTTTTTGTGAATTAATCTCATTCAGATTTTATTTTGGTAATCTCATTTTTCTTTATAAGATTAGTTAAAAGTTTATGGATTTTTAAAGTCTTTTCAGTGAATCATCATTTAGTTTTATTTATCAGTTCTGTAACATTTTTATCCTTATTGTTTCTATTTCTCTAACTTTCAATAGTTCCCCTTTTCTGCGTATTTTTTAATATGCTGATTCTATGGCTTTAAAATTTGATTCTCAGGTCATTAATTCACTCTTTTTCGATTTCGTTAATGTATCTTTTCAGAAATATGGTTTTTCCTCTGAGAGATTCTTTAGCTACATCTCTAATATTATGGTATATTTTCTCATTATCATTCTCCTGCATATAGTTCTTTTAAAAATAAATTTTATTGACATAATTTGTTTTTAATAAAGCAATATTTTCTCCCAGTATGCCTCCTTTTCTCCCCTTCCCAAGAGCCATCCCATATATAACAAATAATATTTTTCAAGCTATAAAGAAGAAAAAAAAATGAATAAGACTGATCAGTGTAATTAAAAATCTAAAAATATGTACAGTATATCAGATTGATACATCTCTCCTCTCTAACAAAGTATGTGGTGTACTGTCCTTGCGTATATCTTTTTTGCAGCCATTCTTTTCCTATGATTTTTTTTAGAATTACCTTTTGATTGTTTTGTGGTTGTTATTTCCATTTATATAATTATAGACCTTGTGTATGTTGTTTTCTTGGCTTTATTTGCTTTTCTCTCCATCGGATAATATGATATTTTCCATGTGTCATATTTTAGAGTACAGTAACATTCCATTATATTTATTTACCATATTTTATTTGACCCTTCCCTAATCAATGGGTACCTTCTTTGTTTCCAGTTCTTTAATATCATGAAAACTGCTGCTATAAATATTGTGCTCTATATGGGGATTTTTTCTTATCAATGAACTCTTTGGGAGTATAATTCTCACAGAAGAATCTCAGGATCAAAAGTTACGGATACTTTAGTCACTTTATTTTTGTAATTCCAAATTGCTTTCAAAAATCTTTATCTTTATTGACAGTTCCACCAACAATGTTCCAGTATACTTATCTTCCTACATTTCATATAACTTTTTTTTTTTTTTTTTTGCTTTTTGGAGGGGGGGAGGCAGGGAAATTGGGATTAAGTGACTTGCCCAAGGTCACACGGCTAAGTAAGTGTTAAGTTTCTGAGGCAGGATTTGAATTTAGGCCCTTCTGACTCCAGGGCCAGTGCTCTATTCACTGTGGCACCTAGCTGCCTATCATATAGCTCTTAATTATTTCAATGGTTTATTCTTTGATATTCTGATTTTTCAAAATATCATTATTAATTCTTCATTTATGTGCTTTTGCTTGTGTTCTCTATCATTTATTTTTATTGTGTTATTGTCTATAGAGGGTGTTTTAACATTTCAAGTCAAGTTATCAAGCATTTATTAAGCGTCTACTATATGCCAGGTACTGTGATAAGTACTAGAGATACATAAAAGGCCTTTTGGTTTTTTTATAACTTTTTGGAAGCTAACATAATTTTTTTTTGAAGGGAAGGAAATTGGGGTGAAGTGACTTGCCCAAGGTCACACAGTTAGTGTGTCAAGTGTCTGAGACTGAATTAGAACTCAGGTCTTCTTGACTCCAGGGCTGGTACTTGATTCACAATGCCAACTAGCTGCCTCTCACATAGTTTATTTTTATGAAGGTATCATGTTATTCTGAGAAATATGTGTTTTAAAATATTCCCTAATTTCATTACTTTTTCCTAGCTTTATGATGTATTTTTGACAGTTATATTAAATATTTCAGAAATTGTTCAGATCTAATTTTCCAACTATCCATTTTTATATATTCCCTTTTGTTGGTCTTTTTGTAAGATTATCTAGCTCTGAGAAATAAATTTCTATATCATTATTATTTGCTGGGCCTTTATTTTTGCAAATTATCTTTTTCATTATGAATTGGAATAATACACAATTTAGTGCATATTTGTTTAATAGATTTTTTCATTGTTGTACCTTTTAGCATATAGTAGTTTCTGATTATCTCTGTTGATATAAATGGTTTTTTCCTCCAATAATATTTTAGTCTCTGCTTTTTGCACTTACTGCATAATACGTTTTGTCCCAGCCTTTTATTTTTATTCCATATGTACCTTTTAAAGATGTGTTTTTTATATGCAGAAAATTGTGGGTTTTATTCTCTTCTTCATTTTGTAATTGTTTTCTTTTTATTGGGTTTTAATCCATTCGCATTAAAGTTATTATCGTTAGGTTTATATTTTCCTCCATTTACACCTTATGTGTGTATGCTATTTTTTAAACCTCTTTAGTCATTTAAGACAATACTATGTCTCAGTAATGAGTTTTGCCTATATTAGTTCGATGTTAATCTCTTTCTACTCTCTTTTCTTCTCCATTTCTCTCTACTGCTGTTCATCCCAATCCTAAATTCCTTAAGTTGAATTAAGGCCTTCCTTCCTTCCTCCTTTCATTCTTCCTTTTTTATTTCTTCTATTTGTTCACCAGCTTTTGACTCTTTCATTTCTCCAACCAGGAAAATGTATAAGTCAAAATCCAAGCTACCCCATCCCCCCAAAGTAATAGTCTCATATAATGTTTTCTAATGCATTTTCATTTACTTTGTCCTCTTCTTTATTCTTATGAAATATTTTCTCTCTTCGTGGCTTATACTCTTATATTCACCTATCCTAGATGCAAGCACTTCTTTCTCTCTCCCCTTTATATGTATGTGTGTATATATATATATATAAATGTATGTATGTGTATGTGTATATACACACATGTATATATGTATGTGCATATGTATATACATATCTTTTAGAGTACCTCTTTTATTTTCCCTCCTTCATCCTTATTTCTATGCTAATGTTCTTATAGATTATAACCCTTTCTCTCTTCTTTCTTTGTACTTTTTTTTCCTGAATGGGGCCTACTGCTGGGCTTCCCTCATAGAAATAACCATTAATGAAAGAAGTAATGTTTTGTGGTGAGGTTCGTTCTGCATTTTGAATAATGAGACCTGGTCCTAGTCCTTGCCCATAACTTAATTCTTCCCTGTTCCTTTGGCCAGTTTTTTTTTTTTTTTCTGTCCTGGTTCCTTCTGCATTTTATCTGATATTTGACCCAGAGTCTGATTTATACCTTTTTTTCGGATGTGATGCAATCCTTGGAAGCCTATTTGTTCAGATAAGTTTATCTATTATTTTGTCTTTTTACCTTAATGATAAGACCCCTTTCTATCATCAAAAAATATATCTTTTCTCTCAGTGACAATGTTCTTTAATGATACAATTTAATTTTTCCTTTTGAGATGAGACCTATCATTTATCTCTAGTCCCCACCTTAACCCTAACCCATGTTGCTCTGACTCTGTGACTGTTTCCTTGTTTTCTGATTATGCATACTTGTTTAAATTATTATTCCTCCTTTACCTACCTACACTGCCTCTTGTTGCCCTTTTCCCCTGCTTAAATGACTTTCTGTAGTGTTATTCTCTACCACAAAAGATATCAATTCACTTGTCAGGGAGTATAGGACTTAGTCAATTGATATTAATTCCATTCTTTCTCCTTGCCTTTTGGTGGCTTTTTTAAGATCACATAAAATATTTAGCCTCTTGCATCCTTCCATTCCCCTGATGATTCCTCTTTGTTTAGTTGTCCTTCAAACCTCTTTATTTTTCAAAATATTAGCATAGTAAAATGTAAAAAAAATATTTCATATCTTACTCTTTTTCTTAATATTTGTACTTAACTTAATTTGGGATTTTTTGTTGGATTTTTTGCAAGTCAAGTTTTCTGATCAATTCTGCTTGATTGTTTTGCATAAATGCCAGAAATGTCTATTTGTTAAAGTAATATCTACCATTGCCATTAGTTATTAGTCCCAGACTTGCTGTATGTGATATTGTGGGTTGAAACTTGAACTTCATTGATTGTTGGAGTATATTATCTCTGTTGTCAAAGCAGTGGACTAATCCTGGGTCATTCAGATGGAGATTCCCTAATAAACAATTTTATTTATCTTAGTTGCTTGCAAAGTGTGTTTGTTTTTTTCCGTTGAAATTCTGAAGCTTCAACACTATATACCTTTAAATTTCCAGCATGGACTTTTTTTTCTAGTGTTGAGTAGTGGGTTCAGTCAGTACTTAGTTTTTTGTATTTTAAAATTGTGGATACTGTTCTTATTTCTTCCCTCCATAATATTATGTTAATTTTTTTTTGTTTTTTTTGTCATGTATTATTTCTGGACGACCCACAACCCTAAAGTTATATGAATGCATGCTTCCTGTTTTCAATTTTTTTTCCTTTGATTTATTTCGAATTCAGAGGTCCAAAAATAATTTGCCACTCTTCCCCTCTTAACCCCCTTTCCCCCCCAACCCTCCAGTTCTCCACTACTTGCTTGAGAAATTGCTTCTAGTATGTTTGGTGTGCCAAAGACTTCCATTCTATACTTTCTAATACATATACTAAAATCTGAATATTCCAAGAACACAATCCCTCTCAAAGATCTGCAGGGCCTTCACACCCCAGTCATATTCTCTTCTCATTTGGCACAGAGATTGTTAATACATGACTATCTCTGCTGGTTCAGGTTGCATCAGGCATGAAACATACAACTTCAAATTGTATTTCTTTTATTTTCTGCAAAGGTAGCATCTTCAGAAAGTAACCATGGGTGGAAATCCAATAAAGGGATTTAATTTGAAAAGTTAACCTTGTCAACATAAACCCAGAACCCTCCTCTCAAATTTATCTACCCATTGAAATGTGGAACTAGTAGGCATTTAATAAGCACTTGCTGAATTGAATTGAATCTCAGCACAAAACTTGACTAATATGTTAAAAAAAAAAAAGAATTAAGATAATTTCATTCTCATAATATTTCTATCTCCTCCTACCCCCCAGGAAACATTAGCAGTTCTGTAACTGGCTCCAAATGGAGGAGAAAGAGCAAAAAAAAAAAAAAAAAAAGAAGCAGGGAAGGAGAGAGTGGAGATGTCAGAAGAGGAAGGTGTTAGTAGGTGCAGTTGGCAGGATTTGTGAGAGCATTTATCAAAATCAAACTCGGGGCTGACCAGTTGCTGCTGGAATACCAATATCTTTATATTGTCTCTCCTCTCCTTCCAGTTTCTTGATAAATATTTGTTCTTTATTTCTCCGCCCAAGAAACCCTTTAAATATTGGAAGTGGGAGCAGGAAATCTTGATGTATATAGCATATTATTTCATTATGAAGTCATACACGGTATGAGTTACATAACGAGATAATGTTTTGGCCATAGTGCATGAGTTTTTAGCATGTCTGCTTAATAAAAATCCAATCTTTAGGGAGATGTTACTACCAGAAAACAGAAATTAGAGACCATGATGAAAATCTCTTATCGCATCTGCTAAATCTCTGACAAAATTTTTTATCTTTTCTTAGGGTTTGCTCCTCAGAATTCAGCCTGGACCAATTATAAATTCCCCTGTTCTTTGATTAAAACATTATGATTCATTACAGTTTATATTGTAGCTCCTAAATTTTAGGGGATTTGGAGAATATCCTGCTCCACTCCACACATTCACATCCTGGGATGATGTGGTGGTCTTTGTCCAGGCAGAATTATTGCTGAGCTCAGTACCCTTTGAAATCAGTGTTTCTTGCAGGTTGCTGTTCTGACAGAGATGCTGCTTTTACTTGTACTCTCTGTCTGCCTAGGGAGGTGTACTGAAAAGAGCAATCTCGGATATAATCCATCATAGGCAGTATTATTAGAAGATTTTGATCATATTTATTGGAAGTGACATTCGCTATTGGGCCTGGTGTTTATCCAAAGGCAAACTGACAAATGAGAACTGCAAAAACGCCCTGTTCTCTGGGTCAGGGGAAAAAAAAAGAAGAAAGAAATTTGATTTGAAAATGTGTGAGACAGAAGTATATGCACATATGTGAACGTATAATGCTTTTAGTCATAGATATATGTCTATGCAAATGTAAGCATATATGTAGATTCCAAGAATCCTAGTTTCAAAGCCTGGCCTTCATCATTTCTTCCCTTGATTTTTTTTTTTTTAATGCTACCTCTCCAATAAGGAGTCCAGTAGATCTGTAAGTGTTTGAGCAGGTGCCAATTATTGCTGGTGCATCATAGGAGACAATTATTCATTCCCAGGTTCTTTTACTTAAGTTGAATAATCTTCCCTAAACTTCCCCTGCTGCTAATCTCTTTCACTTGCTGAGATTCATTGGACCAACCCTTCAAAGGGGAAGTTTATACCCTGTGGTTTTATTGCCACTTAACATTGGAAGTCCTTAATCAAAAAAAAAAAAAATTGCTTGAAATAAACCCAAAGCTGGAATTTCACAAACCAGTCCTAATGAAAGAAGCTGCTCCTGACCCTTCCTCACATCTCCAAGTTTACAAGGGGGTGAATTCAGGAAGTGTCACTCAATATCTTCACCTGTTCAACCTGTTTCCCATCTTCCATGGTATGCATGTGCCCCTTCATTTGTGTGGGAACAGAATTACCAAAGCAATGAGAAGATATAATAGTTATCTCAGTTCTCCTAATTTTTCCATTCATTTAGTTTGGGGTTCTCAAACAAGTTTCTTTATTTTGTCAGCCTTCTAGGGCCCCAGAATCATTTGTATATGCTTCAGTCAGCCAACAGAGATTTATTAAAGGTGTTTTGTGTGTTAGGCAATGTGTTAAGCCCCAGGCTAAAATGCAAGCAAAGAGAAAGATAGGCCTAGTACTTGAAGGGGCTTCCCTTTCAATGGGGATGGGGGGGGGGGGGCAGTACATAAAAGGGATCTGAATAAGGGGAAGGAAAAAAAAGAGAATAAAGTACTTGAATGGGGTCATAGTAGTGAAGTCCACAGAGTGAATCAGAAGCAGATCTGGGAGAGGAATGGCTGGCTGGCCCTTCTTCAAAAAGATGTTCCAGGAGTAAAAAAAAGCGGGGGACACAGGGCAGAGAGATGTTCTAGGGTAAGAACATCTTCAGGATTATCTCAGTAAAGAGTGATATTCCACTTTAGAGTTATTCCATTTCACAATGAAAACAATACACTCTCTCACCTTAACCTTCCCCACCCCCCAACTCCTACCACAACACCTTCACAAAAATTAAATATCATCATTTAGGTGTCCACAGGGAATTTCTTTGCAAGGATTATGATTATACTGTTCAATATTGATTGAGGGGTGGGAAAAAGGCATTAATAGGGGTAAATATTGTTGGGATTTGAAAGCTTAATATGTGAGACTGATAAGTTCTGGAAAGAAATGAGATTCTTTCATTATTGAGTTGTTTTTCTTTTTTCTCCAGTTATTTTGTATGTGTATATATATATATGTATATACACACACATATATGAATCTCCCTTCCTACATAGACTGAATTTCTTGGAAAAAGGGACTGAGTCCCAGGAGCCTTTCCCACCTGCTGTATCTACCTGTTCCCTAGTCCAGTTCTATGCTGAACACTATCCCATTCCTTTAATAATAATATAATCATAATCGCTAAAATGTTTATGGTATTAATTTAAGGTTTCCAGAGTTCTTTATGGATATTATCACATTTCATCCTCACAACAACCTTGAGAAATTGGTATATTTATTATCCCCCTTTTACAGATGAGGAAACAGAGGCAGACAGTGGTTGTATCAAGTAAATTATAAGGAACTTAATATCAAGATCCTAAAACTTATGGGTCTTACTAAGATATCCACACCATCTAGCATAAGGTCAGGCATATAGTAGATGTTCATTAAAAGCTTATGCTTTTGTTAATTAACAGAAGTCTTGTGTTCCTGCCTTTAAGCATGGTTAACTAGTTAACCCTAGTTAACTTCATTGCTTTCCATTATTGATATATAGTTTGTAACCTTGTCTAGTATACAGCATTATTATTATCTCCTCCTTCCAAATTCTGGACACTCACCAAATACTTTCATCTTTCTCCTCTTACTCTATGTTTATCCCTGCTTATTTTCTTCATCAATAGTATTTGTTAATAATAAATAATCCAATCATTGTTCACTGGGTTGTGACTGCATCATTGTATGGACATTCAGAATCCCTGGGTACAAGTAGAGAGGTCAGAGAAGGCAATGGCTTCCTATTCCTTTTTCAATGTTACCCTGATTGAGGCAGGTTAGAATCACAGATATTTCAAGTTATAAGTGACTTAGTAGCTGTCCAGTCTAAACCATACCTAAAACATAATCTGTCCTATAATATGTCTAATGTGTGGTGATATAATCATCTGCTTGAATATCTAAGGTAGGAAGAAAACCTCTTCCTGTCATGATTAGTGAGACCTCACTAGATCTAGCTGACCCAGGACCTGACCATAATTTTTTATCTGACTCATTCTCCAGTGAACATCACTCCTAGACCTATTTGTCTTGTCCTGGGTAATGTAATCAGATGAATGCTACCGTCCATCCTTTCTTTGAAGGGTGCATTAGTTGACTGCCTTATTGTGCCTCTCACAATCCTAGTGACTTCGTTCACGAAAACAGCTCATCCTGACCACTCCTCTCCTACACTTGTTACTTCCACAGTTAGAGGGAAAGTTCTATGTGTGGTGTCTGCTCAGTAAGCGTTAAGTACCTACTGACACTGTGCTAAGCATTGTAGACACAAGAAATGTTAAAAAAAAAAAAAAAAGGCCCTACTCTCAAGGAGATTACAGTCTAATGGAGCTTTGAAATGTGAGACAGTTAAGTGCAGAAAAGATAAAGAGAAGATGAAGTAAAGATAATCAACTGAAGATATTAGCCTTAAGAGGGATAAGGAATGTCTTTTTAATCTGTAACTACTCTATCATTCTCACCTTACTGGGCCTACACTTGCCTAGATCTCTACAATGAGAAAAGTACAAATAAATAACAAATATTTACTATATTTAATTTTTCTTTTAGATAGTCTTCTTATAGAACATGGGATTTTAACTGAGATTTAAAGGAAGTCAAGAGATAGAGATGAGGAGGGAAAAAATTGCAAACATAAAAGATAACCAATGAATATTCATCTAATTCCATGCATGGCAAATAGTAAGTGCTTAATAAATGCTTTCATTCATTCATTCATTCATTCATTCATTCATTCTTTGAGTTATTCATTTACCTCCTAATGTACTCACCCCACTTAATTGGGAGGAAATTCTTTTCTCACTTGAAGCCAAAATTTGCTACTTTACCCCTTCTATCACTCAGAGTTCTACCCTCCAGGGCCAAATAGGAAAGGTCTAATTTTCCTTCTATGTGATAACTCTTCATATACTTGGAGAGATTAATCCTGCCCTACTCAGACCATCCTGATTTTTCCATCTCTTCTACCTTCCCCTTTCCAGGCTGGCCATCTTCAGGTTCTTCAACCAGTTCTTACATGGTCATAGCTTCCTGGATCTGGAAGGGACAGTGGGTAATAATAAAATTCCTGATCTGGAAGAATTTTAAGATTTAGTGCTGTGACATGGCTAATGTGGAAATATGTTCTACATTATCGTACATATATAACCTATATCAGATTGTTTGCTGTCTTGGGGAGAGGGGGAGGGGAAGGAAGGAGGGAAGGAGAAAAATTCTGAATTCAAAATCTTTCAAAAAATGTATGTTGAAAATTATCTTTACATGTAATTGGAAAAGATAAAATACTATTAAATTCAGGGGAAAAGATTTAGTGCTGGAGGGCATCACAAAGATCATTTAGTCCAACATCTAATTTTAGAGAGGGAGAAACTAAGGATCAGAGAGGTTAATTCACTTCATTAAGGTCACATGAGTAGATTAGAACCTTAGCCTTCTGATTCTTGAGAGAGACTTGTTTACAAGCTGCACTAGATGTTCCCAAGTTGTAAAACTGCCTCTTCCTTCCTCATTCCCCAACATATACATTTTATATCTAGGTTTTGGAGGGAAGAGGTAGAATAGTTCAGACTCTTTGACAATACATTCTCCAGTTTCTGGTGATTTGACCTAGCAGTATGGAATGCAAAACTGCATAAGCAAATTTTCCCATTAAACTACTTCACCATTCTCACCTTTCTGGGCTTCCATGTGCCCATCTCTACAACAGCTAAGTACAAATCAATAGCAAAGTATTTGCCACACTTATCCTTTATTAATATAGATCGTGCCTGCATGGCTGGTCTTTGGAAAAATTGCAAATTTGTCAAGGTTTGCTTTGGTGTCCCCAGACTTTTTAATTTTCAGTCCCTTGCATAGCCTTCTCCTATGTGCTTTCCCCACCCACTTAGGAATTCCCCGCCTCATTTTCTTCTTCTACCTTCTCTATCCCCTCTAATGGCAACCTTTTCTCTAATATCATCCAATGGCACTTTAGTGCCATGTGCTCTTCCTGCCCCAGGGATATTTGCATTTCCAGTCTAATGTCTAACTGGAATTAAAAACTTTATCATCTGTTAAGAGAATTTCCAGTATAAATGGTCATACCAGGAGGAATTGGGTGGGAAGGGCGTCCTTGGGTCCATTTATAATCATATAATATTATTCTGTCTTTAAAGGCATTTGTGACTTTTTCTTATAGTCAGTTTTCTCATCTGTAAAATGAAGGTAGGGGGAGGGATGTACAATCTCTAAGGTCACTTCCAAAGCAAAACTTGACAAATTTGCAATTTTTCCTAAGACCAGCCATGTAAGGCACAATCTATATTAATAAAGGATAAGTGTGGTAAATACTTTGCTATTGATTTAATGATCAGTGAATTTGTGTGAAGCTTAAAGGATACACACACACACACACACACACACACACACACACATACACACACACACACACACACCATGAGGGCCAAGAAAGGTAGCTGTTTTATGCTTCTCCCTTTTCAGGCATTGGATACCAACTTGTACAGCATATAATGTGCAAATACCCTGCCAAAGGGGGAGAAAAAAATCATGATGCCCCTGACATGTAAACAGAGTCAGAGAATCTATCCCTCACTGCCATGTATCTAATCAGTTACCATGTATTATCAATTTTACCTCCACAACAGCTCTTGCATAAGCCCCTTTCTCTACTCACAGCCATCACTATAGCTCAGGGCTTCATCCCTGCCTGCCTGGTCTACTGGGATGCCCTTTTAATAGAGTGTCTTCCAGCCATTGAAGACCAGGGAGTCATGCTGCTCACCAGCCACTTTAGACACATGCACACATACATCACACATGCACACACATGTACACATGTATATACTAAGCTTGTACATAAACACACGCATAGGTACATTATATAGATATATATGTATATACGTACAGTAGTGTGCTGGTAAATATTTAACAACCAGCTCACATGTACACACATACACCTATGTTTCCATAAGTATAAGTATGTATACATGTATGCACACATGCACAATGCACACTTAATTTAATTTGTATTATTAATATGTTCTTCATGACTTTCTTAAATCCAAAAAATAAATAAAATCATAATTCAAGCCTCAATTTATATCATTTGCCAAGTCGTTAGGAATAAATATTTAAATAGGAAATTTTAAAAATGGCTTGCATGAGCTGGTATGAGATGACTCCAGCAAACTGCCGAGTCTGTTGTTTGTACATATGTATGTATAAAATAGACATGTGTGTGTAATTTCTGTCTCTCCTGCCTGAATCAGGTTTTTCTTTTCCCTCTCTTCCTCTCTTCCTGTCTCTCTCTTACATGAAATTTAAATTGAACATATTTATTACAATTACTGTAAATTAGAAAGTAAGCTTAATAAGCAGATACTAACATAGGCAAGAAGTGGCTACATTTTAAAAAGTTTTTTTATATAACATATATGTATGAATGTATGTATGTATGTATATGTGTAGATGTGTGTATTATCTGTATATACATACACCCACACACCAAGTGTAAAAGTAAAGAAATTCTGAGACTTTTTTTTGTTCTTATGCAGTGATCTATCTATCTTTCTTTTTATGTTATCTACCTATATTTTATTTAAAGCATAGAAATTTGGTAAATCTTAAGCTTTTGAATGTCTGTGTTCAAAGTTGGTATGACTTGGAATGGTCTTATTAAAAATTTCCTACAACAATAACAACCAAAATGAGATGTTCCATCAATCATATAATTTTATGTCTGGAAGAGACCATGGGACTCATCTACATCCAACTTTATCATCTTATAGATAAAGAAATAGGCACCAAAAGGGGAAGGTCCATGCACGGAGTTACAGAGCTTGTTCGTGGGAAAATTGAGACTAGAGTCTTAACCAGGATTTCTCACACCTGGAATAGGTTCATTTGAGTCTTGAACTGGAGTCTGAGGAGAATGGACAGTCATAGTTTTATTATCTGTGATCCAACATGGTGCAGTCTCACTCAGTGATATGCTAGTAAATGTTTAAGAACTGACTCTGAAAACAAAAACTTATATACCTATGACACGCTTTTAAGTTAATTCTACTTATTTAAAAGTTTTTGCCATTGCTTTCTTGGGCGTAGGCAATCAACCAGATAATAAATCTAGCTTTGGATTTTAGTGTTTACCAATTTCCCAAGTGTATGTTCACCCTGAAAATTTATCAATTGGACTTATGGAGAACTGATTTGAATTAGCTCCTCCACATACCCGCACCTACTGCAATGGTATAGGAGGTATGCAGGTCAAGAGAGGTATACCATGAAAGTGGGATCCTGGCTCAATGGGAGGGACAGTCTGAACCTGGGTGAGGGAGCCAGGATTGGAATAGTATACCAGAAAATAAATTGATCCTGAAATCATCTATTCTTAGTGTCTTTGGACATGACCCAAATTACCCTTTTTTGCATTACTACTCTGGTTAGGTCCAAAATCCAGGTTTCTGTCTCTTTTGTTCAGTGTACCTTTCTGATTGTACCAAACTGGTTTCCCTCTCTAGTTTTCAACGTAATTTTGGCATCTTTGGGGATATTTTGAAAAAACAACAACAGCAACAACACTAGAAACACTACAACAAACAAAAAACATTTTCCCTCTAACATTTCTTTTTCCAAAAAGAAGGGAAAATACGTTAGAGCAGTCTCTTGAAATTTATGGTGAAATTTAGTTGGGTCATTGATTATTGAGGAGCCAGAATTGGCTTGACTTTATTTTGCCCCCTTCCTTGATATGCTGCAAAGTTTCTTTAAGGGGAACTGGTTATTACATTATTCAAAGCAGCAGCTGTTGTAGAGGGTGAGAATGCTTGAAAAGAGAAGCATAATGTCCTAATTACCTATGGCAAGGAAAACATCTGTGCAGGAAAAGTAATGAAATTAATTCTGAAGCTTAGCAGTTGCATATATTAATTGACGTTAATTAATGCCAAATTATGAGACACTTCCTATGGAATCACAGCATATATCCACAGGAATTGAATATGGAAAGAGTTCATCATACTTAATGCTATTATGATGAGCCCCAAGGGAAATAAGAGTGATTGGTCTCTCATTATGAAGTACGGCCAATTACTTTGTATTTCCATTAGGAGGAGAAGGGAACCAAATTGGGAGCACTTTACCATGGGGTGGCTGTCGAGCTATTCCCTAAGAATCAATCATTTCCCCTTTAACTTCACATCGAATGAAAACTGGATATAGGGCTCAAGCCTTGGGCCTTTCTCACAAGAGCAGCTGGAGGAAATCCCACACCCTCCAACAAAGAGCAGTCATTTCAGGGAACCCAATTTTGGGGACAGGTAAATGGTTTTAACCAATCAACTCAGTCCCACAAGTAATTATTAAGTACCTGCTAAGTACGAAGTGTTGTGCTTATTAAGAATACAGAAACAAGAATGAGAACTTCTCAACCTCAGGTAGCTTAGATACTTGGGGGAAGAAGGACAGAGAACATGGGCATTAGGAGGGCTTGCAACATATGTTCAGGTTAAGAAAATAGCAGAGAATTTGAGGAAGAAAAGGATACTAACAATGAGGGATATGAGGAAAAGCTTCATAAATCTGATGGCCCCAGAAAAAAGAAAACCTCAAAAAAGGAAACTAAGGATTCCAATAAGTATTTCTTTTAATTTTTTTTCCCAATTACATTTTTAAACAATTTTAAACATTTTTTTTTAAAGTTTTGAGTTCCAAATTCTTTTCCTACTTGCATCTTTTCGTGCCCTCTCTCCTTCCCAAGATGGTAAGGGCCTACTCTGTGTTCTAAAACATAGATAAAGAGGGGGTGCATCCCAGGCATGAGGAAAATTAGCCATTTTGCATGGAAATCTTTCTGAAATGTGCTATACTCTTTCTTACCTTCTTCTTCTAGAGTTTATGATAAATAAGTTGCTTTTCTGTCATTTCTTAGGATCATTATGGATGTTTGCATCCTTAGATACTGACTATGACTGATCAAGTCACTTAACTTCTCTGGACCTCAGTTTCCTCATTTCTAAAATGAAAGGGTTGAACTCAGTGGATGATTCTAAGGTCCCTTGTAGCTTTAAATATATGAATTTATAATAAATTATTGTTCTGTAATATAATAGAAAAGCAACATGTTGCAGTGGAAAGAGACTTGAAGTTAGTAGGATGTTGGTTGAGCTCCTCCTGACTCTGACTCTTAGTACCTGTGTGGCCCTAGGCAAATCACTTAACTCTCATTATCCCTAATTTTCTTCATCTGTAAATAAGGGAAAATAATTTATCTACTCTAGATTATGGAAGTACTATTATTCAGTGTCGAGTCCTCTAGGTCTCCTGAGGGATATAAACTTATTTCCCCCTTACTAAAAACCAGAATGTAGGGCTTTTTGATTTACTTGGTTGACTGTTTATAGTAGTTCTAAGCCTTTATCCCAAGTCAGCCAGTGAAATGTCATTTCTCACTGCTTTCATTTTGCCCCTTTTAGTTTGGCCCCTTACTCCCTTCCAATTTGCTTCTTCTAATCTGTAGTGGATTTAGTTACCAACTGATAAGCAATTTAGCAAGAACTAATCTAATTTAAGAGAAATTATAGTCTGAATTGGCACTTGATGTATTCATCTGTGATAAAGGTACATGAACTTTGTGATACCTATTTCCATTGCTGAAATTTTTTTTTTTGCCTTTGTTACTGATTTTCAGCTGAGCTCCAGATAGATGAGATGTTACTGTATATAGTATGGATTGTTTAGGTGTCATTGAGGAGGTGGAGCTGGGAGTGATAAAAGAGAAAATTGTACAGATACTCAGGCAAGAATCATTTTGAAGATAGGTGTATTTAGCACAGATTGACCATTAAGTTGCATTTAAGGCTGCTTTATGAAAGAACCTGGTAGTTTCCAGTTGAAAAGTTGATTGGTATGATTCAGTTCAACTAAACAAAGTAATTTTTAGTTACCCGATGTGTGCATAGCATTCTCCTGGCCACTGGAGATGAAACATAAATGAGAAAAGAACTCACACTCTTATGGGGTTTGCAGTCTAGAATGGAATTTCTAGCCTGTATTACAAATTAGTGTGATCAGTGCTTAGGAGAGATACAAAGGGCAGTCAGTGCTATAAAAATTTAGAAGAGTAAAAAATCATTTGCAACTAGGGAGAACAGGAAAGAAGTCAGGAAGGTATGACTTACTTCACAGAGCCTTAAAGTCTGTAATTGGGGACCTTGGAGAATGGGAAGGATCATCACAGGCCAAGGTATACTTAGAAAACTGGATAAAACATTTGAGAGAGAGTCAAGTGTGATTCAGTTCATAAGGTTTGTAGGGATTTGGGCAAAGGAATATCTCTAGGGGTTGAGTCTTAAACTGGGTTTCATAAAAAAAATAAACCTTTGCTAGAGGAGTGACTTGAGAATAAGAATGAAAAAGGAATATTTTATTGTGACTAACTGTTTAAATCAGAAGATAATTCTTTCCCCCTTCCCTCCCCCTTCCCCACCTGGGCTTGTGAATAAGTGAGGAGAAAAGGGACTGATGAGGCACACAAGCTTTCTGTGGAGATGCAACTGCAGAAATGTCTTTCAGAAGCTTCGTATTGGTTGGGTAGAATATATGGGCATGTTTCCCCCTAGTGGCTGACTTCTATAGTGCAAGGTTACTATTCAGTGGCAACGTTCTTGGAAAAGTTTTGTGCAAGTGGAATTTGAAAGAAAATCTAAAGTAAATTCTTTTGTAAAATTGAAGGCTCCATTGGTGATGTGAATTGTCACCCGATCCTTCTGTTTTAAAAAGTTTGGAATTTCATATAGTTTGAAGTGGAGCACATCATTATGTGACACATCTCAGTTAAAGGCACTTCAGAAAGCAAGGGGTATATGGAATGAAGGGAGGGATCCAGGCACTGCCCGTGGTGAAGGTTCCCTGATGTCTTATTTAATAGAACTGTCAAAGGAGAAATGTCCTCATTTTGGCTGCACCTGATAGTGAAGGTAGAATTCTGAGTCTCTCAGAATCTTAGTTTGCTTGTTTTCAGAATGTGGGCAGTGTTCTTGAAGGTCCCATTTCTCCCTCTTCTTCCCTTTCTATTATGGAGAGAGAAAATGGTGTCAACAATCTGAAAGTGTGACAGTGATCTAGCAGTTATGTAGGGGATTTTTTCTCCTTCCGTGTTCAATCAGTAGTGAAATAAAGCACGAAAAAGAGACATTTGTGGAAGGAAAGCTGAAGTAACCAAAAGCTGATCATTTTTGTATACTCCTTTGTTTCTATTTCTTTACCTTCTTTCTCTCTTCTCTCTCTCTCTCTCTCCCTCCCTCTCTCCCTTCTCTCTCTCTCTCTTTCTCTCTGTCTCTATCTCTCCCTCCCTTTCTCCCTTCTCTCTCTGTCTGTCTCTCTCTTTCTCTGTCTCTGCCTTTCTCTCTTTCTGTCTCTCTGTCTCTCTCTGTCTCTGTCTGTCTGTCTCTCTCTCTCTCTCTCTGTCTCTCTCTCTCTCTGTCTGTCTCTCTCTCTCTCCCATTGCCTCGCGGAAGAAATAATTACTCTTATCCAAGAACTGTGACAATCTAACAGGGGGGAAAAAAGAACAGAAGTAATGAACTGTAGGTAGAATTGCTGAAGGAGAAGAAGGTAGATTCTTGATGAGAAAAGAACCCAGGAAATGACTAGCTGTTGGTCCTTGTTGTGATATTTTCTTCTTTTTCTTTTTGTTCATTCCTTCTTTCCTTCCAGATTCACAATACTTAACTTGCCGGATGCAGAACTGCACAGAAGGCAACAGAAATAAACCTTTCCCTGGCTACATTGACCCCGATTCTCTGATTGTTCAGGATGATTACGTTTTTGTTCAGGTGTGTAGCATCCACTTCTATTGATTGGTTTCCAAGATTTTTTCCCCCACATATCCCCTTTCTCATGTGTCCCTTTACCACTTCACCACACTGAAAGATTAAAAAAAAAAAAGGCTTGTGATTTTCAGTAAAAGGGACAGAGTTTAGTATGTCAGTTTCCAAATCATCAAAATACTAATTAGCTTTTCTGACTATGCCTGTAGGACCTTATCACTATTAGGTCATGGGGTGCTTCTCATAGGATCAGGAATAGACATCGGGATGATCTGAATCTCCAGTCAACCTCCTCATACTGTATTCCACTGCCAGCTCCCTATTATCATTGAGCTGGGCAGATATGTCAGTCTCTTGTTATCAGGAAAGCAGCAGACCAATCAGGCTTTCTTCTTTCAAAAAAAAAAAAAAGGTATTTTTTTAGGAAAAAAAACCAGAGACTGAGGGAGAGGCTGTGAAACAGCTAGAGGTGGTAGAAGGGGAGATAGAGACATAGAGAATGTAATCAACCATTATTGTCATGCACTGACTTTATTAGGATATGGAGAATTTAGATGAGATATATTAAGGCAGGTTTCTCACCTCAGAGAACAGTTTTTGAAGTTAGAGTTTCATGTGGAAGGCTACCTGAATCAAAGGGCAAGGGAGGCCACTTAGCAAATTTTTACTTAATGCTATGTGAAACATTCATTGAGAGGGGAATTTTTAGAAATGTTTGCAGTGTAGATTAAAAATAATCCAGCAATGTTTCCTGTGCTTAATTTACAAAGGAGGCCTTTAACTGAATAAAAAAAAAAATATTGCAATCAGAGTACTTACTAATCCAACATGCATTTAAGTGCCTACCATGAGTAAGGCACTGTGTTAAATACAGGGAAAACAGAGATGATTATTTTTTTTTAATTAAAAAAAAGACCTTTCCTTAAGTTTACATTCAAGTGGTCATGATATCTTGGTAGTGAAATTTATGAAACTCACATTTCAAAGCATATGAGTTAAGAAAGAAGACATGAGGAATATACACCAGTAGCTTTGACACATATCATACTCTCATTTTCTTGCTTGATACAGCTACATATGTTTATTACTCTACCTTGTTGTCTGATACATTTTCTAGCTAAATGTGTACCTAGTTCACTTCTATATCAAACTGACCGTGTTGCCTTGATATACAGGAACAGGTAGTTAATTTTAAAAGTTCATTTCCACACTCTCTTGCCACCTTAGCAACATTTTATTTTATTTTATTGCATTTTCTAATAATTCCTTCAAATCCTCTGATATTACTTGCCCATTAAAATCAATTCTGCCATTTTGAATTTCTAACTTTTCACTCAAATTGGAATCAGTGCAATCAGTAACACCAACTTGTCATCTCATTACAGTTGTAAATTACCACCTGTCTTATCACCAACATACTATAAAAAACAGTGCCTTGGAACCACTTATGTTTAAATGGATATAGATGAGAGAAAAAAAGAAGTGCTTGGAAATGAGAAAGAACAATGGCAGGGCAGTTTGCCATGAGTCACTAGGTGCTCACATAAAAGAGACAGCTATTCTATCCCTTTGTGTTCTTTGATTTAATAATATGATCTTTTATCTTGTAGGGTTACTTCCAATGTTTCTAGTTTGGATGGATCTGCAGCTAACATGACCTATAACCCAACAGATTAGCAAAACATTTATTAATCTATTGCTAAATACAGGGCACTGGGCCTGTGTGTTGCGGATACAAAGAAAAAAAATGCATGCTCCTGTTCTCAGGGAACTTATATTCTCTTGGGAAAACAAAACATATAAACTGATGAGTAAATATAAGATAATTTGAGGAGGGAGAGAGTACTAACTACTTGCAGGATCAGGTGGCACCTGTGCTGAGCCTTGAAGGAAGGTCATTTTTTGGTTTTCCTTTTTTCTTCAGGGTAGCTCCTCTTACAAAGTTATGATGACCAGAATCCCCAAAAAGAAGAAAGAAGACCCAAATGCTTTGGGTCCTTGCTCCATCAGTGCTAGATTTGAGTCATTGCCTTCTTAAGTAGCAACGGGAGTCTGGTCTTTTGTTTGTGCTTCTTGAAGTTAGACAACCAAGTCTCTGGTTGACTTTGAGCCAATCTATATCATAAACCCATATCTTATATCAAGGTGAGAGAGTTTATTGAGGCTCTGCACTTGGAAGACACATTGCAAGTTGAGAATCTGATTTTTGACCAGAGATACAGATTTGACCCTAATAGACAGACGTATATCTTATTTTTTACTCTACCTTCCCAAGAACTATGAATGAAGAACTTCACATCATTGTATTGGTGATTGCTTTCTTGCCTCTACTTATTCACTGATCACAAGTAATATTAATAAAATTTGTTGTTATAATCTTTCTATTTATGTCTCAGTTGACATCAGGAGGACGACCACATTACTACGTATCTTACCGTAGGAATGCATTTGCACAGATGAAGCTACCCAAGTATGCTCTGCCTAAGGTACAGTTGGATAATCTTCTTTACATTTTTCCCTTTCTGCTTTCAGCCTCTTATAGACATCCCATTTGGCTTCTGTCTATTTATTTTTCAATCTTATCAAACTGTATTAATATTCAAACTGGAAGGGACAGAAGGGGCTCCTATATCATCTAGCACAACCTTTTGAAATTTTACATGTGAGGAAATTGAGGTGTCGAGACATTAACTAATTCACTTAAGCTCATAAAACAAATTAGTCTAAGAAGTGGAACTAGAATTATTAGGGGCTCATTTTTCTAGGCCACTGTTATTTCTGCTAAACCATACTTCCTTGCTGAGCTTTAGAGATTATTTAATTCAGTTCCTTAAAGTAATGTATGTAGCACCTGGGGAACCCTGCCCATTGCACATTTGTGTCCTCAGAAAAACTACCTCAGGTGCAAAGTAATCTATGATTATATATTTACACAAAAACTTCAGCTCTTGAGCCTTCATTAATATGATTAGATTTAATAGTCATCCAGAGAGCACCGTTCAAAGCAAAGTTATTAAATGAAATAACATTGTTTAAAAAAATAGAAATGGAATATTATCCCAAAGAACACAGGCAATACTCTCCCATAAATATATATGCTATCGTTGAGAAGACAGATAAACATGGAGATCACATGTAAAGTCACGCATATAGGGAGCACGTATGACTTAGGAACATTCATCACAGGGTAACACATGCCACTAATAATGCAATAATCATTGTTTTCTAGTGATGTACTATTGTATTGCTTGCTCTGCGTCTACAGACTGCCATTCATTACTTCTGGACCTGTGCCTGGGTAAAACAACACAAATGCTTTACTCCCCACAGAATATCATATGACCAATTTTTCCTGACCTGTTCTCTTTCTCTGTTTTCTTCTATATCTCCCTTCTACTCTTGATTTCTGTCTTCTATTTTCTTCTCTCTTCTTTTCCCTCTTGATTTCTGTCCTTATCCCTCTTGCTTTTTCCCCCCCCCTTTGTTTTTTCTTTTCTCTCCCTCCATTTTCCTTTCTCCTCTTTCATTTCTCTCCCTCTTGGGTATGCTGCTTAACCAATCTCCTGGGCATTATTCCTAGATGCCAATTGTTGGTCAAAATCTCTTCAGGGCTACCTAGTAGCTATCTAAACACTCCTTTCCATTCTGTTAATATGTAGTGACTAGAAAGCCTCTCCCTAATAAGTGTAGTCTGGTAGCTCTTGAGTCATACCAAGAGATTATAATTTACTACTTATCTAACAAAAGTGAAGAGTGTCCTCAAGCTAGAATGAAAACTTTTCTTCTAAAATCTGTGTCTGGGATTGAATATTGAAATACTTTTTCCCCTAGACGATAATTTGATTAAGAGCAAGAAAGATACAAGGTCCTCTCTAGCTTGGAAAATAGATGAATTTGATCTCAGAATAAAATGTAAATGAAAGAGACACCATTCACCTGTTTACACTTCTGTCTTTATTGTGTATATCTATCAGCAGCAAAATCCCCTAGTTTTGTGATTGCATTTTGGCCAGAATAAAACCATTGTCTTCTTAATTACGGGAAAGAACCAAAGTCAAGAGAATGGAAATGACATGTTCAAGGTTATATAAGGAACAAATATTAGAGTCAGGACAAGAACTCAAGTTTTCTGACTCCTAGGGTAGCTCACATGGAACTTTGAGTAGATAATGTCTCCTGAATCCATCCAGTAAATCTTATTGCAAATAATGGTCAAAAACTAGCTGTCCATCCCTATACCTCTTCAAAAATCTGCTTTTGTATTCTATTAAGGTATTAGCACCACCTAGTGGAGGGCATACTGACCTAAGAGATCAAAGCCCTGAATTTAAAATCCAAATTCTATTAGTAGTGAATTGTAGGCCTGAAATAAATTTTCTTTTACATGGGGATACAGAGTTTAGAGTTAGGAGAAACTTTAGATATAATATTTTTAAATCCCTTCTTTTTTTTACAGATGAGAAAATTTAAACCCAGAGAGGTTAAATAATTTATCAAATTTCACACAAATAAGAAGTAACAGTCAGGATTTGAACCTATATGCTCTGATTCAAAATCTAATGATCTCTCTGTTGTAATGACTGTAACATGTTGCCTCTCTCTCGGCTTGCTTATTCCTCAGAAGCTCACATATCTGGGTTGGCATGTATGTGGGGTAGAAGAAAAGAACATACATTTATAAGGGTAAATATGAGAGATCTGAAATCTTTGGAGGAGAAGATCAAAATAAAAAAGAAGAAAAAAACTCCTTGTGTTTGATCTCTTTATTGGATCAGTCTTTTTGAGGCAATGTAACCTAGTGGATTGAGAATAAGATTTGGAGTCAGTAAAAATTTGAGTTTGAATTCTATCTCAGAAACTGACTAACTGTGACTTTGGAAAAATAACTTAATAAATTCTCCCAAGCTTCAGTTTCCTTACTTGTGAAGTGTGGATAATAACATTACTTTGTGAGGTTGTTGGGAAGATTAAATGAGTTTGTGTGTAAAAAGATAACTTTGTAAACCTTAAAGTGTTATATAAATATATGTCATATGAAGCTGTAATGATATTTGTTATTTTCCCAGGTCCTTTCAATGGTCAGTTTCCAACAGCCAACTCCAAAGTAATTGATGCTTAAGCATTTAGCATGTACAGGATCCTTAAAGAAGAGCAGCATGATCTCCTGTTCTTCCAGGAGAACTAGTGATAGGAATGACCACACTCTTGAATAAAATTTTCCCACTTTCCCTCCTGTTAATGAAGCAAAAGATAAGAAACCATAAGCTATAACTTTGGGGAAATCAAACCCCAAAGCTTTGCATTCTGGAAAATTTGGTGAGCAGCTGTGTCAACACATAGTCTACTCCTAGGACCTCTGACTCATTTGTAGTGCTGTCAGGCAATCATCTACCACTCTGTTGGCCTCTTTCTTTATCTGGCCCTTCTGTGTTCCTTACATTTGAACACATTCATCTTCTCTACTTATGGAGACAGGAATGCCTAATACAAAGAGAACCCAAACAGAAACCAAGAGAACTGATTCTTTATTAACTAATTGTGTAACCTTATCTTTCACAACACCTCTTTATGTCTCAGTTTTGATACACTGGAAAAGAGGGATGGGTTTAGACTCAAAGGACCTAGGTTCCAATCCCAGCTCTGTCATTTAGTATCTCAGTTTCCTTATCTGTAAAATGAAGGGGGTTACTCTAGGTTATGTTTGAGGTCCCTTTCAGTTTTTAAGCTATGAGACTACAATAGCATTTATCTTACCCAGTTCCTGAGATTATAGAATAAGGTAAGAATGTGTAGAAGCTTTGAGGGATGTTAAAAGCACTGCAAAATGTCAGACATGTTCTAACTGCCATTCCAGCACTATTTCCAATATGCTAACCTAGACCTGTGAACACTTGGGGATTCTTTCATAAGAAATGCACAAACAGAAAAACAAAGTCAAAATGTGTATTCAGTGGTGTCATAGGAAATGTCCCATCTGACCTGAGTAGTATACAGAGTGTGATTTGAAAAGGATTTTTGAAATCTAAAGTAACCTCTCCCCCTATTATTCAGTGACTTTAGAATAGGTACTTTGCAGTTGCCCAGGTTCAGCTATCACCCTGATCACCAAAGTCCTGTGGCTCCCAATGCATGACAATTGGACAATATGGACCAAAAGAATTGCCTTTGAAACACTGGCACTCATCTCTCTCCTTTCCTCATCTCCTGCTCTGGTAACATCATGGCAGTGTCTCTTCTGAGGTCTGGAAAGAGGACATTATGATTAATTTAAGTCATTTTCAGAGAAATAGAAGTCAGAACAGTCAGCAAACGTATTATTTTGATCAAGTGAGTGTGTATTATTTAAGGAGATGAGCTATTTCATTACAACCTCATTACACTTTCAAAGTGGAAATATCCCAGGCTTGAGTTAGAAGAACCATTTGTGCATATATTTAGAGGTACGTATTAATACCAAGAACTAGCATGTTTGGAAAAGAATAAACCACAACTTTTATGCTTCGGTTCCCTTGTTTTGTTTTGTTTTAATCTTAACATGGACCCATGAAAGATTGAAGCTTGTAGTCAAGAGATTAGATGATGAGGAAAGATGGTAGAGGGAAAAAGAACTTTAATGCGTGCTTGGGGATCTCCAAACAAGTATTGTTCCTGATAACAGGAAAACACATATAAGGGAGCTGGGGGAGCCTCTAGTCTCAGGCAACTTCCATTCTCCCAGGGCTGAACAATAGGTAAACATATAGGTAAATACCAGATAATGTAAAGAAATGGAGACCACTGACAACTAGAGGAGTCAGGAGAAAACCTAACCTCAAGGAGCTTACATTCTAGGGGGAAGAGAGAGAGAAGTGAAGAGAATAATACGAGAAAAAATAACATAAGAAACACCATGAAAATTCCATTATAGAACTCCATCCTACCTAGAAAATATTCTTTGTTGAATGAATATATATATATATATATATATATACTGTAAGAATTAAAAGAGAATTCAGAAAGAAAAACATTTTTTTCCTACTTTTGTGCTAGGCACTGTGCTTAGTAGAGATAAAAAAGAAAGCACTCAAGGTGCAAGGTGCTCACAGTCTAATGGGCTTAGCAAGATTTGAAAAGGTTTCCTATTATGCAAATTATAAGTCTATACACAATATATGCAAGTAGATAGGTAAAGTATTAAATAGATTTATTTCATTTAAGTTTTCTTGCTGAACAAAGATATGGTTAAACCATGGTTATTATAAGCAGCCAGCTAAACTGGCCTATCTTTTTCTCTCCTATAACATTGAACCTCTTCATGAGATGCCATGATGACCTACCTCAAGGGAAAAGTTGTGATCTGGCTGGGCTTAGGGTAGCTCAACCCTGTCTCATTTTTTCTTTTCATTTCCTCTTGCTCTTTTCAGCCATTTTCCTCTCAAGTTTACTCTATGTAAGCCTTTTGAGCAAGCTCTGTATTTGTGCTTGGCAAATAAATCATGGTGATTGATTCTCCCAAGTCCTACTCATTTGAGAAAGCATTTTTCAAGTTGTTTAATAAGATATCCAAATTATACACAAGCTCCCTTCCCCTTCCCCCATTACTTTAATGCCCATCCCCACGAACACATCAAAAGAAATGTTTGATTAACACTCCTTCAATTAATTAATATCTTGCATATATGCAAAAGAGAGACTATTTGTAATCATAGTGCCTATAAAAGGATTTCTTATTAGACTGCAGACTCATTTGATTTTCCAGACCTACAGAACAACTTGAAGGAGGATTGACAGAGACAGTGGAGCACCTCTACTCTCATTTCTCTTCTTTGTCCTATTTCCAGGATATGCATGTCATCAGCACAGATGAGAATCAAGTGTTTGCCGCAGTCCAGGAATGGAACCAAAATGACACCTACAACCTCTACATCTCAGATACACGCGGCGTCTACTTCACTCTGGCTCTGGAGAATGTCCAGAGTAGCCGAGGGCCAGAGGGTAATGTCATGATTGACCTCTATGAGGTATGTCATGTCTGGTAGGCTGATCTCTTAAGGCAAGGCCTTATATGCCTATTGGAAATACCAATTTTTCATTTTTTTCCTCAATACCAGTTTCTTCCATAGCCCTTTTACATTAAAATGATATCAGAATATTTATGTTGTTGTTGTTTAGTCTGTGAGGTGTGTCCATCTCTTCGTGACTGTATCATACCAATACTGTCTGTTTGTTTTGTTTTTTGGCAAAGTTTGCCATTTCCTTCTCCAGTGAATTAAGACAAACCCATGTTAAATGACTTGCCCAGCATCACACAACTAGTAAATGTCTGAGGTCAGATTTGAACTCAGGTCTTCCTGACTCCAAGCCCAGTGCTCTATCCACTGAGCCACTAACTGCCAAGAATATTTATACATCATAACTATTTACTTACTAACAATATTAGATATATGCAGAGAATTTTAGAAGGGTCCAAAGGAGACAATAAAAAAATTCAATATACTTGGATTCCCAATGAGGGACACTCAAATGAAAGCCTAGGAGTATTAGTATTATTTAGCATGGAAAGAAAAAAAAAGTGATGCATTTCTAAAAAATAGTCTCAAAACCACATATAAAAAGAGTTAAAAAAAAAAACCAGAGATATTTATCTTAGGAAAGAAAACTTTTACAAGTCATGTTTTCAGAGAAGCAATGTAGTATGGAAGAAAGACTGGTAACATTGAAACTGGAAAGACATGGGGGTTCATGTGTACTGACCATTCAACTGTGAGCAAGTCACTTAATCTCCTGGTGCCCTATGCAGCTCGTTAAGAGGAGAAATTTTAGAGAAAGTTCCAGTCAGTTAATAAAGGGATTTTCCACACCCAGAAGTTCCCTTTAAAATGAAATCTACAGTCTAGTTCTATTTTTATGTTTTAGTTTCTTGAAAACCTATTATTTGGAAGAAGGAGTACAGTACTTCTCTGCAGCAATAGACGGCTAGAATTAATGGGTGGAAGTTGAAGGGAGGTAGACTAGGATTCATATTAAGAAAGAACTTTCTAAAAATCACAACTGTAAAGCAGAGGAATGGCTAGCTTTATCAGGCAGTGAGGTGAGCTGCTGGTACTGCCATAAACCCAGGTATCAGAATGGTACGATGACTGACCCAGCATAGTCATGGCATATGAAAGAAGGTTTACTTAGCTTGTAAAAATATGGATGTTAAACACAGGGCAAGAATACATGTTCATGGTTATGGTTCTGCTTTTGGTTTTTGGTTCAGTTAGACTGATAAGTTGAATGCCAAGAACTTTCCTCTTCTCTCCTTTTTACCATGAGGACAACACTCAGGTGGTGGTCTATGCAGCCTCCATAGAGTGCAAAATCCATTGTCTGAAAAAATGGAAAGTTGCCTTGATGTGGGCTTTTTATGGGATTGGGGGGAATACACCGAAGACCACGTTATCAATGCTCATTTTCTAATTGTCCCAGTAAGCTTTGAAAAAGTCACCCATTATATAAATTATGTCTATTATACATGAAATAAAGAAAACTAAGCTTGAGATTAATATGTTGCAAGGCTACTATACATCAGCATCCATTGATTTCTATATGTCTTGTGCTACTATATTTTTCCAATAGCACAGGGACTTTCTGCTTGGAATCCTCTTTGTTCTCTAGTGCTCAATTCCTTTCTTATAATGTCGATAATCCTGACTATAACCTATCACAGGACCCCATAACTATAAAAAAATTAAAGCAGAAGTCATGTCTATTAAAGATATAATAGAGTCTTTATATGTTACGTTATTTTGATCCATATTATTCGAAAACCTATATATTCATCCCATCTAATCCCTCTCCTGACCTCCAGTCATGCATTCCCAATTGCCTACAGGGCATTTCAAACTGAATGTCTCATATGCATGCCAAATTCAGCACATCAGAAATAGAACCCAGTTCTCTTCCCCTAATCTACCCCTCCTATGAACTTCCTTATTAGTATCAAAGGCACCATCATGCTTCGAGTCATTGAGGTTTCCATGTTCCCTGACTTGTTCTCCCTCACTTCACATATCCAAATTGTTTCTGATGTAATTATTATCTCTTCTATATCTTTCACACCCATGTCCATATTCTCATGACTACCATCCTCCTTCAGGCCTTCATCACTTCCCATCTGGAATAAGTCAGTAGTCTCCTAATTGCCTTGTCTATAGTCTTTCTCCCTTCTGATTCGTCTTCTGTGTAGCTACCAAAGTGATTTTTCTAAAGCCAAATATCTAATCATATCATGCCCCTATTCAATAAACTGCTGTTGTGCCCAGTTTCCTTTAGGATAAAATATCAATTCCTCTGTTTAGCCTTTCAAGTCATTTACAACTTGGCCTATTACTACTTTTCTAGCCCTATAATATGTTACTCCTGTCTCCACACTTTACGATCTGGCCAAATGGGTCTTGCTTTTCCTCTCTAATGATATACCTTTGAGTCTCCATGCTTTTGTATAGGCTTTCTCCTAGGCCTGAAAGTACTCTCTCCTCACTTCTGCATCTTAGAGTCTCTTGTTTCCCTTTAAAACTCAACTCAAGGACCATGCTATGTTGTTTTTCCAGTTGTTTTTCAGTTGTATCAAACTCTTTGTTACCCCATTTGTTTTGTTTTTGGGGTTTTTTTTGGTCTGTTTTTGGCAAAGATGCTGGTACCATTTCCTTCTCCAGATTATTGTGCAGATGAGGAAACTGAGGTTAATGGGGTCAAGCAACTTACAGAGGATCACCCAGCTATCAGATTTGATATCAGAGAGATGAGTCTTCCTGATTCCGCGCTTTACACTGTCTACTATATCACCTAATTCTCACCCTCCACATGAGGCCTTTTCAGATGCCCCACCCCCAACTGTCAGTACCCTCTGCCCTTCCCTGAAATGTCTTGCATTTATTTTATTTTATTATATTATATACATATAAATCTAAATATATGCAGAGGTAGAGATACACTTATATATGTACATATTATCTCCTCTAATCAAACATAAGCTCCTTGAGCTCAGGGACTGTTTGATTTTTGTCTTTGTCTCAGCATTGTCTTGTGTAATCTCTGTCACATAGTAGGTATCTGATAGATGCTCTTTGGTTAATCTATTCCGACACTGAGTAGGAAGTTGGATTATGTGGCACCAAATTTTCCTTCCTTTCTGTTTCTATCATTCTAAATATTTTCAAGGATGTATGTAAGATGATAAAGTTGACAGCTGTCTTCCATTCTCCCAGACAATAATGTAAAGAGAAAGTCCTTTAAATTGCCACAAAAGAGACTAAAGTTAAAGAAAAAGAACTTCTAGATTGAATAACTTCCCTGGATAATTTTACCCCTCTCTGGTAGACAAGAATTTAGATGACTCAGTAAATAACTTTGCCTCCAATTTCTTACTCTGTAAAACAATGAACATCTAAATGAAACAACATCAGAGTTCTTTAAAATCCACTGTAGCTTCAGTTGCTTTTGGTATTCCAAAATGACCAAGATTCAAAATCAAAAGATGTGTGAGCTGTCAACATCACAGAAAGTCCACCAAAGATCGTTCCTCTAAGTACTGTTTCTATTAATCTCAGGCACAGCCATTTGGAAGGAAAGTTATTCATTATTGCATAAGGTTTCAGCAGTTTTTAGAAGGCCTGCCCTTTGTGGGGAAGGGATTGCAGTATTCTGTAATGAAGAATTTAAAACTTCACTCATAATTTGGTGAAACTCTGTCTTCCATCTAGTTCCTACTTCACAGCCCCAAATCTAATTCATCTCATAAAAGTGACTCATTGGTCAGAGAACAACATATGTGATCAGCAAGGTAAAAGCCCTAAGATTTGTGTTTTGTTTGCCTTGGGATGGCCCAGGGTCATATTGGGAAACACAAGTACCAGGACTAACATAAAGGATCAGGACCCATAAAACCATATATTTTACTTATTGCTGCAGTTTGACCTGTTGTTACAAATCCTCACAGTGCCCTTATAATGCATTTTCCCATCTCCCTCACCTTTATTAGAAATTCATGAGGATTTTCTTCTAGCAGCCTTGGAGAACCTGAGGAAGTACATTTTTAGGAGCACTTTATGAAGAAACTCTTGTGGGAGGCGGGTAAAGGAACAGGGGATTTCTCTCTTCTTCCTACCTGTTTCCCCACTGATGAAGCATCTAGACACAACCTGCCCAAAGGGAGACACCACACTCAAGAGTTCACATATTCATTAGTTAAATGTACAAATGTGGGAACAGAGTCACACTCCATGTAGGCACTGGAAAAAAAAAATACCCAGAGTCACCCAAGGGAGGATGCAGCTTTGAGGAATGAGACTTCCTGGAAGCAGAGAAGAGAGGTAGTTTTGGAGAAGAGTACCTTCTGGTAGCTTAACACAACAAAATACCTAGCAGTGACCAAGGGAATTTGTGTGAGAGGTCTATGAAGAGAGGAAGAATTTCTAGGTCCTTTAATTCCTTGAATTGTCAGTTGTCAATTATATCTCATATACACGCTTCTCATTAACACTACACTCTGAATTAATATCCACTCTTCTCATGTTTATTATGTTTATCTGTGGGAAGATGTGCCCCAGGTTTATGCTTTAGAGCTGTTGTTTTACCATGTCATCTCAGTGAATGCCTTTGCTAAGAGTTAATTGAATCTACTGGCTGGCTGTTGATGGAGACCACAGTACGGGGGGCTCATGCCCTAAAGGCCTTCTTCCATTGACTCTAAGGGTAGAGGTTACCCCTCTGGGGATTCATTGCAATTGTGTTAAGTGTGCAATGGGAAAGTAGCTAAGATACTATCAACCATTTCAGCAAAATATATACTAAAATAACCCATATATATGATTTTTATGAAAATTATATTAGAATCTCATAATACATGATAGAAAATGATCACAATGTCCACCATGAACTTTTATATATTGTTTTAAGAATGCTAACACTATAGAAATAATTCTAGACGTTATTTTTTTCCTTCTCATTTTCCAGGTATCTAGTATCTAAAAGGGCATATCAAGAATTCTGGAATGTGAAGGGTATAGCTTCACATTTATGTTTTCAATATCTTGTCTTAGTATCATATTCTAATTTTAAATAATACCTAACAATCCATTTATAATTTAACTATAAGTGAAGATCCCTTCACTCTGAATTTCTATTTTAAATACACATGCGTACATGCATGTATATATACATATGTGTATATACATATATAGTATGTATGTGTGTATATATACATATATACATATATATTTGCACTATTCTTTATATCAATGATAATTACCTTCTATTTTTCTACCACTGGTCAAGGATTTGAGATGGCAATATCTTGCACCTAGATTTTCTGGGATACAGAAATCCTGGGGCCATATTTAATGTACTCAGCCCCACTTTTTCCACTGAGTGTCAGCTATATAGCCTATGTACCCCAGTCTCTTCCCCATTGATTTCCAGGCTACATTTCTTCCTCCCTCTCTACCTCTTTTCCCCTTTACCCTAATTCCTCAGGTCAGCATGGAAACATTTTTCTGGGTTTTTGCTTTTTTTGAGCAACCCATAGCCCATTTCAATTGGCCCCAAGATGACATGAAGTTTGACAGGTTTAGACAAGATTGAATTTATATTATCCTGTTTTTAGGAAGCTATTCAAGATACTCACTGTAAAATTCAAATGTTTGTCCTGGGTACAGAATGAGGAGGGGCAGGGATCAAGGTGACCCTTAGACACAGTTCAGACTTTTCTTGTTCGCATCAGAAGTGTCACGGGTCTATCTGGCCATTGGCTGCCTATAGAGAGATTTCTGCCTCCTATTATTAGTAGTCTGAGCAGTAGTTTGACTTCATTATATAAAGGTATCCAGTATCCTGGGATATGGGACTGGGGTAGAGAAAGAAGGATTTGTTTTACTTTCCTGACAGTTCACAGGAACCTGGATTGAAATTGATGTGATCAGACTAGTGGTGCCGTATCTGCTGATTACCTAGATGGGAAGAATATTGGCTGGCACTGAACCTGGCACAAATATTCCCTTAAATCTGATTGTTCTGGCTAGAAGGGAGCTGAAAGGCGTCCAGAGAGAATCTCCCAGCTGAATTGCAATGAATGATGAGTGCTTAGTGATAAATGGAAAGTAAGGCAATCCATGGATGAATTAATAAGGGGCAGGGAGAATGAAACTTCAGTGGTGTGGGTTAAGGGGTAAAAGTGTAAAGGATATACCAGTCAAACCTGGGAGAAATAAATAAAAAAGGCAATCTGGGTTTGTACAAGTTTGCAGGAATATTGATTTGGTTAGATTTTATTGAGCCATTTTTATAGAAGAGAATTTCTGTGGTGTGTGTGTGTGTGTGTGCGCACGCGCATGCGTGCATGTGTGTGTGTGTAGAGATAGACAGAAAGATTTAGTATGGTAGAATAAATAGAAGGAAAGACTCAGATTCTCAAAGACTGGGCTCGTCCTGATTTTGACACATAATGGCTGTATGACCCTGAATAAGTAATTTAATCAGCAGATGTTACTCTACAATGGTAGAGGGAATTTCTTCATTGGGAATTTCCTATACCAATGATAATACAAGTCTAATGCAATCTTTACTACAGTTGGCAATGGAACTTATACTTGATGTGGGTTTTTTCTGATTTGTTAAGAGAGTAGCATGTTACCCATTAAAACTGTATTATTTTTTCTTCTCAGCCAATACCCTCAGAACCTTCCATTATTACTTTCAGTGATACACTGGAATTTGTTATGAGTTCCAGTCAACAGTAGTCATCATCCCCTGAGTGTTAGTCACTGGGATTCCAAATAGAACTCATTAGAAAACAACATCCAGGCACTGCCTTCAAAGGCAATATTAGAATGAGACAACACTAGGACGTGCTATCTTTGGTAAAGTCATTTTTCATCATTTCTTGGTTTGTAGTCCTCTCTCTTCATGCTACTATTAGTATAGATGGTTTTAAAATACAAGCAATCCAAGATTATTAAAAAAAAATGAACAGTACCTAGATGTGACTGAGTGCTTCATTAGAATAGGGGCTATATTTAATTAAATACACATAGTAAACGTTTCTTGAATCTGCAATACTTAGTATAGTTTGTGGTACATAGTTGGTTCTTAATAAATGCTTAATGCTAAATGATTGATAATTGTTTCTTAAATTGAATTGATTCTGACTAGTTAGTGATGAATTAAGGAGATGGGACACAGCCTTAGAGTTTACGTTAAAGAGAATGAAAGTATCTGAGAATGTATCACATAGGATGAAGGAAATAATCTTAGGAATCATTCATTCAGCAAGCATTTATTAATTGCTGAACTAATTTGCAAATGCATATGCACATAGGAACTACAAGTCTCTGTGTGCTTTCATTTGGTCAGTACCACTCTAACATTCTAAAATGTGAGGGAAACATTGAATAGGCAGCAGATAGCTATGCTATGTGATTTTATACATTGAACTAAGAGATCTCTGGGAATAAATGCCCCTTGGCTTCTATCCCTGGAGCAGAAATACCAAGTGATAAGTTTCTGCTACCACTGAAAGGAGTGGATAACAGAGGAGCCTGTCCAATGGAGTCATTGCAGATAGAACTGTGATATGTGTGCCCGTGACGCATGTCTCCTGGTATGTTTGTTTTGGTGTGGATGACAAGTGGTGATTTGACAGGACTGGAGAATATCTACTTTCCTTTGGGAAAAGAAGATTAATTAATGATGATAAAGAACACTATGGCTTAATAGACAGTGACAGTTGGCCCAGGAAGGATGAAAATGGTTGTGATCGTGTTGAAGCCACCTGCTTGGCAAACACAGGATATACAAATCTTGTGCAAGGCTATGCAATGGGAAGAATTGACATATGCAGCCAGTAATGGTGCGTACACATATATGTGCATGAAGTATGTGGTGTGTGTTGTCAAACAAAATGCAAACTTTGTATTTTGCAAAATGAAACCATGCAGACATGATATTATAACTCCAATTAATTTAATTCAGTTAAATGATTTCTTCCATGGCATCTCTTTGCCAAGAGCTAGTGAACATAAAGAGAATATAAAGAGAATCCCAGTAGCTGTCCTCTAGGTTCTTACAGTCTGTGGGAGGAAACACAGCATGTATATGCCAACATAACTACAAAAAAAAAAATAGAAGAGGAGGAGATATTCAGATTTGTGAACAAAAAAGAAGAGCTACTTTTTAGGAAGTCTTTTCTCCTCTCCCCATCTGTTAGTACTCTCTTCCTCCTCAAGTTATAATTATTCATTATCTGTGTAAGTAGTTTTTATACAGATAATTAGAATTCAAAGACTGCAGACTTCTAAAGGGAAGGAAATGTTTTATTTTTGTCTTTTTCTTTGTATCCCCAGTGCCCAGCACAGTGCCTTGTGGCAATGAATGCTATATTAACATTTACCGAATTTATTGGAGTGAACTAAAAGGGAACCAGAAAGAGAGAAATTGTTTAACTGTTGATTGCTTTAAAGAAAGGCTGTGAGTCATAGTTCAAGATGCAACAAAGCAAAGATGAAAAACATGTTTATCTTCAGATATCTAAGTTTGTCCTCATTATTTAAGGCTGACATCTTATTGGGCTTCCAGTGTCATTTTAGGATAATAGCAAAACAGATTTAGGGGAAATTACAAAGTCAGGGATTCTCTGAAAGCTAGAGCAGCACTGGGGATCCATGGTCTTAAGTTTGGCTATTTATAGTCTCTTATACTAAGCCTGCCCCTAGATATTCCTCTGATTTCTCAATGAAAAATAGTCCATCTCCAAATCCCCAAATAAATTGCACCAATTGAAGTGTTACTTTATTTTTATTAATCATGGGGTACCCTTTCCCTGCTATTTCCTGAGTCACTTCAATTTCTGACTTCTGGATTATTTTAATTTAGTTCCCAGCAAAATTCATTGAGAGGAAGAGTAGTTTCTCTCATTTAGCAGAGGCAGATTAGGAAAAGAATCTTTGGCTATACAAGTCCAATAACTCAGTGGAATCAGAGAAGGTGAGGTTAGATAAGACTGGAAAGCATTTTCCCATGAGAAGTTGACCCCATCTTCTATGAGGTTGAGTCTTCTTATCTTGGTACCTACCTTCTAGGGTAGCATGGTAAAATAAACATCATGCTCCTCATCCCACTTTTTTTTTTTTTTTACTCCAAACACATTGTTATTGCTGTTGGAAAAGGAATGTTTCCTAATTAAACATGAATACACAATTCAGGGCTGCTAGTTGGTACAATGGATAGAGCTTGGAGCCTGGAGTTAGGAAGACTCATCTTCCTGAGTTCAAATTGAACACTTGCTAGCTGCGTGACCCTGGGCAAGTCTCTTCACTCTGTTTGCCTCAGTTTCCTCATGTGTATGAACTAGAGAAGGAAATGGCAAACTACTCCAGTATTTTTCCGAAGAAAACCCCAAATGGGGTTAGAAAGAATCAGACCCGACTGAAAACAACTGAACAACACTATTCAATTCAGCAAATAATGATAACTCACAATTTGTCTGGCACTGTGTGGGTATTGAATTATTAAGATGTGACCTCTTCTCTCAAGGAGATTACAATCTAGTGGGGAAGAAGTATAAATATATAAAAAAATTAATGAGAATTAAATAACCCAAGAAGAAATAATGCAGGAGATTCCAAAAGATAGGACAAGATATAATGTCAATGAGTAGAATTAAAAATAAAAAAGAGACAAAAGGAAATATTTTCTGTAGGAGATAGTCCCAGAATTTAAAAAGGAATGAATGGATTAATGCTCTAAGCACTTAACATATTCAAAGCACTGTGCTAAGCACTGGGGATACAAATAGAAAAATTAAGGCAATCCCTGCCCTTAAGGAGCTCACATTCTAAATAGGAGACAGTTGAAGAGTTGTAAAGCTTCTCCAAGGTCATTTAGTGTAACCCCTTCCTGGAAAAGAATCTTTCCTTTGGAAAAGAAAAATAGTATTTCATTTCCCCCAGTATGTAAAAACAGTTTTAACATTTATTTTTAAAACTTTGATTTCCAAATTCTCTGCATTCCTCCCTCCCAATCCCCCATTGAGAAGACAAGCACTTTGATATAGGTTATACATGTGTAGTCATGCAGAACATATCCATAATTGTTGTAAAAGAAAACATAGACCAAAAATCCCCCCTCAGGAAAAATAAAAAAGTTTTACAAAAGTATGCTTTCATTTGTATGCAGACACCATCAATTATTTCTCTGGGAATGGATAGCATTTTTCATCATAAGTCCTGCAGTGTTGTCTTGAATCATTGTATTTCTGAGAATAGCTAAGTCGTTCACAGCTGATCATCTTACAACATTCCTGTTACTTTGTACACAGGACATTTCACTTTGCATCAGCTCATTTAAGTCTTTCCATGTTTTTCTTAGAGTATTCTGCCTGTTGTTTTGTTTATTATTTCTTATATCACGTTAGTATTTCATCATAATCACATTCTAACATTTGTTCAATCATTCCCCAATTGTTGGACATTCCTTCAATTTCTAATCCTCTGTCCCAAGAAAAGAGATGCTAAAATATTTTTGTACAGATAAGTCCTTTTCTTTTTTTTTAAATTTCTTTTGAGATACAAAAAAATTGCTACGTCAAAGGATATGCATAGTTTTATGGCCCTTTGGGCATAGTTCCAAATTGTACCACAGAATGATTGAATCAGTTTGTAACTACACTAACAGTGAATTAATGTCTTATTTTTCCCACATCCTCTCCAACATTGGTCATTGTCCTGTTCTGTCCTATTAACCAATCTAATAGGTATGACATAGTACTTCAGATTTGTTTTAATTTTCATTTCTCCAATCAGTCTTGATTGGGTATATTTCATATAGCTATAGATAGTTTTTATTACTTCATCTGCATACTGTTCATATCTTTTGATAATTTATCAATTGGTAAATGTCTCTTATTTTTATAAATTTTTCTCAGTTCTCTATGTGTTTGAGAAATGAGGTCTTTTTCAGAGAAACTTGCTTTAATTTTTTTTCACAGTTAGTATTGCTATCTGTATTTCCCTCCATCATATTCCCCCTATTTATTCTATGCTCTCTCTCCTTTCAGCCCATCTTTCCTCAAAAATGTTTTGCTTCTCACTACCCACTCTTCCAGTTTGCCCGAACTTCTTTCACCTCCACCGCTTTTCTTATCAACTTCCCCTTCTATTTTCCTACAGACTAAGATGGATTTCTATATCCATTTGAGCCAGTTGTTATGACAATAAGGTTCACTTGCTCCCTTTTACCTCCCCCCTCTTTTTCTCCACTATAAAAGCTTTTCTTGCCTCTTTTATGTGAGATAATTTACCCCGTTCTACCTCTCCCTTTCCTTTTGTCCCACTGTATTCCTCTCTTACCACTTAATATAGTTTTTAGATATCATCCCTTCATATTCAACTTACAACTGTGTTCGCTGTCTATATATACTCCTTCTAACTGCCCCAATAATGAGAAAATTCTTATGAGTTACAAATATCATCTTCCCATGTAGGAATATAAACAGTTTAACTTTATTAAGTCCCTTATGCTTTCCCTTTCCTGTTTACCTTTTTATGCTTCTCTTTAATCTTGTATTTGAAGTCAAATTTTCTATTTAGCTCTGGTTTTTTCATAAAGAATGCTTGAAAGTCCTCTATTTCATTGAATATCAATTTTTCCCCCTGAAGGATTATATTAAGTTTTACTGGGGAGGTGATTCATGGTTGTAATCCTAGCTCTTTTGTCCTCTGGAATATCATATTCCTAGTCCTCCAATCATTTAATGTAGAAACTGCTAAATCTTGTGTAATCCTAACGATGGCTCCATGATACTTGAATTGTTTCTTTCTTGCTCCTTGAAATATTTTCTTCTTGTTCTTGGAGCTCTGGAATTTGGCTATGATATTCCTGGGAGTTCTCATTTTGGGATCTCTTTTAGGAGGTGATCAGTGGATTCTTTCCATTTCTTTTTACTCTCTTGCTCTAGAATATGAGGGCAGTTTTCCTTCATGATTTCTTGAAAGATGATGTCTAGGTTCTTTTTTTGATCATGGCTTTCAGGTAGTCCAATAATTTTTAAAATATCTCTCCTAGATCTATTTTCCAAGTCAGTTGTTTTTTCCAATGATATTTTACATTGTCTTCTATTTTTTTCATTCTTTTTCTTTTGTTTTATTGTTTCTTAATTTCTCATAAAGTCATTAGTTTCTGTTTGTTCCATTGTAATTTTTAAGGCATTCTTTTCTTCAGTGAGCTTTTGTACCTTCTTTTCTGTTTGACCAAGTCTATTTTTTAAGGAGTTTATTTTATCTTCAGTGAATTTTTATGCCTCTTTTTTTCATTTGTTCATTTCTGCTTTTTAAGGCATTCTTTTCTTCATTGGCTTTTTACAGCTCTCTTTACCATTTGGCCTATCCTGTTTTTTAAGGTGTTATTTTCTTTGGTATTTTTGTCACCCTTTTACCAAACTGGTGACTCATTTTTCATGATTTTCTTTCACTGCTCTCATTTCTCTTCCCAATATTCCTTCTACCTCTCTTACTTGATTTTTTTCATAACCCAACTCCAGTACATGTTTTTCCTGAAGGCTTTGGATATAGCAGCTTTGACTTGTTGTCTTCTTTTGAATGTGTATTTTTATCTTTCTTGTCACTGTAGTCACTTTATGTAGTCAGAGTGTTTTTTTGTTTGCTTGTTTTGTGTTGTTTTTACTGTTGTTTGCTCGTTTTCCTAGTCTATTACTTGGCTTTTTAGTCTTTGTTAAAGTGAGGTTCTGCTTCCAGGGTGATGGGTGTACCATCCCAAGTGTATGGGTTTTTGTGCAGCTGTTTTCAGAGATGCTTTTAGGGACATGTAAGTTTTCAATTCTTCCTAGGTGATATGATCTGAGAGGTGTTTATTACTCTCTTGCCCTGTGGTCTGGTCTATGCTACTATTCCCCTTACCATGGGATTCCTACCCAGGATTGTGACCTGGGTCCAAGTATGGGCAAAGCAACAGAGTCCTGCCTCAGTGCTAGCAAAGAGACTCCTGTGATCTATTTCTGACCCATTGTTCAACCCCCTTAGCATGTGGGCTGAGAGCTCTGAAAGCAGCAGCAGCTGTTCCTGTTGGTGATTCAGCAGCTCCCAAGGCCTGTTCCTGGTTTGCTGGGACCAGGACTATTTTGGCATGGCTTGTACCAGATTGTGCTCCTCTCACCCTGATACAACAGACCCTTCTTTCCAACCTTCTGAGTTGCTTTGGGCTGGAAAATCATTTTGCTCTGTCTTTTTGTTGGTTTTGCCAGTCTAGGATTTGCTTAGAGTCATTATTTCTTTAAATAATATTTGGAAGGGTTTAGGGGAGAGCTCAGAAGAGTGTGTGACTTTACCTCAGAAGTTTTGGTTTTACCTCAAAAGAACATCTGTTTCTGCCTAGGTACTATAAAATAGAGTTTATAGAGACCAAGAGTCCACAAACAAGAGGATTATGGTCCCACTGTTGTAGAGGAAGCATTGTGGAATGGAGAATCTGTCATTGTACACTGCCTTGGTCAGACGGCTTTCTGTTCATTTTTGGGTGCCAGTTATGTAGGACCTTGATAAGCTGGAGAACATGATGAAGAGGGCAACCAGGATGGTGAACTTCATGGCACAGAAGGATCATTTGCAAGAGCTAGTGATGTTTAAGTTGGAGAAGAGAAAACTTTAAGGATGGGGTGTGTGTGTGTGTCTGTGTCTTTGTAGTTTGTAGGATGACAATTATCTTCAAGTATAGGAAAGACTATCATGTGGAAAATAAATTAGATTTTTTTTTTTTTCTGTTTGTCTCCACAGCATAGAAGTGGGAGATAGAAGGTATAAAAGCCTAATGACCACTTGTCAAGTATTGGTAGAAATGAAATTGGTTTTTAAGTAGATGTTGAAATAAATAAAAAGCCCTTAACTGCCTTTCCTTTTAAATCTATGAAATCATTAATTTGGATTCTGTATAAGGAAGCATTAAGGTGGCACAGCATGCTAGCCCAGGAGTCAGGAGGACCTGAGTTCAAATTCGGCCTCAGACACTTGACACACTTACTAGCCATGTGACTTTGGGCAAGTCACTTAACCCCAATTGCCCTCCAAAAAGCAAAAAAAAAAAAAAAAAAAGAAAGAAAGAAAGAAAACTCTGTGGACATTATGATCTAAGGCATGGGTGGGGAAGCTGTGGCCTTAAGGTTGTATGTGGCCCTCTAGGTCCTCAAGTGCATCCCTTTCACTGAATCTAAACTTCCCAGAACCAATACTCTTAATAAATGGATTTGTTCTGTAAAACTTGGGCTCAATTGGAAGGCTACACCCAAGGACCTAGAAGGCCACATGTGGCCTTGAGGCCGCAGGTTCCCTACCCCTGGTCCAAGGAGTCATGAAGCGTTGAACATGACTGAAGACTGAACAGCAATAGCATAAGGAAGCATAATCTAACTTACTAAAAAAAAAAAGTATGACTTATGGAATATTTTTGAATGAAAATGTGGAATTATAACTTCTAAATAAATAGAGGAACTATATGTATACTGTTTATATTAATTGAGTTTATTCATTCCTTCTTTTAATAAATATTTATTAAAAAACCTTTGATTAAGGACATCTATTATGCCCTAAGGGTCACTAAAGCCCCAGGGGGAGGTAGACAAAAGTAGCAATAACTAGCATTTATATACAGCTTTATGTTTGAAAGAGTTTTGCGTATGTTAACTAATTTCTGCATGTTGGGAAAACATCTAGGTAATCCTACCCTCGGTACAGTTCAGTCTCTGGAAGATCGACTTTTCAGAATTCACTTGCATTGTAGTCCATTATCCCTCCCACTCCCTACCCTCTCAGATCTATACTGTGACACACAGATAAACTGATCTACCAGGGAAATTCATTTTCCCAAAGGACACACAAAATAGGACCCATAAAAGGAAGAAGATGAAAAAAAAAAGACTTACATAAAAGCAAAAGAGGTTTGGCTTCCAGTAGACCTAGGATCCCTGGAAGCAAAAATTATTGGGATGGTTCATTAAGACATAGTGCTGCCAGTGTAGTTACTCTAACAAATACCCAGTGACAGGTTCAAAATGTTGTCTGTCTTTCTCCTCAAAGAGTCCTTACAATCAAATTCTTAACCTATTACAATTTTGAGATGTCTCCTTCTGTACCTCAGTTGTACCCTAGTTCTGAAGGTTTTGGAAAAGAACGTCAAGATTCTGTTTATTACATTATTGGATCCATATTTCTTCATTTGCGTAAGCACTGAGCAGATACAGCCTGTGGGAGTGGATACAATATCAATTAAATGTCCTTTTGTTCCAATACTTATTGCCCAGAACAAAAATATCCATTCCCTGACTACCACTCTTTTATATGTGTTGCCCTTTCCTATCAATGAGGGCAGAGACTGTGCTGCTTTGGTATTTCTGTTGCCAGTTGGAGAACAGTGCCTGGCACATAGTAAAGGTTTAATAAGTGTTCATTATTCTTTGAAAGCCAGATGTTTATTAATTCCAAGGGCATGAGGGTAAGAGATAGATTTGGAGGGATGGGGAGAACAAGAAAGACAGGTGCTTATGGTAAAGAGCAAAACAGTCTTTTTAAGTTTTTTTAATTGACTGTTCAAATGATGTTAACTAATTTATGCTATCATTCTAGAGTTGTACTGAAATAGGAATAACAATATTGATGGAATGGTGAGTTTTATCTCATCACTCTTAGCCATATATATGGATTATCTAACTGTTGAAACCATGGACAATATATAAATCAAGTTTACCTGGTCTTGAAGTGTACACTCAAAGAAAACTAGGAAGACACTACAGCGTTTGCTGGGCAAATCCAACCTGATGTACATGTTGGTATGAATGTCATGTTTCTTGCCCAATGGAGTCCATTGCCTAGTCCCCCTCAAATTTTGTGAATTCGTCAAGGTTCACCTAGTTATGCTCTCTGGCTAGATCTGAGAGCCTGTTATTTCATTTTTTTGGGGAAAAAAATCTCCTTTCAAATGGATGTATTTTTCAGCCATGTCAATTTCTCCCAGGTAGCAGGGATAAAGGGAATGTTCTTGGCTAACAAGAAGATTGACAACCAAGTGAAGACTTTCATCACATACAACAAAGGCAGAGACTGGAGGTTGCTGCAGGCTCCTGACACCGATCTGAGAGGGGACCCTGTACATTGCCTGCTGGTAAGTTGCCACATTTAAACAAACTTCTCCCCATGTAACAGTGTGAATACACTGGGTATCAGAGAGGAAATAGGCCAGCCTACCTCACCTTTTGAGGAAGAGCTAACTTCCTTGGAAAAGGAGAGTGGAAGGGAACAAGGGCACAGTAGGTATTTGTATCCCAAGTTCTTGACATAGTGCCTGGGGCATGGTAAGTGCTTAATCATTATGAATTGAATTTTGACAGAACCTTTCAAAGGGATATAAGTGGCCAAGATGGTATGAAAATGTTAACAGTGTCATATTGATATAGTCTCTTGAATTGTCTGATTCAGGATTCTCTCTTTGAGACACTGAAGGGGGATTTGTGGGAGAATTTAGAAGCTGTCTGACAAGACAGAGACATTGTACCAACATCCCTACCTTTCTGCCAGTATACCCTTCTATTATCTGCTCATTCATTGACTTTGCCTAAACATCCTTGGGCTTGTATCTCTGTCTACTCTGTACCGCTTCTGGGGGTAAGAAGCACCATTATTTGTTTCTTACCCTCAATGGTACAAATTAAGGGAGTAGCCTGGGGTTACTCCCCGTGTAAGTGGAAAGAGAGCTGTATTTACATTCAGGAAGTCCTGAGTTCAATTTGTTCCTCTGACAATTACTTAGCTCTGTGACTACAGACAACTCATTCAGCCTCTCTGAGACCAGACAGATCGCATAAAGCTGTTTAAGTTTATCGATGGCTTTGAGTATGTAGAGGTGGAGGAAAGCATAGGTCCTGAATGTATAAAGTCAATAAAAGTTGAGTGATCAATTACCATGTTCTGTGCCAGGGAAAGGGGAGGAGAGAGGGAAAGAGGGAGAGAGACAGAGACAGAGAGAACAAACATACATACTGCAATAATAACTTTAAGATATGATTAGAAGCTCCTGAAGGAGCTTCTAATTCAGTTGAGGAAATGTGACTTAGATATATCAACCAACCAGAGAACGACATAAGCCAATGCACCATTAAGGACTAAATTGTGTGGGACAAACTAAAATCAATGCAGAATTTCAGAAAAGAAAGATGCTTCAAAGTCTGAAGAGTCTTAGTATTCTGAGATTTGAGGAATAAGGTCACATTTATCCTGTCAGTATGATTACCTAGAGCAGATGTTCTTAATATGACCTTGCATGTGTGTGTGTATACATATACATATATGTAATACATATATACACATATACATATAATATATTAAATATTTAAAACATTTTATAACTTGATATTTTGATAACTAGATATCACTATAGTCTCCTTTATAATTCTTTGTGTTTTATTATATACATTTAAAAAGTATCATTTTGAGAAGTAGTCCATAAGATTCAAAGTAGTGAGGTTTGTGACACAAAGAAAGGTTGAGAATATGATCTAGACTGATTATATCCCTATTCAACCTCCATTGTTTCCAGAGAAAGGATTCTTTTTGAAAAACAATGTCACTGTCATTGAGTCACTTTAGCTCATCACAGATGCTAAAAAAAATGACCTGACTTTAATTCATGTTGTGAATATTTTCAATGTCACTCCATATCATGAGCAGATTTCCCACTCAGCCTTCATCAGAATTACTGGGAAGATGGTGGTGATGGTGGTGGTGGTGATGATGGTGAATCCTACTCATGCATTGCTGTGAGTCTGTTGTTCTAAGGGAATGATAGAGTTGTTGGCAGCTCTAGCTAACCAATTCCCCTGATAGTCATTCAGTGCTGGCTCATATTAAAGGGCAGCAAATGTTGCACAGGTACAATACTCTTGATCACCAGGACAGTCCTTCATTCCCAGGAAGTATCATGGAAAACAACTGCTGAAGAGATACAATTGACCACAATGGGATAGGGCTCTGATTAGCTATTCTGGAGTAGGACATAAGACCAGAGAAGGAGTCTTGGAAATCGTGATCGTACTTTATATTAGCACATAGTGCAATTGACATAATGGAGGATCAATACTTATTTGATGACTGATTATTTTTGGAAGGAAGGAGTTTTGCTGAAGAGAATTACCAAAATACAAAACTCAGGATCTAATCAGCGTGTGCTGAATCTGAGCTCTTGATCTTAAGCTGACCTTGAAGTTCAAAAATAATTGTTAGGGTCATTAAGAATGGAGAAAAGATTAATTAAACTGACTAAGATAAACAGCTCCCAGGAGTCTTCCTCCTCCCTCTTCCCATTAACCCAGCCACTTGCCTGCTTTAAATTTGTTTCACCATAGGCTTTGGAAGAGCCAGAGAAGGAGGGGGCAGTGAACTAGGCCAGAGACTAAAATCACTTTGCAAAAATCTGCCAAAGACAGAAAATAGGATCGAAAATCTTTGAGCTCTAGGAGATTCAGAGTGTTAACAACCTACTTTGGGCCCAGGAGCTGGTGGCTGGCAGTGAGGAGATAAAGAGTGATTTGAGATTGTGAGTACTTGGAGAGTGACAGTGTCACCACCAGCCTAGCTGAGTGATTAGAAAAGAGATTTTCCAGCAGGGTTGCCTCAAATGTGGAACAAGTTCAGAATTACAGCCCCAAATGGAAAGTTCCTTGTAAAATGCTTTCTATAGAAATAAGACATCCAGGATAATTTGGGACCATATTTTAAGGCCTTTTAGACTGATTACCTGCAGGGCTCAGCAGGGATTCTTTCCTCCACAGACTACTTTGTGCAATTAGACAGGGATATTACCAGGGCAGGGCTCACTACCTTCTCAAGTCTTGGGATTGGACTCTTGAGGAGTAGCATGTGAGACCAGCTGAACTCATTACAAATTCTTGGTCCCTAGGGAATATATAACACTTAATAAAAGGAAGGCCCATTTTTCAGTAAATATAGTCAAGGGCTGGCACTAGGAAATTGGATGCTCTTGGGCAAACCTCCATTGTGTATCTCATTCCCTTCCCTTCCCCCCATGAGGTACAAATTAGTTTTAGAGAGGTAAGTATGACCCATTTATGCCCCATTAGCTATGTACCTCCCTCCCTGCTTTGCTACTGACTCTTAGATCTTGTATCTAGGGCCTTATTTGGCCCAGTTAGGGGAACATTCTGTTTTCCACAATACCTGCGGCCCTGTGATCATACGGTTTGCAAAGATGGTAACTCTAAATCCATTCCATACTTCAGATCCTTTGTTAATAAATAGAATATTGGCCCTAGGTCCTCCTGACTGTAAGGAACAAACTGGTACTAGGGTGGAAATACACAAAGATTGCGACCCCATGCAAGAGGTTCTTCTGCCTCTTTAGTGGTCACGGTCCCCATCTTCAATCTTTTTGGATCTCTGCACAAAGAAAATAAAGGCAACTTAAAGAAAGAAGTCTGAGTAGGAAGTTTAGAGATCTGAATTCCATCCTGTCTCAACTCTAACAATCTATATAATCATAGACAAATCTGTGTGGGTCCCAATTTCCTGGTCTGAATAGTAAGATTAGAGAATTTTTAAGGCACCTTTCAGATCCAACAAGCTTTAGCTCTCTAACTAGCAAAGGACCAGATACACAATAGATATTCAATATTTGATTTATTAGCTTCTTGGCAATGTAGTAATACCTCTTAGATTGATATCACTGATTACGGTGGGGGTGGGGGTGAGGGAAGGGGGTCAGTCTGGTTGGGACTACTCTGTCTTTACAGAATCCAAAAAAGATTGCTAATGTTGCTTCTTTACTAAGTGGGTTTCTGAAACTATTATATGATTAATATTTTCAGTTTCCTATCTCTGGTTTTTCTTGATGGGGAGGAGAGAAGAATGTTCATGAATTCTCTAATAACCAGCTTGATGGGAATTGAACTCCTGTCTTCTTCTGGGAGTATTTCTTGACACACAAAATGATGACTGCTACCATGGATAAGGCTTCTATAATGTATGCTATAGTAGAGTACTGGACTTGGATTCTAGAAGAATCTGCCTCTGTTATCTATTTACTATGTAACCATAGGCAAGTCACTTACATAGTCTGAGTATTATGCAATTTAGATTTTTAATTGTTGAATTATGATTTATGTTGTTGAAGGCAATTGTCACTGGGAATACCTACTACACTGAAATCCATACTCACTGGAAAGGAGAGCTAACAAATCATTGAGTTTAGTTGGCCTTCCCTTTCAGATCATCATTCAGGGGCTGGGAGATGATTTCCCAAGTATTTATATAGACTTTGTACTTTGATGCAGAGGGGAAGAAAAGAAAAGTCACAGAACATTCTCCTTGTACCAGCTGGGGGCAATCCAGGACCACAAATGAGAGTACAGAGGAAAGAGCACTGCAAAGATCATTTGTAATGTTTCTACTCGAGCTGGCATCAGTGCCTTCTATAATAGCAGATCCAGGCAGCCAAAAGCCATGGCAACCATACCACACAGCAGTCAGGAATGAGAAAAGTCAGCTTCTTTTTAATGGCATTCCTAGTTTGCACAATACAGTGCTCTGGATCAGATGTCCATAGACCTGTGGGGATCTTATGTGATTGGGCTGCATGCTGGTTTCACAGAGGAAGAGTGTTCAGAAAATCCCTGTACAGGCACCTCTTCAATGGGGATGCCAGTCACTCTAGAGTGTGGTTGCATTCTCAGTTTGACACTCCATGTGTGTCCTGACCCTCATGCAACATCATCCTACATGTTATGCCTCATACTTTTAACTTCATAAGGAGGACTTCAGATGCTTCAATTCTATGATTAGCATTTAGACCCAAAATTGCCCAGAGCTTAAAGTTAAAGGGATGATTTCTCCATTTAAAAATTAAATATATGTGTGTGTGTATATGTGTTTATGTGTACATATAAACATCTACACACATAGAGGCAACTAGATGGCTCAATGGACAGAGTGCTTGACTTGAAGTCAGGAAGACCTGAGTTCAAATGTTGCCTCAGACACATACTAGCTGTGTGACCCTGATCAAGTCACTTAACTTCTATTTGCCTTAATCACCTGGAGAAGGAAATGGCAAACCACTCCAGTATCTTTGCCGAGAAAACTCCATGGATAGTAGGGTCCACAGGGTTATGAAGAATCAGAAATGACTAAACAACTGAACAACAACACACATTTGTTTATCTATCTATCTGTCTGTCCATCTATCTATAGATAGATATACCACATACATACAAATACACATATATAGATAGATGCACATATGTGTATATATACATATATGTGCATATATATGAATGTATACATAAATACATATGTAATTGTTTTGTTTTTTCTTAATATCTTGCTTCAATTCAAAAAGTCTTTATCAAATTCCTGAGTCCTCCTTCTGTATTCATCATTGTCATTCATGTACAAGAAATGTCTTGGGTGGTTCCTAACTCCCCAAAGTTAGACTCTCAACAGGAAAATAAATGAAAAATCACAATCACATACACAAAAGTTATATGAAGTTCAGAAAAGACACAGACAACCAAGACATCATTGGATCTAACATATTGAAGTTATTATATACTGTTAAAGTCATTTTCTTACATGTATGGAAGTAGTTGGAGTGAGAGCTCATGCCAAGTTTGTGCTTTTACTCTGCCATCTTGGGTCCGCCCCCTATACATACTTTTAAAAAGCCAATCTGTATATAATAGATTCATAATTTCAAAACTAATCCTAATTTTCTGTTCTTTGTATACATAAATATTCTTGTCTGTTTCTATTTGAAATTTCATAATAAGTAAAATCGACAATTAAATTTTTAAAAAAACCAGCAACACTAGTTAAATAGAAATACAGGATGCCACATTTTCAGGAGTACTATGATGGTGACAGAAAGGAAAGTCTGAGCCCAGTTTCATCCATAATGGGAGTTGGGACATCTGCGTGTCCTAGATTTGTGTATGTTGGGGAGAAAGGTCCTGAGAGAGGGGTCCTACAACATCAGAATTTCTAGTGGCATGCCATTCAGCATCTTTGGCCAAGAAAATACAACATGAGGCAAGGCTTAAGAAAATAATCACTGTGGTGAGAAAGCATCACTTTCTGAGGAGGAAATACCTACATCCCAGAATGTACAACTTCTGCCCTGATGTTGGTGATCTGGGGCAAAGCCTCATTTATCCCGTCTCAGTTAACATTCTGGACTTTATAATTGTGGTACATGATGACATGGGAATTCTTTTTTTTTTTTTTTAAGTTGAATAGGAAATTTTCAGGCAGAAGAGAGCCCATGTCTGAATCTCTATGCTAGTGGTGGCCAAAGACCACTACTCTAATTGAGTGCCTCATTCCACCTGCCCTGCTTTTTTTGTTTCTCTCTTCTTCATTCATTTTGCGTTTGTCATTTACCCTATCCCATATAAATTTAATCATCGTATCTCCGCCGCGCTCTGAATTTTTCCTGGTTGTAACTCCAACAGAGCAGAATAAAAGTAATAATGGAGCTACAGTGGTGATTCCACAACCCCACGCTGATAAGATTAGAAAGTAATCATCCTGATGGAAGAAAAGGAGTGGGGGTTTCAAACAAAAACTTTTATTTTTGTCGACTTAGGAGCAAAGCACTTCCTAAGGAAATCCCTATAAGATTTATTGTGCTTTTTTGAAGACTGCTGATTTTTTAATCAAGGGACATGATTAAGACTCAGGGCAGGATTGTAAAAGTTGCTTAAAATTTCACTGGAATTGTCACTGCAAGTACCACCTGTTTATCAAGATAGCTTCTATGTTGCAGAATACTAACTGTAATACTATGCCAGGACTATATTGATTGAATTTTTTAAACTTGTTTGAATTAAATTTGATCATTTTCACAAGCATTTTTAATGCCTGTCAGAATCAAATATTCAGCATTGCCCCTCAAAGTCAAATCAACCATATGGCATTTGGAACTTAATGCAAGAGCTGCACATTGCTATAAATCCAGACTTTCATTGGACTCCTTAACTTCCCTTGTTACTGGGGTGCCTTTGTTCTTCTTTCTACAGCCATACTGTTCCCTGCATCTTCACTTAAAGGTCTCTGACAACCCATATACCTCTGGAAACATTGCCAGTCGTGACACAGCTCCCAGCATCATAGTGGCTTCTGGTAAGAGGACTTGTCTTGGTTTTATTCTTGTTGTGAAGAATATCTTTCAAGAAAGGACATATCTCTGTTTGGTTTTTGATTAGCAAACTGGAAAGGGGAAAAACCAGATTGCTTCATTACAACTGAATACATAATGCTAACTATCTCTATTCCGCTATGTATTTTTACTCTGAAATAGTGTGAGAGATTCTAATGTACTAATAAATGAGGTTGATACAACTCTTTTATAAAATGTTCCTTCCTCTAAGAGTGGTATTCTCTTTCCAGGTAACATTGGATCTGAGCTGTCTGACAATGATATCAGTATGTTTGTGTCTTCAGATGCTGGGAATACCTGGAGGCAGGTAAATAGCTTGAGTAGGTCCCTGAGGTACAAAGAGCCATGTATCTTCCACTAACAGTAGCACTTACAACAAATTGTTCTGCTGCACCCACATATTCGGTTTGAATTTTCCTTTTTAATATTTCCATTGTGAAAGAGAACCTAAGGCCTCAAAATAACAACTAGGGCTTTAGAGATGCTGTGAATTTGTCAGTGGGAGGATGAGTTATACCAATTTTGATAGTACTTAGCCCTCAACTTCTTGGTATGTGATTTTTTTTTTTTCCATAAATGGCTTTCACCAACCAGGTATGGTGGTACAGACATAGAGTGCCTACTATTGCAGAGGTTGACATTGATGCATCAGTTGAGTTTGGGAGCTCTGTACTACAGTAAGGATAAAGCTCATCAGGTCTAGGAAATAAGTCTGGCACCAATATGGTGAACTTGTAGGATTGGAGGACCAACAGGTTATCTAAGGATAACTGAATTGGCTCAGGTAGAAAAACAGAGCAGGTTAAAGATTCTGCACCTATCCATCTTGAGATCAGGTTCAGGGGTAGCTGCTGTACTTCTAGCCTGAGTAAGATCAGGCAGACCCAGTTATTTTTTTAAGGTTTTTATGAAAAATTGAAATAAATCCATATAAATCTATCACCTGGTATCCAGGGATTATATTTGAAACTCCTTGAGACCAGGGGCTTTCTTACTTTTTAATTTGTTTTCCCAACACATTACACAGTGCCTGGCACATAGCGGGCACAATGAATGTTTGCTGATTGATTGATAGTGATGTGCATGTCTGCACTTGGTAATACTGGTCCATGAACAACAGACATTCAGGCAGTTCGTTATCTAGCCTATATCTGAAGCCTTCCAGGTAGGTGTACCTTTGGAATAACAACCTATGAGAAAGTAAGGCATGTAAAGCAAGGCATTAAAGTTGAATTTTTGTAGAGGCTTCCAAAACCAATAATAACTATAATAACACCAGTCACTTTTATTTAGTATTCATTTGTTAACTTAGTTTGGTTTTTATTAAGAGGAAAATCTGTAAGTGACAATGAAACCAAATTAAATTAGAATGAAATTTTCTCATAAAACAAAGTCAAAAATCCAAGGGTTTTGTTGTTCATGGAGCCTGAAGCCTGAAGGGCCTGATTATAAGCCTCACTCTGTGTTACCTCCATAAATTCCTTTTGCCTTGAAGACAGAACATTGTAAGAATTGCTGCATAAAGAAATAGCCATTACACAGGTGGTGTTCTGAGATGTTTAAATCTCATGTGCACAAGACAGAGTAATAACCATCAGAGTGCATATGTCAGGAAAAGTAGAAATGGAATCACTTTAAACCAATGTGTGTAGCTCAAATGCCTCCTGTCTGTCTTCTGCATGTAAATTAGGTATCCATTGCTTATAAAACAGGCACTTAATGAGGTTTAGCAATCATAACAAGATATGTGTCTAATGCGTGGTTGTTACACTTCAATAAATATGTTTTAATAACTCACTGACGTTTAATTATCATACAATAACTAGCATCATAAATTGAAATCTAACATGCAGGTGAGTGCACTCAACAGTGAGAATCCTCTGTGTTGCATTTCCTGCTGAGGGTGATCTGTTTTAGACTTTCTTTACCAGCTCTTGGATCCAGATCATTTATAGGTACAAAACTCTGCTCCTTGGGTCTCAGAGGAAAGAAAAGTACTTCAAAAAAGAAGAAAGTGGTTAAACTTAGAGACTGGTATATAGGTGTGCATAGGTATATAAAAGTGGGATTAATGAAATGGTCTCTGGGAAGGAAATTTGAGAAGAAATTGAAGACATTGTGGTTCCTCACTCCACCCTGCCCCTGAGTCCCTTCCTCTGAAAGAAAAATGCTATCCAAGCAGAAGACATGTCTAAGACACTGTGTTCCTCTATCTACTGTTTGCTAGAATGTTCATCAGACATCACTGGGAAGATCTACTGAACACAGCACAGCATCTGTATCTGAGAAGTGCTTTTGATTTGAGAATCTCTGAGCAGTATTTTTGTAAGGCTAGAGTGGCCACCTGCCTTAGTGCGGATTACTGGGTATTCTCCCACTCCTTGAATGTCACTTCAGGCATAAAATTAGTTTCTCTTCATTTTGAGGGATGACACACAGCACATGTTAAGAACAGAGGAATGGACTCCAGTTCTCCCCTTTTAAATTGAACCACCTCATAACTTGGCAGGACCATAGCACACTTGGCAAGGGTGCTTCTCCTCAAGAACACGTTATTACTTTTCAGTAGTAGAAGTGCAATGGAAAAGCCCAAGAATCTAAGTCAAGGGGCCAAAGTTCTAGTCTTAGCCTCACCACTAACAAAGCTCTGTGGCCTTGAGCAAACCATACAACTAATTATTTGGTGGTTAGACATCCCAGGATTCTAGGTTTAGAGATGGAAGGGATCTTAGTGGTCATTGAAGCTAATCCCTTTATTTTACAGACGAAGAACTGAGGTCCAGAGATGTGAAGTGATCTGTCTCTAATTGGTGACCTTTTACCTTATCTTTCCCAGAACCGAGTTATCCCTCCTCTTTCCAGTCAGTTTCCATTCCAGCCCTGTACGTGTGCCCTCAGCCAACTCCTTTCCGCTTCCTGACTTTAATTTTCTAATATGTGCTGTCTTTTCCCATTGGAAAGTGAGTTCCTTGAGAACAAGGGCAATCTTATTTGTTCATATTTAGACCTCTAGTTATCGGTACAGTGCCTGGTATGCAGTAAGCACTTAATAAAGGGTTTTGTTATTGTTGTTGTTTAATTCATTTTCCAAATTCATATGGGTAGTAAGTGACAGAGACAGGATTTGAATTTTGTTGTCTCACTTCAATCTAATTCTCTTCCTCCTACATTATATGGTGATCCTATTGGTATCCCGGAAAATGGAGAATTTAGATAAAACATAATCCCTATAATCCTTTCAAACTTAAAAAAAAAATCTGTTCTGTGACTTTAAGCACTTCCTGAGATTTGGGGGTGGGGAGTAAATAGGGAAGAATTGTCACTGTAAAGTCTTGTTGATTCATTGATTGGAATCTTTCTCTGCATTTAATCTTAGGAACTGGATAAAGTAGATATATCAGTTTTTCTATGTTGTTCTTTTTCCCCCCTAGATCTTTGAAGAAGAGCATAGTGTTCTATACCTGGATCAAGGTGGGGTCTTGGTTGCTATGAAACACACATCTCTGCCAATCCGACATCTCTGGTAATGGTGCTGCCTGCTGTGACACAGTACTGATCATTCTGGGCTGCAAAAACCCATCCCAAAGTCTTGCTATCAGCAGACAGATTGTGCTGGTGTTTGTAGTAAAATGCCAGAATCCATCAGAACATAATTTACACCCTCGCTCTGTCAAAGTGAAACTGTTGAATGCAGTTTCACAAAAAAAGGGGAAAAAAGGCTGCCCTTGGGGTAAAAGGAAAAAAAAATGAATTATGGTTTTCAGATATGACAATTCCGTTCCCACTCCCACAGAATTATGGGTGAGAGAATATACCAATGAAGATCCCAAGATACAGTTTTTTGAGCAGTTTTAACTCTTTGTAGTTAACCTTTTACAGTCAGTTTTCCCAAAAGAAACCGGCCAGATTTACCACAATTCTCAGTCACTTGTTTCTACAAATCTTATCGCCTGTTCTATAAATGCTACACCCAAACCTAGGTTCTCAATGTCTCTATCCCTCTTGCCTGGGCAGTATTCCTGAACCCCTTGGGCTATGGTTTATACACAAGGGCCAATGCAATGCCTTTGAGTTGTGCTTATATATAAGGGGCAGGTTTAGAGCCCCAGGGTTTCCCATGGTTTTCTACCTGTTTTCATGTAAGAGGGTCCCAGCTGCTCTGCCTCTGTTCAAGTCATAATCCAGTTTGCAATACCACTATGAGTTGCTGTGGCAGTGAATAATTTAAATGCCGAAAATAGAGCATCGTGATTTCAGTTAGGGAACACAATACAGAAGTATGAGACCCACTGCTAAGCAAAGGCTTGGGTCTTGGGGACATGCAGCAAGAGGAAAGGAAGGATGCAGGAAATGTACCCTAGTGGTTGGTGAATCACAGGCTATGGATAAAAGGATGTTAACAAGCCATTATTTTCTCTCCACTCTCTCAGGTTATCTCTAAGTTTTGAGTCTTTGTATATAGTCATATAACAATTCTAAAACCTAATAGGGATAAGATAAGATATTCAATGACATTAAAATGAGACTGGTCAGGTCATTCATTCAAAAACATGTATTAAGCACGTATAATGTACGACACATGGTTTTATACATTGATGGATATTCAAAGCTAATTAAGACTAGAGGCCTAGCCACAAAAAGTTTACAACTTTACAGAGGTATCAAGGCATAGAAACACATAAAGAATAGGATAAAAAATATAACATAATAGTAAATTGAGAATAGTATGACAATTCAAAAGAACAAGTGTACCTGTAGGCTTAGGGATGAATTAGAGAAGGTCACTTGGAAATGAGAACCTTGTATACCATATGCAATCAGTAAGTGTGAAGTGAAGGAATAAATATAGCCATTATATTTAAGAAATTTGCTTTTGGTTGAAAACTGTCCCTAGAAGTAGTCCCATGTTTTGGCCTCCTTGGAAGCAATTGCTCTAAATTTTCCTTTATACCATGTCTTTATTTGAATTGTAGTGGGATTGTGGAGAACCTACAAATGAGGTTTAAAATTTGAGAAGAGTACATCTGACAGAAGATTCTTTAATATGTCATTTCCTTTCAGCATTATTTTTCCTGGCGGAGGTAGCCTAACATTCCTGGGTCTTAGATAGGCAGCCCTATTGTGTCTATTCTATAGATGAAATTAAGCATAATTTGTCACCTCTAAGTATCAGTTTGCCTATGTCCCTTTGACTTTAAAAATTACCTAGTTTACTCCTCCTCATTTTTTTTTGAGGCGTAAAAAAAGAAACAAAAACCCCAGTTAATTAGCTTAATTATCTATTTCTGTATTTCTTACTACTAGGTTAAGTTTTGATGAAGGGAGATCATGGAGTAAATACAGTTTCACTTCCATCCCTCTTTTTGTGGATGGAGTCCTGGGTGAGCCTGGAGAAGAGACCCTGATCATGACGTAAGTATGATTTTGTGAGAAGTTCCTATATTTTCCAGCTTTGCCCAAGATAGCTGCTTAGATCATTTTCAACAGGTGGTTAGGGTTAAAGCTTCTAGAGCTGCTTGCTAAGGCCTCTACCATGGAAGAGAAATTTGGTTTTATGTGTAAAATCAGTGGAAATGATTCTACATTACCTAGTGAGGAGAACCGATGTGTCCAGATAGAAGGTAACTATTTCCCATTCTAATTTTTTCCTGGTAATTAAAAAATGTAATATTAAGAATGGGAAAGGGCCAATCTTGGAGCCACTAGAACCTAGGTAGCAGCATTGACTCTCAATCAAGATCAATATAGATATAAATATATAGATGTAGGTAGGTAGATCTATATAGGTATAGATATAGATATATGTAATCACAGGCAAGTTGCTTAACCTCTCAATGCTCCAGGCAACTAAGCATTTGTTTGACAGATGAGTTGCCAACTTGCAATAGTAGAAGTTTCTGTACAAGAGGGAGATAGGTGGTACAGTGGGTGAAACACTAGACTTGGAGTCAGGAAGGTTTGAGTTCAAATGTGGTCTCAGACAGTTGCTAGGCAAGTCGCTTAACCTCTCTCTGCCTCAGTTTATTCAAGTGAAGAACAGGGATAATAATAGCACCTAATTCAAAATTGTTGTAATGAAGATAAAATGAAATACGATTTTAAAGCACTTTGCAAACTTTCAAGGCATATATAAATGCTGGCTATTCATTATATAGTGGGAGTCCTTACACTGAAGGATCTCACACAGATCCATCTCCCTCATGCCTCATACCCCGAGATGGAGAAGCATGTCATCAGAAACCTTTTCTAGCCCTATAAGAGATATTTATACTTTTAAAATTCAAACCATTTTTAGTAGACTGAAACTCTGAATCATTACAAACCTACAGCTATAGCAACACATGTGAATGCACCCCATTTATGAGCTTAAGAAAATAAATTCCTTTGTTAAAATAGAGCATTTCTTTTCTTTTATTTTTCTGATCCTGTCACCAACTACACATATTCCTTTTTTTCAGAGGGGGGAAGACAAGGCAATTAGGGTTAATTGACTTGCTCAAGGTCACACAGCTTATGTCAAGCATCTGAGGATGGATTTGAACTCAGGTCCTCCTGAATCTAGGACTGGTGCTCTATTCACCGTGTCCCCTAGTTGCCTCACCACACGTATTCTTAACACAAACAGGAGACATATTTGACACACTACTGTGGTCTTTCTTTACCTAATACTTCACAATTAGTAATTTGAGAAATATATCATTAATGATGGGTGAATCTGGACTTTAAAGGCATGTATTCAAGATTTCAAAATATAAAAATGCAATTTGTACCTAATAACAAAACTGGGCAAGGGAAACTTACTGAAATAATAATAAAATATATTGGCCTTTACTAAACAAAAAGTTTCAGTAGTGAAGCTAGATTTGTTTGAATATAAACTAGCACATTTTCATTTTCTATCAAAAATACAGTTACTCAACACACAAATAACTTTGTTTTGTCTAAGGGCAAGTATAGATAGAGTTTTTCTTTGTTTTGAACTTTGGCTTTTTCCTTTGTTTTTTTTGCAAAATCTACAGAGCACACCAACAACTGAGAAAGCAAATCTTTCACCTTTTGATGCCATATGATCATCAATGTCCAGTTTAAATTGTGGCTCTTTCTCTGAAGACTTTAAAGTATGCAAGTGTATTATGGCTCTGGGGGCAAGGAGCTAGTGTTAGCTAGTGGCAGGCAGAAAAGAGGGTTGAGTTTCAGCTACCTGAGAGAGGTCAGTACAAAGATTACATTAGAGTAACAACCAGGATCCTAGAGTTGATAGTCATTGATTCAAGGGGAAGTAATACTTGTTGATTTTCTAACACACCTACACTCCCCATTGCTGTGCTCTGTAGAGTGTTTGGACACTTCAGCCATCGCTCCGAATGGCAGCTCGTCAAAGTAGACTACAAGTCTATATTTGATAGGCGGTGTGCTGAGGAAGACTACAGACCATGGCAGCTGCACAGCCAGGTAAGTGGAAAGAGGGCTCAAGTTAGAGCTTTGCCTAAAGTTGGGGAAAGATGTACCAATTCACAGAGTCATCAGAGTTGTATATTCTTCCTGACAGCTAAGTGGGGAGGCAGTTAGGGTTATCGAGGCCATATTTCCTGTCTGGTGCTTCCATATGTGTTTTGTGTTCCACAGGAGTGAACAAACTAAGCCTTTATAGCTTGTTGTGAAGTCATTTCTGTTTTTATTATGCTGAGATATAATGAGATAAAATTCAAATATGCTTGGCTTAGACTTACAACTCAAAATGAAATACCAACTCAGCACCAAGATCCAAGCATAATTTGTCTGGGCATGTCATCTGGCTATGGGAGGGGGACTGAAGAGGGGAGCTTTATCCAACGGTACAAAAACAGGCATAAAACAATGATATTAAACTGGATAAGTGGAACTAAAGGAGCACTTTTTATTATCCTAATTCTTTTGTATTATGCAATATCTTTCTGTTTCTTCCAAGATAATTTAGGTGCAAGGAGTACAGACTTATTAATAAGGAATTGCCCCTTGTCTTGGCCTTGATAATTCATCTCCTACTATTTGATCCTTCCCTCCTCTGGTCTATATAGGAAGAAAAAATTCTTGGGCTCTACAAGAGACTAAAAAAATCTTAATATAAAATCAATGTTATATTTAGGAATTAGTATGTTATATACTCAAAGTGCAATCTAAGTATAGTATTTACATATAAATGCATTATAGATTCTGATAAAGCAATTTAGCCCAAAGAAGGCAGATAGAAATGGATTAAATCAAACTTTGCACTGAATTTCCAGTCACTAAGAAGATGGATTTGATGTCATGGTTGTATTGAATTTCAAAGGATATTGGGTCACAGCTGTATTCAGAAACAAAAAGATGAAATTATGGTAGATTTCAATATGGTTGGTATATCTTCTTTAGCATACATTGTCATTTAGTCGTTTTAGCTTTTTATCTGAATCTTTTTAAGAATACTGCATACCATTTTCTCATCGTAAAGAAAGACATAAAATTATTGCCATGAGATCATGTGGTTACAGATGTGATAAAGGGGCAGGATGGAGATTATACATGTCTAAAACATGTCTGCATAATCCCAGTTCATTCAGCTTTTATATCATGAAATAGTTAATACTTTTACTTTTGCTAATTTCCAGGTATATTTTGGAATATTTTTGTTGCTCTATAATGTCAGATTATTAGAAATTCCCTTTAGATAGTAGATTCCTTTGGAAATATAGCAAGGTCCCAATTAGTATGAATAATGAATCTCCCAAAGTAGCTGCATATATTTGAATTCCACTCTTCAAAGTTCCACTTATGTAAAATATGGTAATTGGCTCTAGCCCACTGGAAATATACAATGTGAATTCAAATAATGCAACCACTTCAGGTTTGTTAGTATTATTCACAGTGTGTAGGACCTAACTATGCCAATTAAAAATTCTTAATTAATAATCAATACCACAAACTGTAACTTATTCCTATACTGAAGGATAGTCAGAACTCTCTTGTACTGTTACCAGAAGTGGGTAGTATTATTTATTTAGGATCTCTATTTTCCTATATAGGGAGAAGCATGCATTATGGGAGCCAAGAGGATATACAAAAAGCGTAAATCAGAGAAGAAATGCATGCAGGGAAAATATGCGGGAGCCATGGCTTCTGAACCATGTGTCTGTACAGAGGCTGATTTTGATTGGTGAGCTTTTCCCTTTGCTTTTGCATGCTCATTGTACTTTTTGCATGAGTGCAGTATAGCCACAAGGTAATATTGTCAATTGACTGTATTTGTGTATCTGTTAGATACACCAGCATTATTACAGTACTCTAGGTCCTATGGAATGAACTTTATTCCCCGCAATGCAATTTGTTGAGAAAAGTATGTAGTATAGAGTAAGGCAGTGTCCTGAATGCAAGTATCAATTTCACCCTTATGACTACTAACAGGAAAGCAAAGAGAAAGGTTTTAGTGTTTATATTCTTGGAGTTAAGTTCTCCTTATCCCTTTCTCCTTATGAATTTTCCCCAGTTTTATTGATCATGAAGAAGAAGGTGACACTGTTATCACCTAAAAGGTCTTTTATATCACTCTCATCTCTTTCTTAGACAAACACCTAGATAAATCTGTCTACATGCATTATCTCTGCTTCCTTTTCTCTCACTCGCTTCTCATCCCCCTGAAGTCCAAATTCTTTCCTCATCACTTAACTGAAAATGCTCTCTGCAAAGTTAATGATTTCTTTATTGAAAGATTGATTATCTAGCCATGTGACCTTGGGCAAGTCACTAACCCCAACTGCCCTGCATTCCCCCTCCAAAATACAAAACAAAACAAAAAGAAAGATTGATGATCTTTTCTTCATCTTTCTTTTCCTCTATGATATATGAAATTGTTGACCATTATTACTCTCTTCTTGCATACTCTCTCCTCTCAAGATTTTTCTTATACTATTTCCTCCTGGTTCTCCTCCTACATCTCTGTCTGCTTGTTCTCAGTTTCATCATCCATCATCCATTATGTTCTTATTCTCTCTCTCTCTCTTTCTTTTTCTCTCTTTCTCTCTCTCTCTATCCATCAGCAGCTCCCATGAGTTTATTTATCATTTCTACCTGGATGATTCAGGGTTATGTATCCTTCCATCCCCATACTTCCTTCTGTTCTCCAGTCTAGTATCAGTAAATGCCTCTTGGTCAATTCAAACTAGCTTCCCTGGAGACGTTTCAAACTCAATATATCCAAAAGAGAACTACTTAGCCCCAATGTCAGACTATGCCTAAGATATGTGGCAAAGAATTCAATAACCTAGTTCTGGTTCTGACACTTATCTTTGGGATTTGGGGTGTCATCCCCCTTTCCTTGCCTTTATTTCTCATCTGTATAACTTATAAGTTAAGATAGGCCATCTCCAAGTTCCCTTCCAGCTCGACATGCTATTGTTCTATGGTCCATTTAGTTCCTAATTACCCAATTAAATGACTTTTTATGAGACTTTATCCTCCTTGAATGCTCTGAAGAATTTTAGTCTTTTTACCGTGCCTTCACCGTCTTATTTTATACCTTCTCTTCCTTCACTTCTCTAACACTGTTCTTTCCTGATCCTTCAATTGGTTTATCATTTCCTTCTTCATCTCTTCCTCTTGTTTGTTTTCTGCTAAATATTAGAATTCTCCAGTGTTTTGTTTCAGTGTTGTCTTCTCTGCTTCGTAACTCTCATGGCAACCTCATCCGTAGTCACGGCTGTAACTTTCCAACTGTGTTAATGATTCCCAAATTCATATGTCAAGGCCTATCCTATCGCATAAACTTGAGACACACATTATACATATACATATATGTGTGTGTGTATATGTGTGTATATATACATATACATACACGCACACACATATATGATATCACCACATACATGTGCACTAAAATTTCTTTTAAAAATTAATTTTAATTTATTTATTTACATTTAGTTTAAAACATTCAGTTCCTCAATCCCCTTGAGCTTCAGATTTTCTTCCGCTCCCTCTCCTCCCCTCTCCCCCCATGGTAGTATGCAGTCAAGCGCACTAAAATTTCAACCAACATGTCTAAGACAGAATTTATCATCTCACTTTGGCCCCCTCACTACCGTACCACTGTCCTCCTTGTGATTTACTCTTCAGTATCATTTTGACCCTTTCTCTGTCCAGTCCTTATAGCCATCAGAAACAAAGCCCTTTCATTTCTATTTCTGGATTATTTATATTATTCTTTCCATTTCCACTGCTACTATTCTAGTTCAGATTTTGAGTGATTGTATTGAATATGTTGGATAATCTCAATAATTGTCTAGAATGGTCCCTCTGAGCATAGTCCCTTCCCCCTAATCATGCTAATACATATTATTATTCCTAAAACACTGCACTAATTATGTCAAACTTTCTATAGCTCCCTATTGTCTAAATAATATTCAAACTCCTAATACTGTAATTTAAGTCTCTTAATGATATGGCCTTAGTTAATTGATAAACTTTAGCTTCTACTACTTTTCTATATGTAATCTATCTATTTCAAGGAAAATGGACCACTCACTCTTTCCTTATCAGTCCCTTACAGTATTTTCCTGTATCCATGCCTTTGTCCATACTGATCCTTTCAAATATATCTAATTCCTACTCATCCTTTAAGTCATGGCTCAAATTCTACTGCTTGCATTAAGCCTTCCATGATTGCCTTGGCTGAAAGTGTTTTTTTTCTCATTTTTCCCTGGTAGCATTTTGTACTTTTCTTATTAAGCTTTCATATATTGACATCTATGATATCTACTAGAGTCCATGGCTTTTCTCTGCATTAGAAAGTAAGTTCTGTGAGGGCCTTGCCTTATTTTTTGTATTTCTCACAAAGATAAATTCAGTTCTTAACAGAGGGAAGACTCAAATAGTTGTTGAATGAGGATATATGAAGGTGTATAGTTTATGTGTATATGTTTCTTGTGAGTCCATATGTGTATATATATAAATGTAGTATATATATGTATATATGTATGTGTATATATATATGTATATATGTATGTGTGTGTATATATATGGATCGGTATAGATTATATATATAGTCCCTCCTCTGTTAACAGTCCCAGGTAGGGTTTCTGGGGTTGGGTGGGGCTACTACCAGAAGATTAAAAGTACTCTAGGAGTCTCCATTCCTTATGAACTGTTCCCCCACACCCCACCTCTCAATGAGTTCAAATTTGCTAGGGAGCCAGTTGATATAATTACCCTGAAGCAAAGGCATTTCCTGGAATATCAAAGCAGGACCAGTAGTAACAAAATATTTTCTCATACACTTTGTGCCATGTCCCATAAATACAACTTTAGCAAGAAAAAAGTAGGCAGAACACACATAGAGTACAGGGGTGAAGAGGCCCATGTTTTGGGAACACATGTGACAAAGACCATTCACATCTCCAATGCTGCATAGCCCTGATGTCCTTTCTCTTCTACATGTATCATCAACTACTGGGTGCTGAACCACCACTGGAAAAATAACTTAGCTTTTCTCCCTAAACTTGCTTTTCTCTGTACTTCATCTTTCACATGCTAGGGATAACTCTCCCTTGAATTGCAGATGATTCTCTATGCAACCATGTAGATGATTTTTTGACTATCTCTGTAGAAATATAGTGTATATCATATATGAAGTGTTGGCAGGTTTTTTAAAGGCCATGATGACTGTTGGTGATCCATTAGCCAATAAATGGTTAGCATTCCTAAAATTCCATCAGATTATTGGAGGAAACTTTCCCTACCCTCATTTTAACATACAAAGTATGCTTTTTCTTCTTCTTCTTTTTTTTTTTTGGAGGGGGAAGGTGGGGCAATTAGGGTTAAGTGACTTGCCCAAGGTCACATAGCTAGTAAGTGTTATGTTAAGTGTCTGAGATCAGATCTGAACTCAAGTCCTCCTGATTCCAGGGCTGGTTCTCTGTTCACTGCGCCACCTAGCCGCCCCCAAAGTATGCTTCTTTACACTCAATTATTTCTGGTACTTACTTAGAACCTATAATTGCATCATTTTGGCTTAAAGGCTGTAACAGTAAGCACCCGGCTTCCAGCGTCTGATCATTACATCAGTTACCTAGTCAATTACCAGAGAGGGAAGCACCAACATCTGGGTTTTTCAAAGCCGGGGGGCTCAACAGCTGCCCAGAGTCTCTTCTGGCCAAATCACACAACTCTTCTCAAAGTGAGCCCCAAACCAAAACCTCACATTAGGGCGTATATATAGCCTTCTCCTGGCTTAGAGAATGTCACAGCCCTCTAGACCCACTGCCCAATCACAAAGCTACAAGGCACAGGCATTCCTGGAAAACAAGCCTGGCGCCATAGGCTCCACGTGACCACA
>CM053589.1:124959102-125002737 GCA_028646515.1 Pseudochirops corinnae | reverse complement strand
CCACAGGCTCCACGTGACCACATTCAGCCTGTTAGGGAACAGAGTATACTTTCAAATATCCAAGGGTCCTCAGAGTCACGTAGCCACTTTAGCAAAGGGCCTAGGGGCAGGGAAGATCTTTAGATTCCCATAACAAAGGCATGGTGATAAAGTCTGGAGAGTGAATCACGAGTGATCTAGACCATGCCTTAAAATGAAGGTTCCAGGAAGAAATCACTAACATGAGAAGAGAGCTTGTTAGGGACAGAGGGAGAATGCAGCTAAAGCATAGTGGAAAAGACCAGTGAGTCAAACATGGCTGGTCAAGGCACTTCCATTGGACTATCAGAGGAAATTCACATAGTAATGAATTTATAGGTCTTTGACATGACCAGCTTGTGTGTTTTGGGTTTTTTTTTTTGCTTGTTTTTTTTCCGGTTATGTTTATTCATGCATATATCATGAGTGAAAGGTTCATGTATGCATAGGGACAATGGCTTAAATCTCTTCTTTAAATTAGTGTACACATGTGTGTGTTGGCCATTTCTTCATATTTATCCCTAATGCTACCCATCCCATGCAAGGAAGATGCAAGGAAGTAAAAAGTTTAGTTCTTCCATGAGCTCTTCCCCCAAACCAAGCCAAAGAGAAACTTCTGATTCTTTGTTAAGAACATTTTTACTCTGAATAATGAAGCTGGTTACCTCATATCCTTTTCAGCTTCTAAGGGGTTTTTTTCCCTTTTGGAAACTAAAGTAAGTCAAAGTTATTACAGTAGTTATTACAGTCTTCTCCATCTTTCTCCCTTCCTGCTCCTCTCTTCTTTTTCTCCTGCCCTTCCTCCTTCTATCTTTCTATTCTTGTCTTTTGCCCTCAGTCTACTAAACACTTGAGAATGATTTCATGCATCAACTCCTGAATTCATCTGTAGCGAGCCTTCCTTTTGTGTTCTAGCTTAGTGAGATGAGAGGGAATGCATAGGTAGGAGAAATGTATAGTAATTTTCTCAACAGATAGGGTTATCCTAACTGAATGATTAAAAAAATGTTTTGGAAGGCTGGGCTGAATGATTTCATTGGCTACCTTCAAATCCTCTGAGTCTTTGTGGTTCTGTGTTCTACTGCCACATAATGAAAGGTCATCTCACGCCTTATTGGACCTGGCATGACCTTGCCTGCCATTTGCAAATGTTTGTAAAAATAAACCCTTAAAAGGAACACAGGGGTATCTATAGCAGTGATTCTCAACCTGTGGGTCGCGACTCCTTTGGGGGTCATACACAGGGATCGCCTAAGGCCATCAGAAAACACATATTTCCAATGGTCTTAGGAACCTGGACACAGCTCCTATATCCATCTCCAGGAGGGTCCACCCACATGCAGATACACCCACATACAAGTATTAAAGGGTTGTGGCATTAGGAAGGTTGAGAACCACTATTCTATAGGCAAACATACCAGTTCTAGGCTTCTTGGAATCTGTGAGTTTATTTTCAAGTCTTTTTGCCCTGCTGTTTGGAATCTGATAATACCTCCAGCTGGTTCACGCAGAATTCCGAATGTCAGGTGCCTGGCATTTGCTTTTCCAGCTGGTTGTGCCTCCCTCTCCCCCCCCCTCCCACATACCATTTGTGCCTCCCTCTCCCCCACCTCCCACATACCATTCTTCATAGTATTCCAGGTTGAGCAGATTCCCTGCCACACCAATGAGCCAAATTATGCTAATGTGCAGTGATTGTACCTCTGCTGTGAAGGCCAAATTGCAGGCAGCAATTTGTTGTCATCGTCTGTGCCCTGGGTTCATCTTTCCAAAGCCAAGAAGCATATTTGATTTCAGGTCATCCCTTCCCAGGTTCTCAGAGGCAATAGGGATTCTGGAACTTCCTTGCAGAGGAGTTTAGGAGAGAAAAATATAGCCAAACCCATCAATGGAGTGCTTATATCAGGAAACCTGGATGGGGAGAAAATGGTGCCTAGCATAGGACTTTTCCTCAGGAAGGACTCCAACCCCTCCTGAAACACTTTCAGTTTTCTGCTATGACTTTGAAGTATATGGTATAAACACAGACAGCGTTGGCTCAGCTTAAATATTTTGATGCAGATGTCTTGGAAGAGCAACCAGAAGATGTTGGTGGTAATGTTTCTTTTGCCAGCACCACACTGAGGTTATTGAACTGAACCACATTTTCTTTCCATGGCAGAGGCTCAGATCCCTTCTTGGTGATCTCAGCTCTTTTTTTTACTGCCTTGTAACCATAGGCAATTTGCTTAACCTCTCTGAACTCCAGGAAAATGAGGGAATTGTTCCCAAAAGTCTATATCCATTGTAAATCTTATCTTCTTACCCTTTCACTTGAACTGATAAGTTCATGTCCTGGGTATCCTACTGCCACCTTGGAAATTGCATACATGTAACATGCTTGCCATTAATTCTTAGTTCCATAGAGATTTAATTGCAGGGCCTAAAGGACCCTGTTTGGTGAAGATAATCTGGTTGCTTCTGAGCATACCAGAATTGCTTTGTGTGTAGCAGGAAAAAGTTGGCTGCCCAAGAATAAGAGACTCATACTCCTAGATCAGACATTTTGTTCTGACCAGGATTCTATCTCTGTTTGCAGCACCAAAGAACATCTTATGAGAGATCATATTTTTTTTCTTAATAGCATCAACTTCAAGCAGTTCAAAATATACTCCAAACTTTCCTTTGTGATATGCAATATGGTCTCTGTGACAGTAACACCATTATCATGAGCATGTTTTTTTGGGGGAAAGGGAATGGTCTCAGAAAATTGTGTCAGGCAAGGGGTGACACAAATGGTTAGCGACTGATTATTCATTGGTATTCTGTTATGAAATCTCTAGATTTTCTCAAAGCAGGAATAGACACTTGTCTAGTTAGTTGGGACAAACATATTAATATCTTCTTATCTGCCTTTCCAGGATAAGAGGCATAACAATAGAATACTGAAAACAAAATCACACACACACACACACACACATGTGTAAGGGAAGACACCTGCTGAATAAAGTTCAATGAAATCTATTGATTGAACTGAACCAATGTCGCCTCCTTTCTTTTCTCCTTTCTTATGCTACCACATTCTTTCTACAAAATTGTGATGTCTGGTTATAAGGGAAACATTAACTACATACAATTTTTCCTTGATACTTCATTATGCTGAGGTATTGCCTTTAGTACAAACACCTATTTTTTTTCACGGTTCACTTCTCAAATTTGTTCTCCCTGCAGTTACCACTTTTACCTGTCACTCTCCTCAAGGACATGCAGTGGCTCTCTATGGAGGTCTCTCCATAGTTACCCATGATTTCTTAATTTCCAAATCCATTGGCCTTTCCTCAATTCTCATTTTCCAATATCACTTTGTAGCTTTTGACATTGCTGATTGCATTCTCCTCCTTGATACTCTCTTCTCTGTGGGTTTGCAGGACATCATTCTTTCTTTGTTCTTCTCTTATCTATCAAATCATTCTTTTTCAGTTTCCTTTACTGGATCTTCATGCAGATCACACCCTCTAGTCACAGGTGTCCCACGGGGTTCTGCCTGGGTCTTCTTCTCTTTCCCAGCTATACAACTTTGCTTCGTGGCCTCATCAAACCCTTTGAGTTTAATTATCATCTCTATGATGATGATTGTCAAAGTTACCTATCCTGCCCTAACCTCTCTTCTGGCCTACAAACTCATATCTCTAACTGCCTTTCAGCATCTCAAATTGGATGTAGAATAGACAGCTTATTAAACTCAACATATCTGAAATGCTATCCCCCTAAACTTCCTGAAACACACACACACACACACACACACACACACACACACACCACACTCATTTCCCTGTTACTGTTAAGGGCAATTCCATCATCCCCTTTCCCTGGGACTCACTCCCTACTTGTTATTCTCAACTTCTTACTATCTCTCAACCCCATATCCAGTCTCTGAGCAAGGCCTATTGATTTCACGGTTGTAACGTCTCTCAAAAATGTCCCCTTCTCTCCTCTGTTGCTGCCACCACTCTAGTTCAGGCTTTCATCAGCTCCTGCCTAGGCTATTTCAATAATGCACTCGTAGTCTTCCAGTAGATTATTGGTACATATTTGATTGCTTTTTCTCTCCCTTAATTAGATTGTGATACTTCTGAGGCCAAGGACTGTCTTTTAACTCTTTTTATATCCCCAGTGCCTGGCACCTAGTAGGAGCTTAATGAATGTTTATTGTCTGACCGACTGTGGCTTCTATGAAAAAATACAACCACTCCTTAGCATATAAAAATCCTTCACAATTTGGCTACATTCTGCTTTTCTGAGCTTATTCCACACAATTGCCCTTCATGCTCTATATTCTAGTAAACTGGCATATTTGTTCTTACATGTATTAGGTATTCTGTTTCCCATGTATATGCCTTTACATAGGTTGAGCCTCTCTCCCATGCTGAGCATGAACTACATCCCTCCCCCCAGCCCCACCCCCACCATTTGGTATCTTGGAATCCATAGTGAACTTTAAATCTTTACCCTAGACCCAACTCTTAGAAGAGCAGTTAGATCCCCAAATTGCTAATGCTCCCTGAAATTCCTGTATGTATATTTGCAATTGATTTATCTGTAGAAATACTCCCCCACTCAATAAACTATAAGTTTCTTGAGCGCTGGAACCTTTGACTTTTTATCTTGGCTTCCCCAATATAAAGCCTGACAAAGAGAAGGCATTTAAGAAAAGATTGTTAAATGAATGAATTAAAGAATTAATAGCCCAGGACAAGAAATGTTCTTGTCCCATTCAGCCATGTTCCCTTCTTTATTGTGTTAACACAATTAATGTTTGTCAGACTGTCTTTAATACATTGTAGTTTTCAATTCATTGTAGGTATAATGAGTTCTATGGCTTTACTCACCAACTTTCCTAAAGTAGGAATTTCTTTTCCTTTTTCTGAAACCACCTACTTGGAAATTTAATGTCTATCTCCTAGTTTTGATCATGTCAGTTTGGCTATCTGATCATTCCCATTCTCCTTCCAGGAGATATCAATAGGAAAAATAACACAGTGGTGCATAAACCACAGGCCAGTAACACATAATCTACAGAAAATTTTAAGGATCTGTAAGATCAATATGAAGCAACAGTGCAATATGGCAGTTAGAAAAATATGGTCTTAAGGTACAATAAGAGACATGACTTTCAGAACATAAGATGTGCTAGTCCTAGTGTACTGAATATATCTGGAGAGGTATTTTAAGTAATAGTAACCATATTTCAGGAAGATTACTGACATGCTGAAGATTTTCCCAACAGGAAGGTGTACAATATTAAAAGTGTCATGAAGACTAATGGTATATGAGAATCAGTTGAATGAACTGGGTCTAGTTAACCTAGAAAAGTGATCATTAGGATCTCCAGATATTTAAAGGTTTGTTATATGTAAGAAGAATTGAACTTGTTTTCCATGTACCCAAAGGAAAGAACTAGGCACAAGGTATAGAATTGCTAGTGGCAGTTTTTATTTCAGTGTAAGGGAAAACTTCCTAATAAACTGACTTATTGAAAAGAGGAATGTCCTGCCCCCAAAGCTATTACATTTCCTCCTCAATAATCAGTCTATCAATAAACATTTATTAATGTTTATGTGCCAGAACTATGATAAGCACTGAATGGTTAGACATTTTCAAGCCAAGGATGAATAATTCTTTCTTGGATGGCTCTTTGTTCAGTCATGGGTTGAATTAGATGGCTTCTGAATTTCCCTTCCAACTCTGGCACATTCTGTGATTCTAAAATTGAGAGCAAATAGTGTATCACTGATTTCAGCTCAATATAAAAAAAAAAAATAAGAATTTTCTAACAATTAGAACTGTTCCAAAATGAAATAAACTACCTTGGCATACAATGAGCTTCTTTATGCTGCATATCTCCAAATAATGGCTAGATAATCCTTTTTTTTTTTTTTAAACAATGTAGTTATGCCTCAGGTAAGGACTGAACTACTTGACTTCTGAAGTCTCTTCTGTTTTATCCATTATCATCTGTGTAACCCACAGAAGAATAACAAATGTTAGATACTGTGTTTTTGTATATTTGTGCCTAGGCGTTGCAATGGTATTATAAATTCCTGCAGGTCAGAGGCCATGTTTTTTTTTTTTTAATTTCTTCAATAGCCCACTGGGCATTTCATTCCAATAATGTTTCAGTTAATAATAATCAAATATGAATCCTTAAGATAATATTTTCACTGCTCTAAAGAATATACCACAGAGTTTCTTGCCTTTGTTCAGAACATTCTCCATGCTTAAAATATGCCTTTAGTCCCCATCCCAGCTTTTCTATTTAATCAATAAATATCTCCATCAAGAAGCATTTACCAAGCAAATTGTGAGATGCACTGGGGGTGCAAAGACAGAAATGAAATAGGCCGTCCATAAAGAACTGAAATTCCATTATGAAGGACAAAATTTCCATAAATAAATTTGTTAAAAATAAATACAGAGTAAATATTTTAAAATTTTACCAATTTTTCAATGCCGACTCAAAGTCTTGCCCCAATGGTTGCCATGTGAACCAGCAAACCTCCTTTTCTGCTCTACTACTACCCAAATCAGTTCTCTCTCTTACCTGAACTCCCAGTATAATATGTACCTCTTGTGGAATTTAATGTATCCTACTCTTAAAATTAATTCTGTGTATACATCTCATACTCTCTGACAGATAAGCTAGAATGTGTTCTAAAGACAGTGATGTGGATGTTGCAGAGAGCTCAAAATCATGCCATAAAAGAATTAGACTAAAGGATTTGAGATATTAAATCCAGAAACATTAAGTATTTCAATCATGTGGAAAAAAAGGGATTAGATTTATTTTCTTTGGATCCACAGGACCAAAAACTAGAACCAATGGGTGACAATTACAGAGAAATAGATTTTATCTCAACATAAGGGGAAAATGCTTTGCTTTTTTTTCACTTAGAACTGTCCTAAAATGGAACTGAAAGCCAATTGAACCTCCCTGTGACAGGAAGTCTTTGAAACAGAAGCTGAATGACCATTTTTTTTTTTTTTTAGTGAAGGAATGTTTTTGAATGGGTTCATATTTCCATTATGTCTTATATTGGATGAACTCTGGTCTTCTTCCAGTTGTTAAGGGCAGATATAAAATTATAGACTAGATATTGAGTGATAGACATACAGATATGTGTGTATGTATATGTAAATGTATATGTGTGTGTGTGTGTGTGTGTGTGTGTGTGTGTGTGTGTGCCTGCCTCTTCCTAGCACCAGGCTTTCCACATAGTTGCTACAAGTTTGTTGAATGAAAGTGATCAGTAAATAATTAACTTTATTAATTGACTTAATAAAAGAAGACATCTTTGGTTGTATCTGAAAGGATTTCCATGTGCTCTTTCCCTCCCAGTGACTATGGCTATGAGCGCCACAGCAATGGCCAGTGCCTGCCAGCATTCTGGTTCAATCCATCCTCCCTCTCAAAGGATTGCAGTGTGGGACAGAGTTACCTCAACAGCACTGGGTGAGTGGGCTAATGGAATGCCCTTGAGAAGCTGACCTTTCCTGTGTTCAGCCGGCGCCTCGAAGTTGGGCTTCTGATCAAAGGGTGTTTGAAGACTTGTTTCAGCGTAGCATAATTTCTCTGACTTTGTCCCTTTTAATAATGTTGCAATGCTTTGCATTTATAGTACAACTTTCATCTGACAATTGTCAGATCCCAGTTGCATATAAAGGAGTGTGTGATGTGATCTTTGAGTAATAATAGTAATAAATAATTCTTTGCATAGATCTGATACTATCACTTAATCTCTTCTGCCACATTTTATCCTTCCCTTGGTGCTATGAAGTAGGTAGAAGAGGTGGGCTTATCTCTACTTGCCCTATCAACAAAGAAGTAATAAAAAGTCCTGGCAATTTCCTCAAGGTCACATAGCTACTTAGAGAAATGTACCTTTCTGAGTCAGCCTAGAGGTGCCCTATGTCATAGGCTTGGGCTTCTTGAGTTAAGAAGAAAAGAATTACATTAGGCAGGGAGGCTTTTGTCATAGAGGAAACTAGAAGTCCAAAGCCCATCATACAGAGGCAGAGATCAGTTACCTGAGTTGTGAGTTGCTAAGCCGGTGGTTCTCAATCTTCCTAATGCTGCGACCCTTTAATACTCATATGTGGGCGTATCTGCATGTGGGCAGACCTGACTGGAGACTTATAGAGGAGCCGTGTCTCAGTTCCTAACACCGTTGGAAATATGTGTTTTCCGATGGTCTTAGGTGACCCCGTTCGACCCCCAAAGGGGTCACGACCCACGGGTTGAGAACTGCTGTCTAAACAGGAAGGTCTGAGGTGGGAAATAAAACCATGAAGCTGTATTAGATAATCAGAGTTTCCCATGGATGTATAAGTAACATGATCTGGATCACGTAAAAATAAATAAATAGTGAGAGAAGTAACATTTGAGTTTTATAATGTGCATGGTGCAAACCATAGCACTGCATGTTGTGCATGTTTGCATTTTTGTTTAAGCTTCGAAGTCTGGGGCTAGTCCAGCCTTCAGAGAAAGGAACACACAAGGAGAAAAACACTTGTACCAAAGACAGTGGGTTTCTTCTCACTACTGGTTTTCAAGCATATGCTGGAGAGATAAGACTTCAAGATTGTTAGGGATGTTAAAGAGAAAATTTCTTATTCAATTACAGCTTGAATAAGATAGACCATGAGTTCCTTTCCAAATCTGGGATGTGATGTTCAGTGAAAAACTGTGACTTAGTTTCTAGATTGTTGCTTCCTGCATTAAACTGCTCAGGTGTGGCCAGTGTTAAAGAAACTAGTTCTGAAGAAAGCTGGATTAAATCAGATGTACATTACCCTGAGGAAAAATTGATGGTTAATCTCTTCCTAAAATGATTCTTTATTTTATACAAGGTGTCAATCAACATGTTCTTTAAATAACAAACTCTACCCAAATGCTTAGAAACACAATTTACTATTTTTTTTTTTTTGGAAAAAATTCCTTGTCTATTAAATTATAGTAATTTAACTTATGACTTTTCAGTAACATTCAGTTGCTCAAAGCAAGGTACTCCCATATGCTAGTATGCTGATTGACCCTGAATTTATACCCAATCACAAGACACTGAGCTCCCCTTATCAGACTCTATAGTATTTTCCCTTATGTTTAGTATCATGGGATATCCCATGGCAAGTCCTGACCCAGGAGGAATTAGCCTAATTGTTTACAGGAAACTATTAATTTTATGCCCCCTTTCCAAGATTTTCACTCATAGAGTTGACAGTGTAGAGTACACTGGGGAATGAGGATTTATGATTGAGCTCAGCCCTTGATAAAACACCTGCCATCGACCCCAGAGTCATCATTTTAACACACAAGGGCTGTCAGACTGGCGCAAGAGCTAGAATGCCCTATTGATCAGTGATTGATTTTTTCTTGGCCAAGTACTAAGCACTTCAAATCAAGTGATCATTAGTTATCACAGAGACCTAAAATTAGTTACTTTCAGAAAGGGCCTCACTGCTCCATTTCTACCTGCTAATACCTGTAACCAAGTTAAGTTCTGTTTAAGAAAGGAGTGGTGGAAGAAGATTCTGTCTTTTGTAATGCCATTACATTCCTGGGACCCAAGTGTGTCTGGACCCACGCTGTGCCAATGGTGTTATGAACTTTGAGTATTTAGGATTGGGCCTCAGCTCTGGTACCAGTCACATCGTCCAGCTAAATTTAAAATGAATTATTACTTCAGGCTTCCCACTCAGGGGAGGCAGGTAACTTAGTTCCCCATCAGAAAAGATGTGCGGGTGACCTAAATAAGTATTGATAGTGAATAAATGAAATCACTGTTAGTTTGATCAACGTGACATTTGCCTGTACTAAGATGTATAGGGATATACTTTTATGCAGATCTTTTTCTCCATTTATCATAGGATCATGACTAAAGAGCTGAGAAGATTTTTTTGAGATCATAGAGCCTAAACCCCTAATTTCATTTTATTTTTTAAACTTTTTTAGAGGGGAGAGGAGAAGGCAAGGCAATCAGGCTTAAATTGGGGTTGCCCAAGGTCACACAACTAGTAAATGTGTTAAGTGTCTGAGGTCGGATTTGAACTCAGGTCTTCCTGATTCCAGGACTGGTGCTCTATTCACTGCACCATCTAGCTGCTCCTCCCTCATTCTATTAATAAAAAAACTGAGACCCACAAAAGTTGAGTGAGTTGGCCAAATTTATAAGCTTAAGAACCAGAATTGGAACCCAGGTCATAAGGTTTCAAATCCATCAAGCTTTTCTTTGTATTATCCTAAATCTTCTAAAAGTCTGTAATTATATTAGCCTATACATATAGGCCCCCAGACACATTTACACATACTTTTGTCCAGGAAAATATTTCTTTCCTATTGTTTCTGAACTGGAGGAAGTGGAGCAGAAGTTGCACATAGTAGAAAAGCTTAAATTAAGAAATCAACTAAAGTATAACTCAAGTACTGAATAATGCAGGTTTTCTTCATTTCAAGGAATCCAACAGAGCCTTCTCTAGGGGGGCAGCTCTTTTCCTAATATTAGCTTTGTGATCATCTTAGGAGCCATCTCTAAATGTCAAGGATTTTTAGAATATATATATATATTCTATTTAGAGAACTTTATTTCTATAGTATTTCCATAGGGGCAACATGAATCTCTCTACAGAAAATGCTAGGCAACCAATGAGAAGGTTATATAGCAAACCGACTGCTCTTCAGGGCTCTTGTTTAATAAAGAGTGGAAATATTTACTCAGGGATTCTGAGAAATGAGTACAAATTGTAGAAACTCAGCATATCATCAATATTAACAACTCTGGGGGGAAATGGTGCAAAATGAACTTCAGTATGTCAATGGATTTCCATAAATTGATGAAAATAGAAACCTATCGGTATTTTTCTCATTCTAGTAACTCTTATCTATAGTGTTCTATGAATGTTTCATTAAAAGTCTACTAAATATATTAGGCGTTTTGCTATACATCTCTTGACATTTCATGGGCACCAATGGCATTCATGAACAATCTCTTATGCCTCATTCCTCTTTTCTGTTTGTGCATATTTTTTTGATAATATACTTTATGGCACTTGATATATAAACATCTTTATGTATTTAGCCCATTTACCGTGTCATTGCCTTTTGATTGATACATAATTTTCAGTCCTTGGAATTGTTATGATCTATGATTCTAAAAATACAACATCATTAAAAGAATGGGAAAATGGACAAGATTTAGGATTCTCTCAGCACTGGACACTCCCAATGCAGAAATACCTTACAAATGTGATTGATACCTTTTCTGCAATGCACTTTTACTTTTAGAAAGCTGCCTAGAACTCTCACAAGTTAAGTGACAGCTAGGGAAGAGTGAACTTGAAAAGATATGTTGGTGCTGTTTGGATGGAAATTCTTAGAGATGTTGAAAATGCCACAACTTCTCAAAATTGGTCTCACCTTCTCTTTCTCTTTTAAGGTCTTGGGCTTAATCCATTCAGTATCTTTAGCATCAGTCTAAGACATAGCATGTTCCCAAAGTCTTACTGCAGTTTTAATTCTTTAAAGACATCAGAAGTATACATCATACATATTAACTTTCAAAAGTGTAGAAAGTTTAATTATTTAGTTTTCTTGTATATTTTTTGTGAAATTTGAATATTTAGTTTTCAGTTTTAACAAGACAGGACACCCTGCCATTATGTATTGCTTGTGTGGCAGTTTCTTAATGATGTTTTTCATCTTGACAAATTGGAAGAGAAGGTCCTCTTTCTTGGCTATCTTGGTCATCTAATCTATCTTCATTATACTTTTTTTTTTTTCTTGTGAAGGGGGTCACATTAAAACTTTTATGTGTGGAGGGCAGCTAGGTGGTGCAGAGAATAGAGTACCAGTCCTGGAGTCAGGAGAATCTGAGTTCAAATCCAGCCTCAGATACTTAATACTTACTAGCCGTGTGACCTTGCACAAGTCACTTAGCCCCAATTGGATCTGCTTTCCCCTCTCCAAAAAAAGCAAAACAAAACAAAACTTTAATGTATGCATCAAAACATATTATTTGGATTATTTGAACATTAAGATCACAAATTATATATTTAAGCCCTCATTTGATTGTTCCACTGCCAATATCAATGGAGAAAAATGATTTTATAGTAATTTTGATATATCATTTGCATCTTTTGCTCTTCCGTTTCTGTGAGGGAAATCTGGCTTAATCATGTGTTACACAAAACTTTATAAAACCTCTCTTTCCCCCTTACTGCTTCTCACTGTTTTAGTCATTGAAAAGCAGATATTCAGTTTTACAAAGCTTGAAAATATACTGGAGCACAAGATGGCGATTATGTTCAATGTTAGTAAGAAACATTAATTTTTTTAAAATACACAAATAATCTTTCAAATATTGGAATTTTTGTAAGTTTGTAGTATGTATTTCTGAAGTTATTAAAATTTAAAACTGCACCAAGAATTTGGGACACTGTATGTTTTAATAAACCATATCAATGTTCATTCAATTGCATTTCATAGTTAGGAAAATAGGGATTCTTCATTTATTTTGATTTTCCTGTATAGATATTTATGATGATCATGACAATGATGATGAAGAATGATGATGATAGCTGAGATGGTTGTGGTGCTTGAAAATTGAAAAAGCATTTTAAGTGTATATCCTGTTTGAGAGTGACAAGTACACTATAAGATATTACAGTACCTTAATATATATCCATTTTACAGAGGAGGAAATTATAACTGAGAAAGGTTAAGTGACTTGTACAAGATCACACAGTTCCAAAAACCTATGGTTAAAAATTGAACTTAAGTCTTCCTAAATCCAAGTCAAGTACTCTTTCTACTATGCTACAGTACCTAACAGTTTGGCTAAGCTATTTCAAGTGAATATAGATCCCATTCTCTAGGCACCATAATATTTTGGGATTTGAGGCAGTTCTGACAATGTTATCCACAGACAAGAACCTCTTTAGGACCCGTTCATCTATCCAAATACTACTTCCCTTTGGATAGCACACTGGGATAGGATACTATATAAAGTGACAAATACCATTGGATATTTTATGACCTCTTGCATTGAACTTCTCTTGATATTAATGTTATTATACAATCATTATATAATGATATATTATTATAGGACATATATGATATATGACATATTATATATCATATAATAACACCTGAATATTATAAATGTATATAATATTATATATTAAAAACTAAAGGAGTATCAAGGAAAACTGTTAAAGAATCTTGTATTTTACCATATATAAGGAGGCACTTTATTGGAGGAGAGTCTTTCAGGACTCATTTTTGTCTTACTGAGTCAAAATCTTTTTAAATAATGAGAAAAAATTAAACACAGTAAAATTTTGTATTCTTTGCATCTTTCAGATCATCATATGACTATAAAGATATGGTCTTCTATAAAATATCATTTGCGAAAGCCTGTCAGTTCCAAGGATATTCTTGATGCATGTGTAAATTATTTTCATAAAGATTTTGTAGCAATGGGAAAGTAGTCATATAAATCAGTATTTATTGATATCCTCTAGATCTCCTTGTTTGTGTAGTAATAACATCTGAGGTTTTTTTCCCCTAGTTGTTTGGCATCTTAACAACTTTCAGACATCATAAGAATTAATCCTTTAACGTGCTCAAAATCGTGTCAACACTCCCATATACCTTTTCAGGATATATATGGTCATATTCAACAACTCTTTTCTTTCTTTATTTTTTTTTTTGCCTTTTGGAGGGGGGAAGGCAGGGCAACTGGGGTTAATGACTTGCCTAAGGTCACACACCTAGTACATACTTAGTGTCTGAGAACTCAGGTCCTCCTGACTTCAGGGCCAGTGCTCTATTCACTGTGCCACTAGCTGCCCCCCACTCTCAACAACTCTTTTTATCTTTTTTTTTTTAAGTTGTTGCTACTTTCTTAAACAACACTTTGAAACTATAATATTTAAGCCAACATTTTAGTTGCTACACTGTCAATATCAATGGAGAAAAACAATTTCATAGAAATTTTGATATATCGTTTGTACCTTTGTTCTTCCATTTCTGTGAAGGAAATCCAGCTTAATCATGTCTTGCACAAAACTTTATAAAACCTCACTTTTCCCCTTACTGCTTCTCACTGTTTTAGTCAGCATTGTTCATAGATTCTCTCCATCCTACTCCCTGCAATTTTTCATGTGTTTATATTATGAACTAGTGTTTCTCTCATCTGCGGTATCTCTGCTTGGCAAGAAGGTCAGTTTCACCAGGGTTAAGATGGTTTGTTGACTCATTTGGCCTCCTCAGTCTGGTGGCTATTTTAACATGTGATGAACCTTTCTGGGAAATAATGAGAGTCCATGTTGAGTTTGGATTCTTTTTTTCTTTCCTAATTTTCTACTTTAATAGATTGTTCAAAAATATCAGGTTGGGATTGCCTCCTTACATATGGTACATTGCCATAGAAGCAGAAGGGGACCATACAGGTCTGAGAGTCATTTGCATTTTTTTTCTTTCTGAAGGATTGCTATAGCTAATCAACTCATCACCTAGTGGACAGCATATAACAGTAATGAGTTTCTCTGGATTTATTTAGGCTAACTCTTGAAAAGGAATCTCTGGGAATATATTCAAAGCTTTTCCATCTTAAGAGAACCTGTCAGAGTTTGTAATTCTTTGCCATAGCCTTTGAGAACTCATAGTTGTGCTATGGGTTCCTCCATGCCATAACAGCATTTTAGAGTAAAGTTCCAGAATGTGAACTGCCCTAATGGGGGCTTAGACACAGACAGATAGATAGATAGATAGATAGATAGATAGATAGATAGATAGAAACATTTATTAAGTCTTACTGTAATCTAGTTAACCCTGGTGAAACAAATGCAAACAAAAATGGCAATACCCACCCTCAAGAAATTTATATTTTAATGGAAGGGACAGCAAATAAAAAATCTAGAAAGTGAGTGGATAGGGGTGGGGAGGGTGGAGTGGTTAGAGATGGAGTGGTTGGAGACAGTCATAAAGCCATTGAGAAAAGGTAGAAAAATCTAGAGGATCAGAGGTAAAAACAGGAGAGAAGTGAGCATGAATGGCCTATGCACTCTGTGGAAGAGTAATGCCTAGCAGGCATTCAGCAATTAGAGGAGATTCTGTAGGATCAGAAACATTTTAATGATGAGAGAAGACTATTAGCACAGTGGTGGAAGAGTTAGACTCAGGAGATCAAGCAAGCAACTTTTCCTTTAGCCTTATATCCTATTCTCTCTCAAGTTGGCCCTATTTATAGCACTCTTTACACATATTGGTACTAGCACCAATGTAATATTCACAGTGCCAACAGTCACTATAAATATGCCTGCATAGTGTTCAATTGCAAAATATAACAGACTCTCCACATAGTAGATAGAAATAAAACTGAAAGCCAAAACCAGTAAGCCAATTTCCATCATGGTAGCAGAGAAGTTAGTAAGCCATAGCATCCTTTAGCCTTCCCACAAACCAGCATTTACTCACAAGCCTAACTGTCTCCCTTGGATGCATCCTCTCCTCTCTCCATTCTAGTTGCTCTGACTCCCAGCTCACTACTGGCTCTGCTCCACCCTTCAGCAAACTCCTCCCACCACAGGCTCCATGTGATTACATTTAGCCTATTAGGGGACAGGGTATATTTTCAAAGCAGGGAATATCTTCAAATTCCCATTACATCTGATATTCACCAAACTTGAATTATCAGTATGCATCAAGAAGAATAACTACTCTGAACTATAGGACATGTAGCCTATGAAACTTCACATGGCACAGCTTATTTCTGTAATCTTGATTGTGGGGTCTCAAAGAGTATTTCTTCTGGCATTGAACCCTGCTCATGAAATATGCTGAATAAATGCTTATTGATTTGCAGGATATTACCTCAGAGAAGTTACAATTTCCCTTGAGTGTTGTTTTCTGACCTACAGTCATGTCAGCTCTGCTTGGAACCTACTGGTGGTCACAGTGAAAGGTGTATTTGCTCACATTTTTCAGTTGTCTTAATCTGAAACATAATATGATTTAGATCCCATGAATCCATCTTCCATCATTTAGTAATTTAATAGGATACATTTGGATAATAGAGATAATGAATTTATTTCAATCAATAAGTGCATACCTTGTGACACACAGTGCTAAATTCTAGGAATAAAAGAACATCAAAAATGCAAAAACAGTCATTTCTTTCAGGGAACATATTTTCTAAGATGGGAGACAACATATTTAGTAAATGAGTATGTATGAGATACAGAAGGAGCAAAAGGAAGGCATCCTTAGCGTGGCTGGAGGAAACAAGGCCTCTGTAGAAGGTAGCATTTGAGCTGAATTTTGCAGGAATCTAAGGATGTAAGAGGTGGAGGTGAAAAGAGAGAGATTCCAAGCATGGGAGGAAATCAAAAGCCTAGGAAAAGGAAACTATTTCCCAAGGTCCCATAGCTTGTAAGTCTTTTTTTTTTTTTTTTTTTTACCAGGGATAGCATGCAACTTTCCTGAGAACTAATCCAGGGAATGTTTTATGACAGATGATTCTCAAACTTTTCCTAATAACTATTCTTGTGTCTCTTCTACTAAGGGGTACTAGGGGAATATTAAGTATGGAGGAACTCACAGAGAACAAACTGAAAAGATAAATGTATGATTTATGATGCCTGCTAGATATAATCTATTTATGTAAATCTATAAATATATTCTAAAGATTTACATAAATGATTGGGTGGTATATCCATAATGATTCATTAAGGAAGTTGCTATAAGGACATTTGGGGGAAATGCCGAAACTTCAAGATTTCTATCAAGGAAAGCATCTGGAGGCCTTCCAAAGTCAGAAACAAAATCCTAAGACCTGAGATTTCATTACGATGGAGAACTCAGACATAAGGAAACCTTTTACCAAGTCAAGCCGGCAACTTTTGTACAATTTACAGTGTTTAAGAATGTCCTAGGACACAACAAGGTTAAGAGACTTGCTCAAGGTGACAAAGCTAGTATTTGTCAATCACAAGGCTTCAGACTAGGTTGTTCTGGCTCTAAGACCAGTTTTCTGTCTGCTCCCTATGCTGCTTTTTATCAGTATTGATGGCAGAGATAACCAGCTGCACAATCACATGAAGAGTACTAGATTTGGAGTCAGAGAATTTGGGTTTAAATTCTAGGTCTACCTCATAGTACCTGTGTGAGCTTGGAAAATCATTTGACCTTCTGGGCTTTCAGTTTCTTCATCTGGAAAGTAGAGGGAGGGATTGTACTGAATGGTTTCTAATTGTCCTTTTGGATACAAATATATGATTCTTCTACCATCTTTAGTCTCACATGGAGTTAATTTTTATACTTATTTCCCAGTTCAGAAGAAGGACAATGGGTAAAGTCAGAATATTTCTCTAGGTGCTAGTTTCTTCATTGAAAAAAAAAATGGTAGACCTAAATATCTCTAAAGTTTCTTCCTTCTTAAAGCAAATACTAAACTGAAGATAGTTTGTATAGTTTAATACCTCTCTTTAAACTGTAAAACAGAACAAGATAAAACTCCATCACATGTTCCTGCAATATCCTGGTCCCACAGGTATTGAGCTACTCTCTTTACAGAGTTGCTATAGCTGTCCAATTATCATTAATGGCCAGTCTGTTCTCAGCTCATCAGATGTGTTGATCTCCATCCTGGCCGTCTATATGTGCCTATATCAGTCTGGCCCTGCTAATCAGCACTTCAAGTTTCCAAGGCACAGTGAAGATAATTAGTAATCACAAATGCAGGACATCTTTCCTATTTGTAATATCAAGACAGGAGAATCTCCTAAAGGCTAATCTGTTTGCAGGTAGCAATTTTCCCTGGTTTCCATCACAACCAGACATCTCAAGAGAAATCCCACAGAGGTCAGTTAGCTTCACAGCATTTAATCAAACACCTACAAAAAGACATGGAGAAAATGGCTAAAATGGCTCCCTCCACTACCTTTCCCTGTACCTAGAGTGCATTTCCACCATTTGAAACCTCAACCAATCTTCCAAACATAGCCCCAAAGCCACCTATACATGTGGCCCTCTAGGTCCTCAAGTGCAGTCCTTTGACTGAATCCAAATTTCACAGAACAAAACTCCTTAAGAAAAGGGTGTGTGTGTGTGTGTGTGTGTGTGTGTGTGTGTGTGTGTGTGTGTGTGTGTTATGTACCATAAAGACTTTTGAGCTTTCCCTCTCCCACCTCTAACTGAAAATGAGATTGCCCTTTCTTTTGAACTCTCTTGGCATATCTTATTTCTCTTGTGTATCTTCACTTTCTATACAAGCATTGTTAACTTTGTGTGGGTGTGTCATAGACTCCTTTGATGATCTACTAAAACCTATGGACCCCTTCTCAGAGTGTTTTTAATTACATAAAATAAGACACATATGATTACAAAGGAAACCCATTGAATTGAAACACAAAATTGTCAAAAAAAATATTTTAAAAAGTTTGTATACCCCAAGTTAATAACCTCTCTTGTCTACTGTGTATTATAACTCTTTGTGGTCTTGTTTTCTTCCTTAATGGATTGTAGTTTCCTGGAAGGCAGTTTTCATAGTACCTAGCAAAGTGCCTTCTTTGTGGTGAGCATTTAGTAAAATTTTGTGTTGAAGTAGAGGTTATACGGTATTTAAATATTTTTTTTCCAATTTATTTATTTTTAGTTTTCAGCATTCATTTCCACAATATTTTGAGTTACAAACTTTTCTCCCTGTCTTTTCTCTACCTCACCCCCACGTAGCAAGCCTACTGAATCCCCCTTCCCCCAAGCTGTTCTCTCTTATATCCTCCTCCTTCAGCCCCCTAACTTTCAAGCAGGACAAGATGGATTTCTATACCTGTACCTATATATCTTATTTCCCAGTTGCATGTAAAAAACAATTTTTTTCAACATTTGTTTTTGAAACTTTGAGTTCCAGAGTTTTTCCCTTCTTCCCTTCTCACTGCCCGCAGAAGACAAGCAGTTCAACATAGGTTGTTCATGTGTAGTTACATGAAACATTTCCATAGTAGCTATATTGTGAAAGACTAAATGTATTTCCCTCCATCCTATTCTGCCCCCACTTATTTTATTTTCTACTTTCACCCTGTCCCTTTTCAAAAGTGTTTGTGTCTAACTACCCTATCCCCCAATGTGCTTTCCCTTCTTTCATCCCCACCTCTTATCCCCTTCCCCCCTGCTTTCCTATAGGGTAGGATACCCAGTTGAATGTGTATGTTATTCCCTCCTTAATCCAAATTCAATGAGAGTAAGGTTGACCCATTCCCTTTCACCTTCCTGCTCTTCCCCTCCATTGTAACAGTGTTCTCTTGCCTCTTTTATATGACATAATTTACCCTAATCTATCTCTTTCTTTCTCTTTCTCCCAATAAATTCTCCTCTCACCTCTTAATTTTATTTTTTAGATATCATCCCTTCATATTCTATTCATCCTGTGCCCTCTACCCATGTATACAGGTACACACATATGTACACACTCACATATATATTTATACAAACATACTCCTCCCTATATATATATACATGTATGCATACATATATACATATACACACATGTATATTCCCTTCAACTGTCCTCATATTGAGAAAAGTCTCATGAGTTATGATAATCATTTTTCCATGTAGAAATGTAATGCTCAACATTAATAAGTTCTTTATGATTTCTTTTTCTTATTTACCTTCTCATGCTTCTCTTGCTTTTTGTATTTGAAAGTCAAATTTTCTATTCAACTCTGGTTTTTTCATCAAGAATGCTGGAAAATCTTCTATTTCATTGAATGACCATATTTTCCCCTGAAGCATTATACTCAGTTTTGCTGGGTAGATGACTCTTGGTTTTAATCCTAGCTCCTTTGACCTCCATAATATCACTTTCCAAGCCCTTTGATCCCTTAATGTAGAAGCTACTAGATCCTGTGCTATCATGATTGTGTTTCCATAATACTCAAATTGTCTCTTCCTTGATCTGGGAACTCTAGAACTTGGCTATAATATTCCTGGGAATTTTCTTTTGGGGATCTTTTTCAAGAGGTGATTGGTGAATTCTTTCAATTTCTATTTTTCCCTCTGGTTCTAGAATATCAGGGCAATTTTGCTTGATAATTTCTTAAAAGATGGTGTCTAGGCTCTTTTTTTGACCATAGCTTTCAGTCAGTCCAATAATTTTTAAATGATCTCTACTGGATCTATTTTCCATGTCAGTGGTTTTTCCATTGAGATATTTCACATTCCCTTATATGTTTTTTTTTTCATTTATTTGAATCTGTTTTATAGTATCTTGATTTCTCACAAAGTCATTAGCTTCCAATTGCTCCAATCTAATTTTGAAGGAATTATTCTCTTCAGTGAGTTTTTGCAATTCCTTTTACATCTGGCAAATTCAACTTTTTAAGGTATTCTTCTCCTTATTGGCCTTTTGGACCTCTTTTGCCATTTGAGTTAGTTTACTTTTGAAGGTGTTATTTTCTTCAGAATTTTTTTTGCATCTCCTTTAGCAGGCTGTTGACCCATTTTTCATGATTTTCTTGCAACATGCTCATTTCTCTTCCCAATTTTTCCTCCACTTCTCTTACTTGATTTTCAAAATCCTTCTTGAGCTCCACCATGGCCTGTGAACAATTCATATTTTTCTTGGAAGCTTTTAATACAGGGGTTCTGACTTAGTTGTCCTCCTCTAGTTCCATGTTTTGATCCTTTTTGTCCCCCAAAAAGGATTATATAGTCTGATCGCTCTTCTTCTGCTTGCTCATCTTGCCAATTACTTGACTTTTGAGCTCTTTGCCATGGTAGAACTCTGCTTCCAGAATGGAGAGAGCTTTGTCCCAAATCACTGGGGTTTTTGCAGCTGGTAGAGCTATTAGGAGGGCACCCTCTCTACAGCCCCCACAAACTCTGTCACTCTGGCCACAAACCCCAGGGCCACCACCAAGACTGTGATCCAGATCCAAGCAGGTCAAAGCAAGAGTGATTACCCTCTGAATGGTCACTTGGTACCCCTAAAATCTACAGGCCAGGAGCTCTGGAAGTAGCCACACTGACCCAGCTGCAGCCATCACTATGCCTCTGCAACTTCTCGCCTTAGGGGCAAGGGCTGGACCCACTCTTCCTTCACCCTCCCAACAGAGTTCCCCACTGACCTTTTATTTTCTCTTTGGTGTTTATGGGTTGAGAAGTCTGGAAACTGCCATGGCTGCTGGCGATTCACTCTCCTGAAGTGTGCTCTTGCCAGTCTTGGCCACCCTGGGACTGGAACGGCAGCTCATGGGGACTGTGCTTGGCTCCCAGAGCTCTGTGATAGACCTTTCCTGTTGGCCTGCCAAGCTGTATTCAGTGGTGGATTTGCTTCCCTCTGTCACTTCCCTTCTGTAGCTTTAAAATTTTTATGAGAGTTATCTTTTTACAGGTATTGGAAGTGGTTGGAGCCAGAGTCCACACCAAGTTTGTGCTTTTACTCCGCTATCTTGGCTCCACCCTGAATATTTAAATATTTTTAAGGATATGTATATAACTTTACACTGTATTATGAGTCAAATTCAAGCTAACAATGTAGGTGCTTAGATTCATAGGTGGCATACATTGGGTATACTGAACATCTCCATTTTTCTCCAGAGAAACTGAAGGAAGAAGGAGGACCATAGTCTACATTTAGGTGTATAGATTGTACATATTATGACAGACTTATCTGTCTCCAAAGAGCCTCAAAAGAGAGGAAGGACTGCCAAAGGGAGACAAGCTGAAGAGTGGAGTCAGAGGGAAGCATAGACACTCAGGAGAATATCAAGGGAATATCATCCTGAGAGAGATGTAGTTAAAGCTAAAAAATCAGACATACTAAAGTAAATGAAGCTCTGTACTGATGAGCCTTTCCTACCTTAATATCAAAGGTACATTTATGGAGTGTTTTCTTCTCTGTTACAATACAAAGGCTCCCTTGCCATTACAAAGCATTTTCCACCCTCTCCAACTTCCCCCAGCAAATTGAAGAATGCTTTACCAACTAAACACATCCCAGGAATAATCAGTGCTTAGGTCCAACATGATCATAAGTTCCCTTGTTATTACTGAGGCAGCAGCCCCATTTAATGACATATTAAATGCATTATTCATTTATGTAACTCTCAAACAGGAGGTTCAGACAAAAATAGAATCATTCTATAGGATAGAAAACAGGTATATGCTGACTAGTGTAAATGAACTATTTTTGAACAATTTTCTTCTACATTTCAGAGCCAGGTCTGTTCAGGCTAATGCAATGCTCTTTTCAGGTGGGAAATGCAATTATTTCAGAGTGGTTTTTAATTGGCTTTTTTGTTTCTTTTTTTTTTCTTTTTTCTTTTTAAAATTGACATCCTTCTCCTGTGAGGCACATAACTGGGTGGAGGTAGGGATGGTATTTGCTTTGCTTTTAAGCAGAGCTCCTGTAGTTTCATGTAAAGAATCCTAATCATGTATTGGCTCAGATGGTGTCAGATCCAAGAGAGCCAATCAATCAGTAAATATTTACTAGTCATATACTATATGCGGAATGCTAGCTTAGACGCTAAGTGATAGTATTTAGGAAGGTCATAGTACTTGCCTTAAAGGAGCTTGTGATATAATAGAAAGAGGAGATAACAATATTCCATGAGAAATGAATTACATTTGAAAGTTAAATTCAATTCAATAAACATTTATTAAGTATATCCTGTATGCAAGGCATAGAGCTACCTGCAGAGGATACAACAACCATGAGAAGAAATCTTTGCCCTTAAGGAGAGCTTATATTTTATTGGTTATATAACACAATGCTCCTATAAAAATGTAAGCTGTAAGAATATAATTAGCTTGAGGGATTGGGGAAATTTCCCAGGAAAAGGTGAAGCTTGAGCTGAACTTTAATGAATAGTTAGGAATTCAACAGATCCAAAAACAAAAACAAAAAAGCAAAGTATATATTAGAAGAGATATGTCCAGAGTATAGGGTAAAGAATAGGAAGAAGTATTATGAGGTAAAAATCAGAATGATATGGAAGAGAGAAAGCTGGCCTCTGACTCAGGAAGATCAGTGTCCAACTCTTACATCTGACAGATCTGAAATTGATTCTCACTGATGGGGCGAGGACCTGATGTCCCTGGGGTAAAAATGATTGGAACCTTATTGGAAAGTGACCAATCCCTCTTAGAATTTGTGATAGAGGAAAGGACTATTCATAATCTGATTTATACCTTAGGTTTGGAGAGAACAGATTTTAAAAATTTCAGAGGAAAGATAGGTAGGATCCCATGATTTAAACGCTACAGGGGAAATTAGCTCAGGAGGGATGGGAAACGCTTAAGAATGAAATTTGAAGACAAAAAAGGGATCAGTCAAAATGAGAAGAAAGGATTTATCTGATGGGACAAATATGGGTATGCAGGGACCTCATCAACCAATTTAGGTTTTCTTTTTAAAAAGCTTTGGACAGAAGATGTAAACAATGTCAAGTAATGCAGGAAATATACATAAATGTATATGTGTGTATGTACATTTGTAGTATATATATATATATATATATATATATGGTTGTAAATATACATATGTATGTATGAGAGAGAGACAGAGTAAGAATGTGTCTCAGTCAAAATAAGGCAGGATGGTTAATGTTCAGTATGAATTAAAAGCTGGCAATTGAAACTAAGCACAGTGAAGAAGGGTTTTCTTAGCTTTATTGAGAGAAAAGGGAGAATCAAAACAGAAATAGAAACTTTGTGATAAATGTGGCAGTGATCACTGACAACAGAGAGGATGCAGCTGTTTGGTATTTTATTTCTGTTTTCTTTCCCCAAAGAGAATGGACTGCAAAGTATAGAATCAGTATGGCTAAATGGGAATTGATACCAAAGATAACTAATAAAAGTAAGAGGGTACCCGGTTCCCTTTTATTAATTCAACTAATCTTGCCCAGATCTACTACTGTCTAAGATTCTGAAAGAAACATGAGATAGGATCACTAAGCCACTGTCCGTGATAATTTGAAAGATCACAGAAAATAGGAGAGGTACCATAAGATTAGAGATGAACAAATACTGCACTGATTTTCAGAAGAAAGCAGTCTGCAAATTATAGTCTAGTAATCTTGATATTGATTTGTGAGAAAATTCTCTAATGCATTATTGAAGGGATGGTAAACTTCCAAAAAGGAAAGTAGAAGTTACAAAGATCCAGCATGGTGTCATCAGGGACAAGTCATACTAGGAGATCTTAATGCACTAGAATATTGGGTTAAATATTATAAGACAAAGATATTTTGAGTCTGTGTTAGGTAATGATATATTGGCTTTATGACCCTGGATAAATGATGTAACCAATTAATGTCTCAAGTAACTAGAAACTGAAGATAATTCACCAATTTGCATTGGTTTGGAAAGTTCCTCATTTGCAACTCTACAGTAGAAGAAATCACAGTCAAAACAAACCGAATGAATGAATGAATGAGTCCATGCCTGAATGAATGAAAAAGATAAGACTAGAAAACCCAGATGGTGTCAGGTTGTGGAGGGCCAAGAAAAGGGCTTGGCCTCAAGAGTTCCCTAAAGAGCCTATCAAAAATTTTAAACAGAGGAATGAGATGAACAGATGTATGTGTAATGAAGATTATTTGGATAGAGGTATGAAGAAAAGATTGCAGGTTGGAAGACCTCTGGTTAGCTTATTGTCCAGATGAACAGTTATGGACAAATTGGAGGAGGTGACAGATGTGAAAGGTATTACAGAGATTACAAAGGTGAAAGAATGGGAGGAGTCACATATGGCAATGCATATGAGAGACCAAGTAAATGGGGCTTCCTTGAACAGGAATTGTGATGCTAGGAGAAAGAATAAACTTGGAAATAAAAAGAATGAACACTTTTCTGAACTTAGGATGATAGATCTTGAGCTGGAAGGGCCTTGCAAGGTGATCTCATCCAACCTTTTCAGGAAATCAGTCAACAAGTATTTATTGAGAGCCTACTATGTGCAGACCACTGTGCTAAATGCCTCCATTTTTCCTGATTCTAGTTCTAGCACTCTACCCACTACTCTGACAGCCTCCGAAAAGGAAGGAAGGAAAGTAGCATTTAAGTGTTTCCTATGTGGTGGGCACTATGATAGTCCCTAGGACCTTCCAGGTCCTTGGTTGTGGCATTTTGACTGAGTCCAAGTTTTACAGACAAATTCTTTTATTAAGGTTATTTGTTTTGTGAAGTTTGTAATTTAGTCAAAGGGTTGCACTTGAGGACCTAGAGGGCCACATGTGGCCTTGAGGTTTTGGTTCCCCACATCTACATGTTAAATTCTGGGGATACAAACACAAGCAAAAAGAAAGATAGTTTCTGCCCTCAGTGAGCTTATATTCAATTAAAGAAGGTAACATATAAAAGGAATCTGGAAAGCAAGGTTGAGCAGAGATGGTTTAGAAGTCCAGAAAATTAGGAACAGGTCCAAGAAGGTAATGAGGGCAGGCCAGACTATGGCCCTCAAAAAAAAAAAAACACTCTAGGAGGAATTCCTCAGTGGGGGAAGAAGGGCAGGTTTTGTGGAGGAATATTCTAGGGTGGAGAGACTGAAAGGGTGGAAGGCTATTCTAGGGCAAGAAGACCCCAGGTACTGAGGAGAGCTCTAGGATTATATGCAGTAGAGACATGATTTTTAAGTCTAGATATTCAGGAAGGAGCAGGACTGGGAGAGGAGAGATATAGAAGAGTAGCTGAATGGACAGAGGGGTCAAGAAAAAGCTTTATTATTGGGATTGGGAAGAATTGGGAAGAACATAGTTCATGGCAGGTGCTAAAGAATCAATTGCTTACTGTGATGATCCAGTCCAATTCAGGAAATATTTATTTGGTATTTCCTGTATTTAGCACCCTATGCTAGTTGCTACAGGAAAACCCACATGAAAAAGGGTTAGGGCCCTGCCCACTATGAACGGATAGTTAGAAAGCAGTCATGTGTCCAAACAAATACAATAATAATTTGAAAATTGTTGGTTATAGAAGAAGATTTATGTGTATGAGAACAGTATGATATAATGATAGAGAACTAGGTTAGGGCCAGATTTTGGTGATCCTTTTGAATGTTAAAACAAGGAATTTGCATTTTGTTCATAAGGTAATACAGAACCAATGATAGACTGAGAGGAAGGAATTGTCATGATGACAATAAAGTTGTCAGAGAATTAGTCTGCCATTACTGTGCAATGTAGATTAGAGGAGAGGGAGCCTGATGACAAGGAGGTAAGTTAGGAGGTTATAGCAGTGTCACAGCCAGGTAATCAGAAGAAAGAAAGATGGTGGCATTGAGAATGAAATGTAATGAAAATGAAGGACCTACCAGGATTTAATGACTGATTATACATGGAGAAACAGAAAGTAGAAGAAGACAGAAAGAAAATGTGAAGTAGAGATACCAATTTGGGGATTATTCATTTAGGAGAAATAGTCACACACACACACACACACACACACACACACACCCAGAATGGATGATGTTTTAGAGGGAGGAAGTATAGCAGGAGGAGATCAGAGGATTCAGTGTTCAACCTTGGGTGATGCTCACAGTTAGATAGGAGGAAAAGGAGGAGTAGTCAATGAAATAGAGAAGAAATTTTTAGTGAGGGAAGAGGACAACTTATAATTGTTTCATAGAAGGCAAGGGAGGCGATAGTGTCATAAAAATGATTGATAGTTTTAAACAGTATAGAGAGGACAAGAAAATATCAGGAAACTAAGTAAATTCTATTGGATTTGATGATTCAGAAGTCATTGTCTACGTTTTAATAGAATGGAAAGAATAGAAGCCAGGTTTGGGGAAATTTAAGAAGGAAGTGAATTCTGTTTCTTTTATATTGTTTTTCTCTGCCAATAGCCTTTATAGGATCTTGTTACCCTATGGGCAATCTTATTTCCATAGAGTTAACTCCCTCCCAGCAAGTGTCTGCTTTGATATTAATCTAGGGAGGATCAGCCCAAAGACACAGAGCATCGTTCTTGCAGAAGCAGAGTGAATCTGAGAGAAGGTAGTATTTTGTGAATATGGGTGTGTCACATTCTTCAGCTCACTTGTTTCAATTGCTTAAACCAAACTTCCCTTAATGGGACCTATTTGCTCTTTGAAACCTGTTGGATATACCATGATTACTTCCACTTTCAAGTCCTTGCTTATGCAATTCCCTTCTCTTCCCTCTGCCTAGATAACTTTTACCCCATAAGGTTGGACTCAAGTCCCCCACCACTTCCACTCTCCCATAAAGCCTTCCCTGACTGACTTCATCTCCTCCCTGCTCTGACAGCTCATAGCACATATAATACACCTCTAGAGCCTTTATATTTTGCTGTAGTTCATTTATTCATTCATCCAGTCATCCATCCATTCACCAATGCATCCATTCATTTGACACATTTATTAGGCACCAGGTATTTGCAACGCATTGTGCTGCTAAGAATATAGAACTGAAATAAGATATATTCACTTTCCTCAAGGAACTTGGGATCTAGTAGTAAATATTTGACATGAGTACGGATCAGCATATAAATCAAATAATAATTTCAAAAGAGGAGAATAATATGCAGTGAGATGGTTTCATTCCAATTAAATAGTTCAACAAACATTTGTTGCCTGCTTATTGTGTTCAAGGCATTATGCTGTGTCTGAGGATTACAAAGATGCAAATCAAAGTCCACTACTCCTTAAGGACCTTCCATTTTACTAGAGGATTATGGAATCAATAAGTATAATGCTAGGTAATAATCAATAGTATTAAAGGAGAAATTCACACTAAGTTCTCTAGGAAAGGGATAGGGATTTCATTAGCATAGAGAAAGATGAGGAAATGGCCTCTCCTAGAACAGTTTTATAGGTTCTATACTATTTACAATCTTAGTGAGTTTTATAGAGAACTGAGAGTTTAAATAAATTGTCCAGAATAACAAAACCAGAGACAGAAATAGAACCCACTTCTTCCTGGCTCTGAAGTCAGGTTTCTTTGCACTATACCCATCTGCTCTAAGGAAACTGTGGCAAAGAAAAGTCATATCACCTTTCTGAGCCTGTTTCCTCATCAGTGAAATAAGGAGGTTGAACATGATTACTCTTAAGGTCCCTTTCAGCTCTAAATCCAAGATTCTAAAGACAGTGTCTGATATATCTTCTCTATATCCCACAGTGCAACATAAAATGCATGGCACACAGTAAGGGCATGATAAATGCCCATGGAAGGAAATAAGAAGGAAGGAAATAGAAAGGAAGAAAGGAAGGGAGGGAGGGAGGGAGGAAGGAAGGAAGGAAGGAAGGAAAGAAGAAAGGAAAGAAGGAAGGAAGGAAGGAAGGAAGGAAGGAAGGAAGGAAGGAAGGAAGGAAGGAAAGAAAGAAAGGCATTCGAGACCATACTAGAGGTGTTAGACTAGGACTGAGTTCTGATATCCTGGAATTCATTTGTGACAAAGGGCTTTCTACACTCAGGTACCGTAAGGTGGTTTCCAACAACTGCACAGATGGAGTGAGGGAGCAATATACTGCCAAGCCCCAGCAGTGTCCTGGCAAGGCTCCCCGGGGTCTCCGTATTGTCACCTCTGATGGGAAACTGACTGCAGAACAAGGACACAACGTCACCCTCATGGTACAACTGGAAGAGGTAGGACAAGAAATTCATCCCTGTCTACCATTTGGGTAAGTGGAATTGGGGCTGTGCTACAGATGCAATGACCCTAGAATTTCTGCAGAGTTACCTTGGCAAGTGGTATTAAAAGACCCAACCACAAGGCACACAGTCCTCTCTTAGTGACATTGATGTAGAAGGACTATCTCCTCTCATCCACTTTCTTATAACATGCCTCAAAGTCATTTTCACTGTTCTCCAGGCATCTAAGGATACTTAAGAAAAGATAATCCTGAGGAACCTTGTTCCTGTGCTCCTCATTATCACTTGTTCTTCACTCTCAGAGGCACTGTTTTGATTTTACAGTTCCTCATTAGCACCTCAGCAATGTGTTTTCCCCAAGCATTTAAACACACACACACACACACACACACACACACACAGAGGGAGAGAGAGGGGATGGGGAGAGAATGAGAGAGAGAGAGAGAGAGAGAGAGAGAGAGAGAGAGAGAGAGAGAGAGAGAAATAACCTAAAATATGGTTACATTCCATCCTTTCAGTGAAAGGCTCTTTTTACCTATGTCAAATGGTTATCACCTCTTGGCTTAGAGGTTTGAGGTCCTGAGTGTATTCCTACAAAACTCTTTTGAGTTTATTTCCCCAGCTGTTAGCTACTCCCATTATTTTTCATTTTGGGGGGTGCTAAGAGAACTTTACAAGACAGTCCTCATAAACCTTTACTTTAGCTATCTGATGTATGCAGGAACATCCAATTTATGCAACATAGTTGGGAAATGTGGTATTCCAGCTAGCTGAAGACTAGTTAATGAAAAATTAGAATCTGTACTTTTCCAAAGAATTAGAATGCAATAAGATATTTTAGCATGATGATTATGCAGAAGGATTTTCCTTTGATGACACAGAATAGTTCAGAGGGGAAGTGAAGGGAATAAATCTTTTAAATTGCTTACTATGTGCCAGGCATTGTGCTCAGTACTTTACAAATATCTCATTTGATGCTCAAAACAACCCTGTTGGCATTTAATAGTTAAAGAAGCTGAGACATACAAAGGTCAAGTGACTTGTCCATGGTCACATAGCATGTAGTTGTCTATGGATGGATTTTAACTCAATTTTTCTTGACTCTAGGTCACTGTGCTACCCAGGTTACTATCATGCATTGATTCAGAATCAACACTAGGGATATACCATTTTATGTATGAATCTTTTAAAAATTATATTATCTGAGCCATTTAGAAAGCCATCATGATATAATAAATAGAAAGAGCATGGCCAGATATGATTTTATATTCTGACTTCAGCAGCTTTGTGACAGTAGGGAAGCCCCAAATATTAGGACTCAAAGGGGCCACTGGAACCATATAATCCAACATTTATTTCAACAGGAATCCCTTTACATTGCACCTCACAAATCAAAGCATTGCTTGTAGACCTCCAGTGAGGTGGAACCTACTGCCCCCTGAGGTGTCCCATTTCACTTTCATATAATTCTAATTGTTAGTAAGGATTCCCCCCCCACAGACATAAATTTTTTTTACTATTTAACTTCTCTGAACTTCAGTTTTCTCATCTGTAAAAAGAGAATAAAGATACTTTTCTGTTATAATCTTGAGGGTAGCATTTAAAATATTTCCTAGTTATTGTTTTCTCATTATCTTTCCTTCTACATAGATGTCTTCTCTATCCCAAGAGCCTTTGGGGTGCCTTGGGGTTGAGGGGGATGGAGACAGGCAGACAGACAGACAAACCAATACATCAGACAGTGTATGCAATTTTCCACACCCTAAAAAGTCATAGATTTACAATTACAAGAGACCTCATAAGCCATTTAGTGCACCCCCTTTGCATCACAATACTTCCTTAACTCTACAAAGAAGGGAGGTATATACATTTTCTCTGTTCTTTTTTGGAGACAAGCTTAAATATTCTAATTATTCCATAGTCATTTTTGATTATTTTATTGTTTTTCTTTCCATTTATACCATTGCTGTCATGTGTATGTATGTATATCTATATGTGTGTATGTACACATATATAAAACATATATATATACAATAGAAGGACAAATATCTACCCAATGCTTCTCTTTCTCTCTCTCTCTCTCTCTCTCTTTCTCTCTCTGTCTCTTTTTCTCTCTCTGTCTTTCTCTCTCTCTCTTTCTCTTTTTCTCTCTCTTTCTCTCCCTCTTTCTCTCTCTCTCTCTCTCTGACACATGCATATACACATATATATTATTCTTCTCCATATGTATACGTATATCTATACATCTCTCATGCTACCCTCCCCCTATACACACACACACACACACACACACACGCACGCACGCACACACACACAAACACACACACACTTATATATGGTTGGTTGTTCTTTTTTCCGAAGCAGACCAAAATGACATTACTATGTTAGAGTCAATTTCCAGTGTGTCCAACTGTGGCTGATCAGACCTTAAACAGGTCAGGCACAAATGGTCCGTATGAACATTTGGGGTAGATTTTCTAAATCTGTGTATTTCTCATTTCTTTTTAAAATTTTCTTTTATTATTTATTATGTTTAGTTTTCTTCATTGACTTCCATAAGATTTTGAGTTCTAAATTTTCTCACTTCACTCTTTTCCCCCTTCCCCAAAACAGCATATAAAATGATATAGGTTCTACATATACATTCATATTAAACATTTTCACATTAGTTGTGTTGTAAAGGAGAATTAGATCTAATAACCACAAGAAAGAAGAAACGAAAAAAAGAGAGAGAGATAGCAAATAGTATGCTTCAATCTGCATTCGGACTCCACAGTTCTTTCTCTGGATGTGGATAGCATTTTCTATCATGAATCTTTTGGAGTCATCTTAGACCCTTGCATTGCTGAGAAGAGATAAGTCTATCAGAGTTAGTCATCACACAATGTTACAGTTACTGTGCTGTTGCTGTTACTGTGCACAATGTTCTTCTTGTTCTGCTCACTTCATTCAGCATCAGTTCTTGGAAGTCCTTCCAGGTTTTTCTGAAGTCCATCGGCTCATCATTTCTTATGGAATAGTAGTATTCCATTACATTCATACACCACAACTTTTTCCACTATTCCTCAATGGATGGACATCCTGTTAATTTCCAATTCTTGGCCACTACAAAAAGAACAGTTATAAATAATTTTGTACATGTGTGCCTTTTCCCAATTTCTATGGTATCTTTGGGTGACAGATACAGAAGTGGTATTGCTGGATGAAAGGTTGTGCACAGTTTTATAGTCCTTTGGGCATAGTTCCAAATTGCTCTCCAGAATGGTTGGATCAGTTCACAACTCCACCAGCAACACATTATTGTTCCAATTTTCTCACTTCTTCAACATTTATCATTTTCCTCTTTTGTCATGTTAGCCAATCTGATTATGATGTGGTACCTCAAGAGTTGTTTTGATTTGCATTTCTCTAATCAATAGTGATTTAGAGCATTATTTTCATATACCTATAGATTGCTTTAATTTCTTCATTTGAAAACTTTTCAATTTAATGTAATCTAAATTATCCATTTTGCATTTCATAATGTTCTCTAACTCTTATTTGGCCATAAATTCTTCCCATATCCATAAATCTGCCATATAAACTATTCCTTGGTTTCCTAGTTTGCTTATAGTATCAGATTTTAAACCTAAATTGTGTCCCTATTTTTACTTTATCTTGGTATATGGTGTAAGATGCTTGTCTATGCCTCGATTCTGCCATATTACATTCTAGTTTTCCCAAGACTTTTGGTTAAATAGTGATGTTTTTCATTTTTTTTTAACTACTTGAATTCTGTTTTGCTCATAGAGCACAGCACCTTCTCTGATGAGGACATACCATGGTAGGTGGTTCTGTGCTAGTGTCTCCCATGTCATGCAACCAATTCCAAAGTTCTTAAGAGAGACCTTGAGAGTGTCCTTGCATTGCTTCTTCTGATCACCATGTGAGTGCTTGCCCTGTGTGAGCTCTCCATAAAATAGTATTTTAATCAAATATATATTTGACATTAGAACAATGTGGCCTACCCATCAAAACTGCACTCTCTGTGGTGAAAATGCACACACACACACACACCCACACACACCATGCTTCTCCGTGTGTGTATGTATATATGTATATATAATATACATAAACACAAACATATTTCCCATGCTGTTCTTTCTCAGTATGTATGTATATTTTCCTCATGCTTTTCCATACACACACACATATATATATATACCTATTTAGTTTTATATATCTATCTCTGTTGATCTATCTATTTATCATTCCTAGTTCTGCCTACTTTTCCATGAGGTTATGTCTTCCCATGCTTTTCCATATTTATCATGTTCTTATAATACAATGATATTCCATTACATTCATATGCCACAACATGTTTAGCCATTCCCCAGCCATATGTGTCTATTATGTTTCCAGTTTCTTGGTGCTACAAAAAAGAACTACTATGAATATTTTGTTGTATACAGGACCATTTCTATTTTTCATGTCTTTGTGGTATATGCCTAGCAGTGAGATCCCTGGATCAAAGTCTATGAGCACTTTAGACAACAGCATTTTAACTCCTTTAGAACCCTAAGACTTTTAAGATGCAGAGAAGATGCCAATCCTGCATTAGAGGTGTTTTCTTATCTTGGAATTTCTATACTAATGATATCACAGGTCCTTATGATATCCTATTCTATTCCTATACATTATATAAATATGAATTATTATTAGAGAGGCAGCATGATGTAATGAAGTATATACTAATGATGGAATCTCTAACCTTCAGTTCTGGCCCTGACTTTTGCTGTGACAAGTACCTATGCTTCTCTCAACCTGTTTTTTCTTATATGCAAAAATGAGGATATTATTTATTTCATTCCCAGTTGTGAGGAAAGTCCTTTGGGATGCTTAATGTATCTGATAATTATGGGTTAGTTGTTACTATTAACTCCAACTAAGTTGGAAAAGGAAGAGAAGTAATAGGTTGGAGCCTAGATAAGTGGAAGTTTAATATGGGGGTGGGGATAGGACAGAAGAGAGGATAACATCCTCTCCCAAATGAAGAAAAAGACTGAAAAAGTAAGCTCCTCTTTTTTTCTATCCTTCACCTGCTTCTTTGAAACTTATAAAATTCTAGCTAAGTATAGACTAACATTTCATACCATATACCAGGATAAGGTCAAAATGGGTACATGATTGAACATTAAGGGTAATATTGTAAGCAGATTAGGGAAACATGGAATAGTTTACCTGTTGGATCAATGGATAAGGGGAAAATTTATGACCAAGTAAGACATAGAGAGCATTATGAGATGTAAGATGGATAATTTTGGTTACATTAAATTAAAAAGCATTTTGCAGAAATAAAACCAATGTAGCCAAGATTAGAAGGAAAATAGAAAAGTGCATTTTTATTGCAAGTTTATTTGATAAAGGTTCTATTCCAAATATATAGAGTTACATTTATAAGAATAAAAGTCATTCCCCAATTGATAAATAGTCAAAGGATATAAACAAGCAAATTTCAGATAAAAAAATCAGTCATCTATAGTCATTTGAAAAAATACTCTAAATCATTGCTGATTAAAGAAATGGAAATGAAAATAACTCTGAGATACCACCTCATACCTATCAGATTGGCTGCTATGACCAAAAAGTGAAATAACAAGTATTGGAGGGGACATAGGAAAACTGGGACACTGCTGCAGTATTGGTAGAATTGTGAATTGATCCAGCCATTCTGGAAAGCAATTTGTAACTATACCCAAAAGGCTATAAAACTTTTCATACTCTTTGATGTAGCAACAGCACTACTAGTTTTGTATCTCAAAGAGAAAAACAAGGACTAGAACCTTTATATATAAAAATATTTATACCAACTCTTTTGTGGTAGTAAAGAGTTTGAAACTGAGGGCATTCCCATCAAATGGAGATTGTTTGAACAAATTGTGGCATATTATTATAATGAAATACTATTTTGCTTAAAGAAATAATAAGCAGGATGCTTTCAGAAAAACCTGGAAAAATTTACATGAACTGATGCAAAGTGAAGTCAGTAGAACCAGGAGAACATTATACACAATAATAGCAATACTATATAATGATCAACTGTAAATGACTTAACTATACAATATTCAGCAATGAAATGATCTAAGACAATTCCAAAGAATTGCGTAAACAAATATTACATACCTCTAGAGAAAGAATGAGGGAGTCTGAATGTAAGTTAAAACATATTTTTTATGTTCTTTATTTTTCTTGTTTGTTTTTTGTCTGTGTTTTCTTTCACAATATGCATGACTAATATGAAAATATGTTTTCATGACTGTACATGTGTTTCTTACATGAAAGTCCTTGTCTTCTCAAAGAGGAGGAGGGAGAGAATTTGAAATTCAAAATAAAAAATGTTAAACAAAAGATTTACATGTAATTAAAAAGTAAAATAAAATACTTTTTAAAACCCAGAAAATTCTAGAAGCATTTCAGCCATTGGGCTTAAGAAGGCATAGGTCAGCAGATAACTGCTAATTGTTTGAGATCTATTTAATGAATAATAAAATAATTTTTGAAAAGTTATTGGAATATTATAGAGCAAAGAATCATGTCACCTGAAAAGTTCTTTCCAGTATCTCTTACCACTAAAAACAGTAGTTTTACTCCAGTGTGATATCAAACCCTTTCTTAATTATGTATCAAAGAACAACAACTCTGTAAGTTTTAGGCATTTATGCTAGGACAACATTATTGTTCCTCCTCTGGAAAAACAAGATGTTGAGATCTGCAATACTAATTCTTGGGAAATGCTCTGACCTGGATAAAAAATGATAAGAAAGAAACTCCAGGGATGAGAGCCAGAATCCATTTTGTTCCACTTGGCTTTCCTTATAGTGGAGAACTGCAGACATCTCAAATAGGACTGAATGTTGTGAGCAAAGTGATGACAGTTCAGTTTCAGGTTGTGCTCCTGGTATTAAAAGGAGAAAAGAAAAATAACAAGTCGTTTCTTTCCACTTTGGGGAACCCATCTCATAGCCACTGAAGTGAAATATGTTGCTCTCTCCTGACAGGTCTACCTATCCTCTCAATACTATAGGTCTGTCAGTTTAGCATACCCCACCAAAGGTCTGTTTTCACATGAGGTGGGGAAAACACTGGGGTAGGTAGAATTTGGTGTTAATGAATGAAGAAGTCTCTACTTATGAGGAGGCATTACCTTTCTTGCTTCTTTGATACTGAAGCATTCGACAGAGAAGAGCATGAGATTTTATGATATATATTTTGTTCATGAGGGTCCTGGGAAAACAGAAATAAGCAGAGAAAGTTTTTTGTTTGTTTGATTTTTGTTTGTAGGATCATAGATTTTCCCGGGAATAGAAGTATCTCACCCTTCATCAGAAAGGGATGAAGATCAGTGTGTTCATGTGTTTAAGCAACACTGAATGTGTAACCATCCCAGCCCATCAATGTAATGCCACAGAGTTATAAACTGTGATGTCTAGAAAAAACTACCTTAAGGGATACTCTTGTAAAGAGAGATGCCACAGGCCTCCTCAGGACACCTTCCTTCTAGCATAGACAAATAATTACTCAACACTTAATCTGTACCCAGCACCCATTCTTGGTAGGCCCTTTGGTTGTTTGTTCTTTTTTTTTCTGGAAGAGGAAGATGACATAAGGGAGGGGATGCCATGACATGCAAATGAATCAGATTTAAGTGATGGAGGACTTTGCAAAGTCACCAGCCTGTAAGGTCCAGTGGTGAGATATAGATCAGAACCTTGGGAAACAAAGATGAATAAGGACTAATCCTTGCCCTAAAAGAGATGACTAGTTGTAGAGCAAACAGAGATACAATATCTAGCACAGTACAGTACAAGGCAAGGAAATACAATATGCCTTCATTAAGTACCTGCTATGTACATGGAAGGCAGGTAGGTGGTGCAGTGGATAGAATGCCAGGGTCATCTTCTTGACTGGATGACTCTGGGCAAGTCACTTAATCCTGTTTGCCTCAGTTTTTCTGTAAAAATGAACTGGAGAAGGAAATGGCAAACTACTCTAGTATCTTTGCCAAGAAAAACAAAAGTGGATCATGAAGAGTCAGACATGACTGAAACAACTGAAGAACAGCAAATGTCCATGACTCTATGGCAGATACTGAGGATATAAAGACAACAATGAAACAACAAATGATGTGAATATTCATGAGGATACATTCTACAAAGGAATATTTAACCATTGATTCAAGTTGGCATGTGATATATGTTGAAGGAATGAACCATGTAATAATTAATAAAAGTGATTGATAAGAGCAGCTTGCTTTATATAAGGATATTAAAAGGGGGTTGCATGGAAGAGACTGAAGAATACTTAAATCTTCATCTTGAAAGCTGAGTTTGGTTTGATATCTAGTATTCAACAAAATCTTCTTTATATGAAACTAAATATCTTCCCCCGCTCACATATACAACCCTTTATAATAGTATGGCTAATATCTTCTTACACAATAATCCCAAATAAGGTTCCATTATAGGACAGAACTTCTTAGCAACATGATCATCCAAAACTAGCCCCTAGATGTGACTTTGCTTGTGAATATAGAATAGTTTGTATCCTGCGTTGGTTGAGTACAAATGAGTCACGTGTAGTAATTGGAAACTTGGTCTATCATATGTGATTGAGATTGCATTCAGAAACCAAAACACCGTGGATACCTTGGAGCCTTCCTTCCTTCAAGCATTACCCATGTTCACAGACCCAGTTGGGAGTGTTGCTAAAAAGAATACTAAAGCACACTTAGAACTCCTGAAATATACTGTTGTTGAAGAACTGGTCTGAACACTGCTGTACCCTATGGCACATCCAAGCTAAGCACCGATGAATGGTTATTGCTGATAACAGGCAAGGAGCAAAAGGAAAAGCAGCTTCATTTCTGTCTCATACACACAGTGGCCATTGCAGTTTGAAAATATGCTTGCTAATTATTTATGTGCTTGTTTATTCGTACACGTATTAACTTATCTCTCTATCCATTCATTAGTTAGCTATCTATCATCTATCTATCCATCTACCTACCTACCTATCTTGCTTTCTAACAAATAAAATAATTGATCCAGGAACTCCAGGAAAGAGGAATCTAGGGGTGGATCGAAGATGTTTGCTCTGGGAAAGTAGCATCCAATGAGAGGCAATATCCCTCTTCATTTCAGGGCAGACACAAGATGGATATCCTCAATTCAGCTAACTAACGAGCATCTAATGAGCCCATGGACTTTTACAGGAACTCAAGTCTCTAGGAGAAATCCAATGGAAGGGCCTTGAGGCATGATGTGGATGGAGAGAGGACTAATCAGTCTTAAGGACTCAGCAGGGCAGATTCTGAAGACATTCATTTAAGAAGACTACTAGGCAGAAGTAGTGTCTGCATGTTGCAGAAGATAATTAAATCTGTTTTAAACAGCTGTAAGAATAAAGAGATGCAATTCAATGCATAATTTAAGACTTTTAAATTAAATCTGAGGCAAGGGACTAAAATTAAAACTTTGATCTGTATCTCATTGTTTTAACACTTCAATTTACATACAAAGACTGGCACTTAATAAGGAAAATTCATGATTATAACTTCTATGTGAGATTTAAATCCAAAATGCAGGGCTGCGGATTTGAATGAACCCTAATTTCAAGAACACTGACATACTAACAGCGGCATAAAAGTAATCACAATGTAATAACACTCGCTGAAATTGTGTGAGGCTGCTGCTGGAGCTAAGGGAGAAAAGAGGCTGCTCTTGGACTGGTCCTTTCAGGGGCCTCCACTTCTTTTCATTCCTCTAAGGAGTATGAATGCTTTTCTCTAGAGAGAAAAACTTGGTGTTTTTTTAAATCATGCTAATAAGTGAGCAAGCCAGTATTGATGCTTCCTGATCCCTGTTAAAGCAACTATGCCAAGGTGTCAACTACATTTTCTCTCATAAAGAGAAAAGGGCTACGTACAGGAGAGATTTTTCTATTAATTATTTACATTTCCACTCAAGTTTATGTCTTTTTAATTCAGTAAAAGGGACTTCTTTCTTTCCACTTGGGGTTAAAAAGGAAACCCTAACTATATCTGCTCAGCTCAGGGGATCTGGCCTCTGAGATTCATGGGGAAACTTCTAAGGTTTTTAGGTCTAAGATATAATCAAGTATATTTTGAGGGGCATTGTCTCAGAGGCTCAAAGCCATGATCAGTCTATCAACATGGGAAGTATATGCTTTGAATGAGGCATGAGCTCCACCTTGGTGTTTTCAGTTGAGTGTATTGAGTCCCTTGGGCCTTTGGAGTTACACTTCACTAATTCCCCTAAGCATATACAACTCTTCACCTCAGCACCTCTAGCCCCTCAGCTTTGTGGAGCATAGCATCAATGCGCTGTGGGAGTTCTCAGCAACATGAAGGCAGTCAACCAAAGTAGCTTGCAGCTATGCTTTTCCAATAGTATACAGGAAACTCTTACTAATAATGGTAAAGATAATAATTATAATAATAATTCAATTTAATTCAACAGATATTTCCTAAGTGCCTGCTATGTATGAGGGACTGGATCTTGACAGTAATCCTATTGCCATTTAGCTTTTTATACTTATCCAAAGACTCTCAATAATTTGCCTCGTTTTTTTTTTTTTCTTATTCAACCCTATGAATGCCTTGGATTTCCTAAAAACAAACAAACAAACAAACAGAAACCCCAGAAAATTTCAAGAGCCTTTTCATTTCCTTATTCCCATTTAGTCTTCTCATCATCTTTGTGATATAGACATGTGGAGAAAAGGAGAGTTTTAGCAATGGCAATGTTACTTCTACTTTATGAAAGGTAACCTAATCTCCAAAGATTGTATAACTTTTGGCAAGATCACAAAACTTAGAGTATGAGCTCCTTAAAGTCAGGAACTATGTCTTAATATTTGCTGCACATTCCCCAGTTTATAAAACCATACATTTCACATAGGAACACTGAATAGATAATGAACGGTCAATAACAAAGGTGAAAATAGACATGGATCGTCTATCCATCCTGTTTTCTTTCTACTGAAGTGTACATCTCAGAATGCTTTGCATATGGTAAGTGCTAACCCCATGCAGAAAAATGGAGATGTGTAAAACCACTGGGATACCTCTTGCATCACTGTGAAATGCAGTGTGCTTTAGAGATAAAAGGGCAGGGAAGAGGGCAGGATTGGAGTAAGGATTCATATAGTGGCTACTATGTGCCAGGCGTTGTACTTAGTGCTTTATAAATATTATCTCATTTGATCTTCACATCAACCCTGAGTGGTATGTAGGTTATATTATAATCCTGTTTTTACAGTAGAGGAAATTGAGGCAAACAGAAGTTAAATGGCTTTTCCAAGGTCTCACAGCTAGTACATATCTAAGGCTGGATTTGAATTGAATTATTCCTTACTCTAGGCTTGGGTACTCTACCCACTCTATCCACTCTACCCAACTTGGCTCCTCCCACAGGATCACAAGGTAAAAATGATGTGGGGTTCCAAAATTGCCCAACCTCTATTAAAAGAAACTGAAGCAGAACTCTAAGCCAATGGCACTTCATTAAAGGGTCCATGGGTCCCTCTAATGAACTGAACTTCAGATCTTCCTTATGATCTGAGATGCCTCCTTCCTCCATGGCCTTAGTTTTATAGGGAAAATAGAGATGAAACAAATAAAAACAAAACAGAATCTTATTGGTTGATAGACTTTTCCCTTGACCCTCCAGGAGCGTCTACACAAAATGCAGAATCCCATTGGTTGACAATCAGGCAAATAAGCAGACTTCATATTTTGACTTGTCGAGAGGTGCTCATGAGTACACCCACGGTCTGGTAGAAAGACCTACCACAGGCTGGCAACCAAGACTACTTGTTGATCAAGTGCTCATGGTCATCTCCCCATACTGAGCAATAGAAGGATGACAAAGAGTAGAGGGGAAACAAAAATAGTTGGAGGGCTCCATGTAATTCATTCTCCTCTGCCACCCTGGACTTGGTCACTATAATAAGGAAAAACAAGAGTAGAGGTCCTCTAGTTAGCTTCCTGTGATTAAACAAGTGAACTTAGAATATGTAGTTCATAACTCTGTTGCCTAATATCAGAACTTAAAAATCACTGCCCTTATGGAATCACATCGAACTGATTGAAACTAATTGGAATAAAGTAGGGGGTCTAATAAATCATCTGTTACAATCTAAACCTGAAAAGAACCTCAAAAGCAATCTAATCTAACATCTCATTTTACAGATGGGTCCCATTATTATTAAGTGACTTACCCAACATCCCAGGTATAAGAAATGCCAGAGGTAGGATATAAACCCAGTTTTCTTTTACTTCAGAGCTAAAAAATAATGCTGGCATAGTGCTGTTTCATCCCAAGGGACAGTTTTTAAAGATTGCCATGCTTATGTTTAACAACAAATAAAAGGGCTATGTATCAGCTTTCCTGTGCTCAGTGGCCAGATATGAATCAGGGTGACTGGACATGGCCCAGGATGCAGTGGGAGACCTTGGCCCTTTGAAGCTAAGGTCGCCCATTCAGTGAATAGCCCTCTTTAAGAAGTGAGTCAAGGGATAGCCCCTTTAATTAAAAAAAAAGAGGGAGGGCCTCTCAGGGTTCTGACCAAAAAAGAAACATTTACTATTTACATTCACCCTGAGCCAGGAGGGCCCACAAAATAACCGTTAAGTGGTGCTTAAGCAGGGACTTATTGTACAACCCAAGAGATCCAGAGTTAATTGGACTTAAGACTTAGTCTTTGAGAAAGAAATCTAGCCGGTAAACCCCAAGTTAACAAGGCAGCTTTTGGCCATCAAAATTTACCTTACTTTGGGTGGAACACACTCAGGTAAGAGAAAGGAAGAGGGAAAAGGGGAAGAAAAGAGAGGAGAGGAGAGGCTGAGTTTCTGAACTGAAACTGGCCAGCTGGGTACCCATTCAGGCAGCTTGGACTACTTAGAGGTTGCGATTTGTCCTTTTTTTCTGGAGACTATGACATAACTTGCAATTGACTTTGATTTGAGAGAGGGAGGGCTATGCAAAGTTACCAGCCTCACTTTTTCCTCCAGAGTTATCTGAATCCAGTGGCCAGATATCGATCATTTAGAAAGGAATCAACCATGCCATATATGTAGGGTTGAGTCATTTATTTTCATGATGTTCTTGATCATAACAAGATATTTAGAATAATAGAGTTCCTCAAAGACTGAGATGTTTGGAAACAGGGACTACAGTCTTCCATGTCATCTGTCTAGAATAGAGTTCCATTTTGTGGTGCATTCATAATCTTGACTTCCTGAAGTTATTGACTCTTTCAGATTTTGCTTCAGTTGCAAAATGTAATGATTAAATTCCTCTGCCACCTTCTTTAAGTGGCTATGTAGGATCCACCATTGACAGACATGGGTTTCAGCTATTATTACCTCTCAAAGAAAACCTGTGTTTTTAGATGGAGTAAGTACTTAAGAGAACTATCTCAGTGCAGAATAGGAGAGAGGAGAGTAAGTTTCACATTCCTGCTGTAAGCAGTATGTAGTCATCTGGGTCTCCTGGGAAAACTGCCAGGATCACAGCAGTCAGCTTTGGAACAGGAAATAAACCCAGCAAGGCCATGGTAGATGATTTAAGACTAAATGTCTGATCATCTGGGTAACTATAAGCTATTCCAGCTGACAAAGTGAGGAACTTTTGTTAATTTTCCACAATGGGAATCCCTCTGGGAAGGTTTGTTTAGAGAGGAAAGAAAACTTTTCTGAATAGAAGGCCAACTTGGGGCCATAACATTTGTCACTGATAGACCCTCACTGGGTGGATCAATCCTACCACCTCTTGAAATAATATATAATAAAGTCATCTGTACATATGTAATTTCTTTGGTGGAGGGTGTTATTTCATCTCTTAGTCAAGATTGTATGTTCCTGGGGATCTTTGTGTTCCTGAGTAGTTTTAACGTAGGCCTAGCAGCCATGGATATTGTAAAAGGCACTGGTTATTACACTATTTGTTACTGAATGGAGTTCCATATGAAGTTAAGTTCTACCCTGGGCTTTGTCTGACCTCTTGAAGGTCCAAGAAGAGACTGCTTCACAATATAAACCATTAGAAGATGGGGGCAGAGCCAAGATGGCAGCATAGCAGCAGCAAAATATCGCAGCTCTCACATAGCCACCCCAAAATACCCATAAAATAGGACTCTAAACCAATCCTAGAACTCCAAACGCACACAAAGATACTTCCCACTAAAGTCAGCTTGGCTACGAGGAACCATATCAGCACTGCGAAACCAGCCTGGCCTGAAGCCCCGGCTGTGCCGGGGGTGGCCAGAGGAGAGGAGCGGTGAGCGGATTAGTGGCAGCTGCAAGCAGCGTTCAGAACTAGGTCAGTGGGCTTGCAATTGGGGGAGAAAAGCATCTGGCCGAAAGGCCTCCAGAGTGGAAAAGCGAAAGGCAGAGGTTTTGCACCCGCCTCCGTGTTGCAGCTTCCCGCCCGCGGCCTGCAGACAGCAGGGGGACTAAGTGATTGTTCTGAGGCCAGTTCTCTCGTGTTGAGCGGCCTGGATCTGGATCGCTGTCTTGGGTTTCGGTCTTGGAGTCTTCATTATCTAGCGAGCCGTAAGTAAGTAGGAACGGTCTCAGCACCTTCCTGAGAGCTATGGCGGGTGGGAGGACCCCAGTGATTTGGGACAGAGCTTTCCCTTCTGGAAGCAGAGCCCCACAGAGATTTAAAAAAAAATCACGGACTGAACAACCATGAGTAAGAATAAGCAAAAGAAACAAAGTAAGAACAGCTCCCAAACTCTAGATTCCTCCTTTGGGGAAAAGAAAGATCATGGGAGAGAGAGGGAGGAGGAGAGCACAGCCAGAGCGCCCCCACCAGGGGCCTCCAATAAACATGAAGAATGCCTTAAAGCTAGAGATGAGCTGAAGAAGGATTTTCAAAATCAGATAAGGGAAGT
>CM053589.1:124893042-124958602 GCA_028646515.1 Pseudochirops corinnae | reverse complement strand
GGTTTCTTTGACGTTCCTGACCTTTTGTTCTTTCAAATGAACTTTGTTACTGTTTTTTTGTAATTCAGTATTTTTTTTTTTAGCAATTTAATTGGTTTAATATTGAATAAATAGATTAGTTAGGTAAAATTATCATTTCTAAACTTATATGGGCTTTACCTACCCTTGAACAATAAATATTTCTTCAGTTATTTAGATCTGAGTTTATTTATATAAAAGTGTCTTATATTTATGTTCATATAGTTCCTGTGTCTCTTTTGTCAGGTATGCACTCACGTATTTTATACTGTCTAGTATAAAATTTTAGAGGCTCTGAAACAATACTGAATAATATGTGTAGGTTTTCTATTTTTCAGTTTTGATTAAATCTATTTTAACTTTAACTTTTGTCTGAGATTGTGATTACTATCTCTACTTTTTTTTAGCATAATAAATTCTACTCTTGCCCTTTATTTTATCTTTATACGTATCTCTCATTTTTATGTTTCCTGAAAGCAACATATTGTTGAATTCAGTTTTTTATCTTCTATCTCTTTCCATTCAATAGGTAAATTCATATTCTAAGCTGGAATTACTTGTTGTGCATTTTTTCCTTCCTATTTTTCCTTATTCACTCCTCACCCTATTTGCTCTATTCCTCCTCACTCCTCTGCTTTATGTTTACCGACTACCTTGCCTTTCTATTCCTTAACCTATCCACCCCTGTAAGAGTTCCTCCTTTATCCTCTCCCCCACCCCCATCCCCTTATTTCTTTCTGAATTTAGAAGACTTTATATCCTTCTTAACCCATTCCTGACGAGAGTAAGGTTCCAGCACTACCCACCCTCCCTGCTACTGGCTTCTTCTGTATCAATATTTTTTCCTTTTATATCCCATTTGTATGAGATAATTACTCCTTTTTATTGCTTCCTAGACAGTTTTATTTTGTTTCGAAACATCTTTCAAGCTGCCCAAAGAATGATGACAATCATTAGAGAATAGCTAATATTTTCCATGTAGAAAGTAAATAATTTGACAATATGGAGTCTCTTATAATTGGTCGTTAATGTTTACCTTATGTTTTTCCTTGCTATTTAATGTCAGATTTTCCCTTAAGTTCTGGGGTTTATGTCACAAAATCCTGAAAGTCTTTGAGATTTGTTAAATGTCTTTTGTTTTTGCCTTTCATTCAGGATTATTCTTAACTTTGCTGGGCAAGTTACCCTTAGTTATAGCCCCTGCTCTTTTACTCTATGGAATGTAGTATTCTAAGACCTGTGGTCGTTCAACATAGTAGCTCTAGGTCTTGTGTAGTCCTTATTGTAATCCTTATTAAACAATATTTAATTTTTTCTTGCTGCTTCCTATATTTTCTCCTTAAATTGGGAGCTTTGAAACTTGGCTATGATATTCCTGTAAGTTTTCCTCCTAGAATCTCTTTCAGGTGGTAATCAGTGGATTTTTTCTATTTCTACTTTGCCTTCTTGTTCTAGAACTTCAGGACAATTGAGTTGATAATTTCTTGTAATATTGTTTCAAGATTCTTTTTTTTTTCACTAAATGTTCAGATAGTCCAACTATTTTTCTGTTATTTCTCTTCAATCTATTCTCCAGATCAGCTGTTTTTCAGATGAGATAGTTCACTTTTTCTCCTATTTTTTTCATTCTTTTTATTTTGTTTTATGATTTTTTGGTGTTTTAGAATGTCATTAGCTTTTGCTTGCCCAATTCTAGTCTTCAAGAAATTGCTTTCTTCCTTAAGTTTTTGATTCTCTATTTCCAGTTGGTTGACTTTCTTTTCATAATTTTCTTGATTTTCTTGGATTGCTCTTATTTTTTCCCTAATTTTTCCTCTATTTCTCTTTTTTGATTTTTAAAGTCTTTTTTAAGTTTTTCAAGATTTTTTTTGTGCTTGGGACCATTTACCATTTCTTATTGAAAAAGAAGTGACTTTTTTTTTTTTAGCTCCATTATCATCTTCTGAATATAAACTCAGTTCTTCACTATCCCCATATTAACTATCTATGGTTGGATTCTTTCTCCTTTGCTTACACATTTGAAAAAAAAAAGTTTTATTTTGTTTTTAGCGGCTATTAGTGTAATCAATTTGTAGACCTGAGGTGTGTGGAATGATGGCCCCAAGCTTCAGATCCTTCTTACTGTTATTTTCTGAGGTCTGTTTTGGGGTCCAACCTTCAGGTCTCTACTTCCAAACCATGCCCCTAGCCACACTGTCATGCAAATTATCTTGCTTCCTGTGGTTCTTCCAGTGGCTGCAAACTATAGCTGTCCTCTCTGCTCTGGAACTTAAACCAGGAACTCTGGTCTCCTGTAAGTGCCCACAGCCAACAGAGTCTCTGCCTCTCACTTTAGCATTCACCAGGTTTATGCTAGCTGCTTCTCCCTAGAGCCAGAGTCCAGAATTCCTCTGGTCAGGACAGCTGGCCTTGGCATCCTTCAACAGTGAAAGGTCCTTCAGTCTTTTCCTACTCAGCTGTCAGACCCCCACATTCTCTGTGAGATGAAAGTTTCTAAGACTGAGGATGTCTCTAAACTCAGCTGTTCCCAGGGCTTGTCGTTTACTGATTCTGCAGAGTCAGGCTGAAGGTGTTTGCACTTCATTGAAGCTGAACCTCTGCCCCTGGAGATCAGATCTTTCCTGGGGTCTTCTCAAATTGTCTTAGAGGGAAAACTGCTTTACCCAAGTTTATTTCTGCTGCTCTCAGGTGTTATGTCTTTGCGTGTATGTGTAGGAAATTTGAAGAGCAGAAAGTGTTCTGACCTACTCCACCATCTTCTCAGAATTCTCCTTGTTTTCCTGCTTCTCTATCAGTTCATGTCTTCTAATGCTTTCCTGCTTTTTTTTTTGGTTTCTTGTAGGCACAATAATTTTCCATTATGTTTGTAAATCATGATTTGTTTAGCTGCTGTTCCCTAGTTAATAAGCGCTTTATCTCTATACCACCCAAAAAAAAATGTTGCTGTAAATAGTTTGGGACTATATTTGGGACTTTTCAACTTCCTTGGGGCAGATGACTGGCTGTGTCAAAAGGTATGATTATTTCATTTCCTATTTTAGTTTATTACAAAATTGCTTTCCAGAATAGCTTTAGTTTGCCTCTCTTTCCATAACCCCTTCAACATTGACTTTTCTAATTTTGTGTCACCTTTGTCAATTTGCTGATTGTGACATGAAATCTCAAAGTTGTTTTGATTTTCATTTTTTTCTTAAAAAAATATTTGGAGTGCTTTTTCATATAATTGTTAATAGTGAAAAAACTTAAAAATAATAAACCATGATACAAAAACAAATAACATATTGTCTTAATGAGAAATAATATATGTTAAACTTAATTTTTTTTATCATTCATATCATAATAAGGACTGCCTCCCAGCCATTGTTTAGCATACGTTAAAGTACTTTCAGATTGAGAGGAAAATGTAATTTTGATAGTCACAGCCATGTACCCTGGCTGATTAACATAGACAAGAAAAGTTGAAGCCTTTTTTACTCTTTTGAACCCATGATACATATTTTAAAATTCATCGAGCATATGAATGGGAATCTCTTGTTAATGATTCCACTGGATCAGTGGTGATGTAGTGGAAAAAGTGCTACATTTGGATAAAGAAGACCTGAATTTGTGTCTTGGGTATAATATTTATTACTGATGTGACCTTGGGTAAGTCTCATTAGTTCTCTCTGTGTGAGCCTGAATTTCCTCTTTTATAAATAGAAAATAAATTTTAAAATTATCCAGTCATTTTGGTACCCTGTCAATCTCAAAAGTTGATGTGAGGACTACATGGAAACATATATGTAAAGTACTTTGTAAATGCAATGTGTTATGAAACTGTTGATTAAGAGGTTTTAAATTATTACCAAACCTGTAACCGAATCATCTTTGTGCCAACATAAAACCTTCCAGTCATTCTGTGTTTCAGTTGCAGTACTACCAAGGATGGGTTTAGGGGAAAACAGGGCTATTTATCCTGCATTCCAGGAAAGCCCATGTATCCTAATTCTTCTGTTTTTGTTTTCTTCAGGGTGACCTGCAAAGGACACTCATCCAGGTGGACTTTGGCGATGGCATTGCAGTATCTTATGTCAACCTCAGCTCCACTGAGGATGGGATCAAACATGTCTACCAGAATGTGGGCATTTTCCGAGTGACTGTTCAGGTGGACAACAGTCTGGGGTCTGACAGCGCCGTCCTGTACTTACATGTAACTTGTATGTTATTACTGTTGTTGGTTTATGAAATACTTTGCGTAGCACACCTTTAAAGACTGTAAACCTAAAATATTCTGCCTAGATGGAACTCCTTGATTTTTTTTTTTCAGAAAGAGCCAGAGAGACACAGAGAGAATAAGAGATGGGAAGAGAGAAAGAGAGAGGTAGGAAGCTCAAGGGAGAAAGAAGTGGAAAGGAAGTTGGAAAGAGAGAAAGAAGAAAAAGGAGATAATGTGTTACAGAGGATTTCTGCCTCTGCTTTCCTTTCTGGATGGGTTATCACTGTTATTGTTTATTTCATACTGATGTAGATCCCTTAGACTCCCTTGAGTTGTGAACATGTAATGAAGGTACATGTTAGACATTTCAGACTCTTTGAATATGCCAATCTAAATGTTGAAGCCAGAAATCTGTGTCAGAAATGCCTGTGGTGATTTCTTGCCCCCATTTGGTTCCTCTTGACTGTTTTAGAATCTTTCTTTGATACTGTTCAAACATTTTGTGGGCTAACATTCCTGTTTTCTGAAAGGTCTGGTATATGTCTTGCTGTTGTGTAGGAAAAAAGAAACACTATAGATTGTAAGATAATTGGCTATAGCAATTTAGATCTGTAAGGAGGCTAAGAGAGCCTGTGGATAAATCCTTATAGAAGAGAAAACAGACATAGAGAGGAAGTGACCTTCCAAAGGTCATAATTGGTAGGAAACTAGAACTGAGGTTGTCATTGCTCTTTCTATTATATAACCTTCCAAGTCAGGCTACTGAAGTCACCAAAGAGAACTTTTTCAGAACGTGTCATATTTTGCCATCCAGTGGTCCAATTTTCAATCAGTCAAATAAGTATTTATTATGTCTATGCCATGTGCTAACCACTGTGCTGGATACTGGGGATACAAGTAAATAGAATAAATCAATCCCTACCACAAGCAGTCTGCATTCTAATAGAGGAGGCAACAGGTACATATAGAATACATATAGCATAAATATAGAGTTAATGACTGCATTAAAATACATACACAGAATAGCTAACTTTAATTATGGTCATTTGGAAGTGACCAAGTTGGAGTAGTTGGAAGAATCAAGACAGACCTCATGCAGGAGATATGTCTGATAAGGCCAGCAATCTAAATATAGCTACAAGAAGGTAGGAAATTTATCAATCTACTCATGTCATATACTAGGCCAGCTTTTCCACTAAACTGTCATCTGTTGCTTAACCCACTGAGAGGCTCCTGCTATCAACTTGCTTCTTCTTCATTTAATTACAACTACTAAGATGTCCCTGGAAAGTCACAGGACTATTTAGTTGGTGTGCCTGAATCAGAGAAGGTGTTGTACTCCATGAGTAAAGCAGAATAACAGTGGCATGAAGTCTCCATCCCAAATATCCTAACTGATTACTTATTCTACCCACCCAGGGAAGAACCTTCTAAAGTCATATTGGGCTTGATCAGCCGGAGACCAAAGCCACTATACCTTGACCCCAACATGAAGATGACATTGGTCTTCTTCTAAAATGAAAAAGAAACAACTCTTAGTTGACTTCTTCCTACAGAAGACTATTGTAGCTCTTTTGTGAACAACTTCAGTCAGAGATATATAGAGTACCACTATCATTTAACAAAAGTCCTTAAGTCAAGACTGACTGATTCCTCCTTTAAAATGACCTCAACAAGTCTGCTTGGTTTTGGGGTTGAGGGTGAGAATAATCCTTTCAACTCTTTTCATACTATTGGAAATTAATGCCAAGACCAATTCACTTTTCCTGGAACTTCACATAGTGACATTGGAGTGCTAACGTGGAGTTGGTGCCAGGTCTTGAATTCCTGTAGCTATACCTAGACTGATACTATACAAAGTGGTTTCATGAACTGATTGCTAGATGCTATAAAATTATTAGTAAACTTATGTTTTCACAACATAGACACAAGATCATTTCAAGTCTTGGTGAATGAGAGTTTGCTCTCCAATCGGAAAGGTGGCTGGATTTTGTTGTTGTTGTTATGGTTATTTTGTTGTTTTGGTTTATTGCACATACCATGTATTATCCTGAAAAATTAAGTCAAAAGTAAGACAGAATTAACTAGCATTATCTACCTGTATGCCAACTTTAAGAGTCATTTCTGGGTCTAGAATTTTCCAAATTCTCCTAGGTGTTATCAGCAGAGCAATCAGTAAATGGTTTATAAAATTTCCAAAAATAACTTGGATTCTGACTATTTTCTATGCAACAATTTACCTCCCCCATCACTTGTTCTCTCCCTAGTTCCAGAAAGGGGATTTCTTTTTTCAAAATATTCTCCTTTACAGAGCTCTCATTTAAATTGCTCATAATCTCCCTATATTTTCAAAGAATTGATTCTACCAGAATGAAATTTAATGACTCATCTGCCTGTGGAGATAAAAGTGAGGAAACCTTAAGAATTATCCAGTGCTACTTCCTTCTTTTCTATAAGGGAAAACCTGAAGCCCAGAGAAAGGAAGTGACTCAGAGGTCACAGAGTTAAGAAGTAAGAGATCTAGGACTTGAATCCACATTTCCTTACTTCTAGTTCAAGACTCTTTCCAAAATCTGCAAATGACTTTAAGCTTTTGTGCTTCTACTTATAATATCTTCTGGGAGGAAAAACATTTCCCACAACATTTTACCTTCCTTCCTTAAGAATTTCGTCACCACTGTCCCCAAAGGAAATAAGTTGGATCCGTGTGTGTGTGTGTGTGTATTCATTTAAATACACAGATATGCATATCTTTTGTTTTGTCACATTTATTTACACACATAGCCCTCCCTTCTCTTTTGCCCAATGCAATGAGCCTTTCCTTATAACAAAGATTAAAGATTAAAAAAAAAAAGTTCTGCACAACTAATATGTAATTATGCTCATTAGTTTTAGGGAATATTCTACAATCATTGTCCCAGCCTTTGAAATGAAGGGAAGGAGGTACCTTTCCTTAAACTAACTCTTGTTTTGGAACCAGTCTTGGTTATTAGAATTAATGAACATTCAGTTTCATTTTGTTGTTCTTTTCCTTTCTGTTGTTATAGTCATTGTATATATTTGTTTCCTAATTTTGCTCATATCACTTCATATCTTTCTATGAATTCTTTTCATTCATGCTTTCTTATGGCACAGTAATAGTATTCAATTACATTTCATATGTTGTTAACTGACTTGAACCTGGACTTTAAAGGAAGGGCCTGGGTAATCATAACTTTTGTGTTCCAGTTTTTTATCCTAAACCTGTCATGGATTCAATATTTCGATAGGCCTTTAGTTCAATAATCATAATAGTAACAGGTGGCTACTATGTGGGAAGTACTGTGTAAAATGATGAGGATAAAACAACAGGTTCCAGACTTTTATTAAAAAGTTTATAATCTCATAGTGAAAGAATACGTGTCTGTGATTAAGGTATAAGAGGAACAAAATGATCACTTCAGAGGAGGCAGCCAAAAGAAGTACTATGAAACTTGGAAGAAGAAGAACATGTTTTCAGTTCAGATTAGGTAAAGCTTCATGGAGGAAGTGGCACGTGAAAAGTCTAATTGAATGGAACCTTAGACAGAAAAGGAGAATTCATTAAACAGAGTCTATACCTGTTACAGAGATTAGAAACATACAAATGCATAAGGAAGATACAGGAAAGGCTGAGTGGTGAGTAGTAATGGAGAATAGGTCAATTTGGTCTAGAACCAAGAGGAATGTCTTGCTTGTGCAACAGTAAAAAGGGCAGTGTCCCCACATCAAAGAATACGTGGCAGGGAGGAGAGTCAGAAAACTGGAAAGGTAAGAGAAAGCTAGATTGAGAAGGCCTTTGATTGAGAAGGGCTTTGATTTTCTATTTGATCTTGGATGTGATCAGCATGGAGGGCTGGTGGTGTTGATATGATCCAACCTGTACTTTGGGAAGATCAGCTTGACAGCTGAGTGGAGGATGAACTGAAGTAGGGAGAGACTTTAGATAGGGAGCTTCACCAGCAGATGTGAGGAGATGAGGGCCAGTCATAGAGTGGAGAGAAGGGGGTACATATTATTGATGCAATAAAGGTAGAACTGACAGAACTTGGCATTCATTAGAATTAGAAATGGATGTGAAAGAAAATGAGAAGTTGAAGATGATAGCTAGGATATACCCTCGGGAACTAACTGGAAGGATGGCAGTTCCCTTGACAGTAATGGGAATATTAGGAAGGAGGGATGGCTTAGGAAAACATTTTATCTTTTTTTTTCTTCCAGTAAAGTAGGAGATAATACCACCTGCTGAGACTAAGCGGGAAGGAGGCTTGAGGAGAGAAGACGCTATGAGAAGTATGATAAAGAATCCATAAAAGATGGATAAAAGGATTTTCGTAGAACTTGGAGAGTCCACCTGAGATTATTTTTGGTAGATTTGGTCACTGTGGTTTTGTGATTTCCTCCAGCCCCTTATAAGTAGGGAATAGAATAGGTGAATGAATGGGAGAAGTCATCAGCATAATTGGAGAGTCGCACCATGAATATAGCAGAAAATTAAGGGGACAGGATATTCATTTGAGACTTGACAAAACAACATTATTGACGTAGCTGATCATGGCTCTAACCTCAGTAGAGAGGGAATTGCAGCCAGAATCATTAGAATAGGAAGAAATTGAGAAGCCTGAAAATTGTAATGAGGGTAAAGAGCAGGAATAACAGGAACTGGGGAGTGAAGGTTGGGGAAATGGAAGGCTAGGAGATTATGGTCACACAGAGGAATTTCAGAATTCTTAGAGGTATATCGTGAGTTCTAAAAATAAAATTTAGATGTGGCCGTCACACCAAATAGTTCTAGTTGAGCCAATATGAATCACACCTCCTTGATCTCAAGATTAGAGAACTCCTTTATAACACTGACCTTGAGGGGCAGGACTAACATATTTCTTATGAATTTAACTGTATCATATCAGAGTTTTACTGTAAACAAACAAGTATCATTTGTCCCTAAAACATATAAAAGTTCATGAAACAAGGAATAGTGTTCATCAAGGCTATCATAATGTAAATTAACTTTATTCTGACTCTCTTAGATCACGTTCTCTTTCTATGACCTTTTTTTATCATCCTCATGCCCATGATACCATAAGTATTATCAGGCCTCTCTCCCAGTGGGAGATAATGAGATACAAAGAGGTTCAGTAACTTATTCAATACCACATGCTAAATCTCAGCTGCAGTTGAACTAGAAGCCAAGTCTTTTGACTCCCCACCATTTTTTTACCTGGACCAATCTATGCATTTGTGTTGGTGTCTAGATATTCGGCTGTAGCCAGTTAGTTCACTCTATTAGCTGAGCTGATGGAATGTGAGCTTTGGTTCATTTCAAAATGACACCTGGTTTTGGATTTGCCCAGTCCTGAAATTAGGCAATAATTACTCTAGGGGAGCAGCTCAAGGCTGGCAGAATGGCTCCTCCTCATAATCTCGTCCCCAGGTAGATGTTCCCACACAGTCTGCTGCATGACAACCCCTTCCATTCCCTGCTCTCCAGTACAGAAAGGTTAGTTGAGCCAGAATCAGAGGTTATTAATAAAGGTTTGCAAAGGTCATCAGAAACAAATGGAGAAAATGTTTCAGAGGTGCTATTTCCAGTACTGGGCTGACAGCTTCTCACTGGAGCGCCTGGGTAATCAGCTGCTTCTTGACAGGAGGGAATTCCTTGGGGAGAGTGTCCACAGTGCTCTGTGAGTTTGCAAACTAATGAAACCACAAGATGCAATGACTGTTTCCTTCCTTGGATAGGAATGCAGATTTCAGGAAAACAAAGCTGCCTAGCTCAGCCAGTCTTGCAGTTAGCTCATCAGGGACTGTGCAGAGTTGCAGAATGAGTTGAAAAAAGATGAATAGGAGATCTCTTTCCCCCTCCCCTAGCCACCTCCTGAAAGATAGCCCATTTGTAAATGTCTTTCTTTCTCAGTAGGGCTAGGGGATACTGCCAATTTATGAATAATTCAGATGAAGAGGAGGTAGCTTTTTATAGGTATTCAAATGATTTTTGATTGGTTAGCAAACAAATTAGGGTATTGTCACCCAATCCACCAAGTATTTTGTTTTTACCAATTCCACATATTCTGTGTCCTCCCCCAACCCATCCTGATAAAAAATAAAAAGGTAATTTTCTGTCTGAATAGTAGAGGTGATATCTAAGTTGTATTCTAGGGGAGATTTCTACTTCCCTTTTTCAGTTATATGAAGACCTGTACTAAACACTACTTCAGACTCCAGATTCAAGTGCGAAACTCAGGACCAAAATGTCTGAGGACATCAACAGGACTTGTGACTAAAAATCTTAAATCATAGCATTAGTGGTTTGGGGACTTAATGCTAGAAGTCTTAAGGTCTTCATGAAGTTCAATAACTCATGCTCTCTAGGATATTTAAGAAAAGACTCTAGATCTCCCTTGTCTCATAAAATAGTAGCAACAAGTTTTATAGAGTACTTTGAGATCCTAAGTAAAGGCAATAAAATGAGAACTTAGCCACCACAAAGTAGCATGCTTGGGATATGAGCTGAAATGCATGCTGTTGTAGCAGGTTGAAAGCTTAGAGTCATACAAAATTAGCCCAGGAGTAAAGGCAGGAGGTATGGGGAGAGATTTGCTGTAATGTAGAGAAATAGGCCCCAGGATATAGACCTGGAAGGAGAGAAGTGGAGAAACATGAGCAGGAATGTGACAGCCCCCTGCTATGTTTATGATAGGAAGCACTGTCTTTTTTAAGTGAAGAAATCAGACCCTCTTGAACTGTCAAAAGGAAACAGAAGCTGCTGAAAATGCTGAAAATGATCAACCTGTTGTAGTCAGATATTTGCAAGAGGATGTGGGGCTCACTTTAAAGTATTACTGATTTAAGAAAAATTATAAATGCAATGAATTAGAAGCGAAAGGCTGCTTCTCTCTCAAAAGATTCACAAAGGAAATCTCTCTTTGGTTGGCTTTCACGCTCTAGCTTTGCCTCTCTCTGTTACTATCAGAACTTGCAGCCATGTTGTCCTGAAGTGGAGTCCTGCAGGATACACGATACTGACATAGGCATCTGAACCTCATTTCCTTTCCATGGGCAAGGAGGGAAGCTAGACAGGCAACCTGGAAGGCTGCATTCTTAGAATACAATCCATAGCTTCTGAACCCCAGTTTCCTCATATGTTAAATGAGGGCATTAAACTAAATACAAATTGTAAAGACTTCATGCTGTAACATCGCATGGATTCCAAACTGACATAAGAAGAGGAACACCTAAATTCAGCTCTTCTCTGGTTCCCTAGAATTAGCTTTTCTGTGTGATATAGGGTGACAGAGCGCCACCTGCTGTCCGATCTCTGCACTGCAAGTAGGCAGCTTTCCAGTACAGTTAGAGAGCATATATAGTCAGAATAACTAAGTTGGTATACATTCTCGCATATATCTAATTATGCCCACTTTCCTTCTGTGTCTGGTCATCTTTGCACTGTACTGAGCTATTCAAGAGGCTAGTTTCTGAGCTAGAAGTAAATATTCACCTGGTCAAGTCATTTGTATTAGTCACAAAAAGAAATCGTTTTACCCCCTCCTCAGCCAATGGGGTCCATTTAGAAGACAAAGATGCTCTAGTATTTGGCTGATATCTACAGACCATCCCATGTAGACAATTCTATGTCCGACCTAGTGGCCTATTTGTTATACTCATTAAGGGATAATTGTCTGGGACAAAAGTCCAAATCAGTGCTCAGTTGTGTTTTATTTCCTCTTTGGTCCCTGAGGTTAAATCTTGGTTTTTCAGCAGACCTTGGATAACTTCTTTCTACCTGCTTCCAGAATCAACTGGAGAGTTTTATTTTGTTTTCTTTTATTTTTAAGAAAACTTTCACTTGAAAGAAATAGTACTACTACCATGTGAACAAAATCTACAAATGGGGTGGATCATTAATAAACAGGAGTGACATGATGGGCAGGTTCACAATAACTAGGACAGTGTGACACTTTTTTTTTTTGGTGGGGGGAAGGCAGGGCAATTGGAGTTAAGTGATTTGCCCAAGGTCACACAGCTAGTGTTAAGTGTCTGAGGTCAGATTTGAACACAGGCCCTCCTGACTCCAGGGCTGGTGCTCTATTCACTGCACTACCCAGCTGCCCCTCAAATGATCTTTATAAAGATGCTGTAACTGTTGCCTCTGCTCTTCTTGTCCTATCACCATGGCATGACTTGAGAGAGACAGGGAGATAAAAAGGAAAGAGCACAAGACAAGGAGAGCTGTGATCTTTGCTGCTGAGATCACATAATAGTCAATTTAGAACCCCAAGTGCCTTGGACTACCCTTTGGCTGTGGAAATAAGGGCCCAGAGCAGTTAAGTGACAGCACAATGCATAGTACATTGTAGGTGTCTAATAAATGCTTGTTGATTGATTAGTTGCCCAGGATTCCCACAAATATCAAGTAACAAAGGTCAGGTGCTTTGTTTTCAAATCCCCTGCTAAATACTTAACCCTCAGAATTGTTTCCTAGTGGAGTTAGAATTCATGCAACCATCCTTTTCTATGACCTAGGGTCTACCATGACCTCTAAAAGGGCTTCCATTTTGAAGGAGACCTGTATTTAAAGTCAGAGGAACTGAATTTAAACCTCGTCTCTGTTACTTACTTCCTATGGGATATGGGAAGTGACTTTGTGTTTTGTGACTCAATTTCTTCACCTGTCAATCAGGTCTTCTATAATAATTTCTATAACAGCTGACAGTGCAAAGGCCCATAATAAAGAGACTGTTCTTTTAGAGCTAAATTGACCTCAGTGTTCTGGATTGGTAGTAAAGAAATTAGGTAAATGAACCATAAGGAAGCAGACAGAGGCTCAGAAGCCAAACAGACCCAGGCTTTCTTGGCTTCCTTCCCAAACATTCCCGTTTTAGTCTGTTTCCACATGGAGAAATGATCTTCCCCTCTTGCTCTTGTGAATAGTGCTGATCATGATGTGAGTGTTGGCATGCTGTGTCCTGTTCCACTTCAAAGACCAGCTGTATTTTGCTGGGGGAGGGTGGCACACTTCCCCAAACTGGGTAAGGAAACTTGAGGAGATCTGTCTACAAGATCTCCTCGTCTGTGGCTTCTTTCCCCTTTTGTTTCCACAGGTCCCTTGGAGCATGTACACTTATCACTTCCCTTTGTCACCACCAAGAACAAGGAAGTCAATGCAACAGCTGTGTTGTGGCCCAGCCAAGTGGGGACCCTGACTTACGTTTGGTGGCATGGGAACAACACAGAGGTAGGTCACCTCTGACTCACCACACCAAGAAATAGCCTCCTTTTCCAGAACTTCTCATCTCTGCAGTGCAAAACATCTCCTGTTGATCCACAGCCCTGTCTCTCCCACTCTCAGACTCAAATGAATGATTTTTTTTTAAACCACCCTGTCTCTAGTGCAAGAACACAAGTTTATAGAACGTTAATTCTCTAAGAGGACTTTGGGGACCACCTAGCCTAACCCTCTCCTTTGAAAGATGATGAAACAGAGACCTGGAGAGGGAAACCTTGCTCATTATTACAGATGAAGAGACTAAAGCCCAGAGGTTTGAAGTGAAGCTGATGCATGAATTAAATACAGAACCAGGATTAGATCCCAGATCTTCTGCCCTCTAGCCTGCTACTTCTCCTATTAGACCACATGGATTAATTAATCACCCAGATGGTGATCATAGATATTTCAGTAAGGTGTACTTACACCCAGAGATGCAGAGACAGGTGTGTAATAGAGAGATTCCTAGGGAAGACCAGGAGGTGGTGGGGAAGATGATGAGGATGAGGGCAGGGGAAACTGACTTCATCATCAAAGTAACAATAATACCTAACATTTACAATGATTTAAAGTTTGCAAAGTACTTTACAAGCATCATCTTACTTAAGCCTCATGGGGCAGCTAAGGTGGCACAGTAGAAAAATGATGGACCTGGAGTCAGTAAGAACTAAGTTCAAATTCAGCTTCAGATGTGTAACTCTGGGCAAGTCCCTTAACTCTGTTTGCTTCAGTTTCCCCATCTGTCTAATGAGCTGGAGAAAGAAATATCAAACCACTACAGTATCTTTACCAAGAAAATCCCTAATGAGTCACCAAGAGTCAAACATCTGAAAGAATTAAACAACTAAATCCTCATAACATTCTTATTTCATAAGTGGAGCTTTTATACGAGTTTTATAGATGAGAATCCTGCAGCCCAAAGAGACTAAATGACTCTCACTCAGGGTCACAGAACTTGTAAGTTTCTCAGGTACAAATCAAAACCAGGTCTTCTTGACTCTTCAGTCCAGTGCCCCATGTGCTACCCTATGCTAAAAACGACATTATGGAGCTAGAAGGCAACCGCATTCTTGGCTATCTAGTCTATATTGGGATTAGAAACATCTTTCTTTCTGGAACTTCCAAAGTGAAGCATATTCCCTCTTACTAACTCTGGGAATGAAGTGACTTTGTGTGGAGACATCTTGATCTTTGAGCAATGTCACTTTTAATTTGGAGACATTACCCCTTAGGCTGAGTGCATCTTATGTAAATCAGGAAGCCTCTTCTCTAGAGCTGAATTTCTGCTTTCTCTGGAGAGGTGTCTTTGCATAGGCCCAGGGAGTAGAAAGACTTATCTTGTACCTACCTAGTAAAGCTTCTTGCATGACTGTGAAGGAGAGCCCATCACTGGCTTCCCTCCCACCTTTGCTGGAAGTGAAGCACAAAGAAGGCCTAATTTTTCTCCCTGTTAAATTATGTGTGCAAATGTGGCTCATTACCTCTCACTGGTGGATGAGAAATGTATCTAGTTTGACCCTCAGAGAGAAAAGGGGATGAAAAAGTCTGGAATCTTTCAGCTTTGTCATTGAAGTATTTTGTGGGTTTTTCTATTCTTTCACACATACACACACACACACACACACACACACACACACACACACAACCTTTCTCCCAACAAGCATGAATATTAGAGTTTTGTGCCAGATACTTCCTGCTCCTTTACATAGGCTTAAATGAATTTTGATTTAAAAATTAATTAAGTGAACTCAAGGAAAGACTGAAAAGCAATGTTTATGTGGAGTGAGACAAGGGAGGTCACTAGGCTAATAATCTTTCCCTTCTGTACTCCCATGGCCAATTCTTTTGCAAGGCACCATACCAAGTGACTTTGATTCTTCTGTTTTTCCATTTAGTTTCCCCAATTCACTATGCAATTAGTATCTACTTTCTTATTCAGAAAGAAGGGCCTATTTCCCAGCAGCTACCTTCTGCAAAAGTCCCTGTAGGAGCTTCTAAGAGGAATCCAGGACAGGCCAGGTTCCTGCTATGCAGCCAGTAGCTTAGTTCCCTTGCATGGTCAGAAAATCTTGCATGGGGCTAGAGCAACACAGAACCCCTGGACCAGCCAGAATCTCTCTTTAATCCAAGAGAATTACTTGACAATGGGATATGGACAGATAGCGATATTCTGCAGGCTAATGCACTATGGTCCATTTTAATGAACCCAAATTGCACTTTCTCAACAAGGTTTTCACAAAGACAGCTAGCTCAGTCCTGGATTCAGAGGTCCTGAACTTCATATCTGTCACATAGTACCTGTATGACTTTAGGCAAGTCACTTAACTTTACTTGTCCTTCATTTTATCATGGGAAAAATTATGAGGCATAATCTAAGCTCAGTTACATAAATTCCCAGAGACTCCATGTTACAGGCTCAGAGATAAAAATAGTGTACAAGAGGGGTGGCTAGGTGGCTCAGTAAATAGAGCACCGGCTCAGGAGTCAGGAGGACCTGAGTTCAAAGCCGGCCTCAGACACTTAACACACATACAAAAAATACTAGCTCTGTGACCTTGGGCAAGTCACTTAACCCCTACCTTCCCCCTCCAAAATAAAAAAGCAAAAAAAAAGAAAATTGTGTACAAGCACTGAAAAGTACCTCTCCCTATTATATCTACTTAGGTATTTCTGCTAATTATGACACTAGTTCCTAGTGCAGAGCCTGGCACATTTTAAGATGCTTAATAAAAGCTTTTTGATTGACTCATTGGTTGACCAAGTAACCATGTTGATAAGAGGGAGGGAGAGAAGGAGGGGAAGAAGCAGCCTTGTCTTTCAACTCTGGACTTCTGTTTATGTGATTATAGCCTCTGATCACCCTGGAGGGAAGCAAATCTTTTAAATTTACTTCGGAAGGAATGAACACCATAACAGTACAGGTTTCAGCTGGGAGTGCGATTCTTCAGGACACAAAAACCATTGCCGTGTACGGTGAGTGCCTCTTTCTGAGATGTGAAGGTTGCTCTCACCTCAAAGTAAGTAGCCCTGGTGTGAGTCCAGGAGGGAATGGGGATGAGACTCTTAGGTGTTGCCTAGGGAATATTGGGAAACAAGTGGACATAGTAGGATAGAGACTTAGGGCTGGATAGGACCTTCCAGCCTATCTCTTCCAACCATTTTAAAGTGTAGAAAATTGACATCTTTTCAGAGTTATCTTTGTTGCATACATAAATAATTGAAAGGCATGCTAAATTTCATCTTGAAGTTACTAAAAGTAAAGATATAATTATATTTTTCTATCCATAGTAATGAACCCCCTGTAATTAACCCATGGAGCCTGTATATTTCAAGAACCCCTGGTCTAAGGTGTCCACTGATACTTTGCTATGAGGACAGGAACACACTGGTGCTTATATATCTATTGTATGAATTATGAACTGAGGTGTTTGGAAATAAAATCATTTTATCAAGGAGAAATTCCTTGGTCCTGCGAAGAAATTCCATTTTTTTTTTTCATGTAGGCAGCTTCTTTACTCTTATCTCACCAACTTGTCAGCAAGATAAAGTCCAGAAATTCATTTAGAAGTAAAACTGCACGTGGTCTGAAGGCCAAAGCAGCTTTAGGAACAGTGGATTTGGAGTGGCCACATGCTTAGTGCGCTGTTCTCTTCAAAGGAGTTGGCTGGGAAAAGATGAGCTGCAGTAAAACCAATACTGGGTTTCCTTCATTTCTTCCCTCCTTCCTTCCTCTTTCCTTCTCTCCCTCTTGTTTCTTCCTTTTTTCCTTCCCTCCTTTCTTTTTCTTTCTCTCTTTCTTTTTTACTTTCTTTCTTCTCCCTCCTTTCCTCCCTCCTTTCTTTCCTCCTTTCCTCCCTTCCTCCCTTCCTTCCTTCCTTCCTTCCTTCCTTCCTTCCTTCCTTCCTTCTTTCCTTTCTCCCTCCTTTCCTTCCTTCTTCTCTCCCTCCTTTCTCTTTCTTTCATTTATTCTTTTTCCTTCCTTCTTTTCTTTCATTAATTCTTTCTTTTTCCTTCCTTCCCTCTTTTCTTCCCTCCTTTCCCTCCTTCCCTTCTTTTTTCCTTCCTTCCTTCCTTCTTTCCTTCCTTCCTTCCTTCCTTCCTTCCTTCCTTACTTCCCTCCTTCCTTTCTTTCTTTCTTCCTTCCCTCCTGTAGTGCCAATGCAATATTCATAGCACCCACAATCACTATAGATATACCTGCATGGTGCTCAATCACAAAATGTAACAGATTCTCCATATAGAAGAGAGAAGCAAAACATATGTTAGACACCAGAAAACTGAATCCCAACACCAGGAAACTAAATGCATCATAGCAAGATAGAAGTCAGTGTACCACAACGTAGCAGAAAGTCCATCCTTTAGCCTTCCCACAAACCAACACAAGCCTAGCTGTCAAACACCGACTTTTACTCACAAGTCTATCTGTCTCCTTGCCTGAGTGTCCTTTCCTCTCCCCCACCATCTAATTGCTCTGACTCCCAGCTTCCTGTGGGTCTGCTCCACCTTCAACAAACTCCTCCCAGCACAGGCTCTATGTGATTACATTCAGCCTGTTAGGTGGCAGAGTTTATTTTCAAAGCAGGGAAAATCTTCAAATTCCCATTACCATTACACCTCCCTTCCTTCCTTCCTTTCCTTCCTTCCTTCCTTTCCTTCCTTCCTTCCTTTCCTTCCTTCCTTCCTTCCTTCCTTCCTTCCTTCCTTCCTTCCTTCCTTCCTTCCTTCCTTCGTTCTTTCCTCCTAGTCCTCTCTGAACCTGTAGCAGGGGGTGCATAGCATTTTCCTTTGATTATTTCATTTAGAGTCTTAAAGCATTGCCTTATCCAGGGTGATGTGTTCAGTATTTGTCAAATTTGAGATTTGTACCCACATAGGTCTTTCTGTTTCCAAGGCTGGCCCTCCCTCATTCATTACATGAAACTGTTTCTCAATGTATTTCTCCTTGTATTTTTTTTTTTTTAAGATTTAATAGACAGGTCTCCAGGAGTATAACAGGAGTATAACATACAGACAAGGAGAAACTCTATAGACACAATTTTTTTTTTAGTTTGTTAAACCTGCCTTAAGTTTAGGGTCTAGTGCAGTGGTGTCAAACTCCAATAGAAAGCTGTATGTAAGGATCCCTGTGGGCTACATATTGATTTAGAAAACCACACATTCACATTATCTGTGTTCTATTTTATTTTTATTTACTTTGCTAAAATTTTCCCAAGTATGTGTTAATTGGATTAGGGCCACTTTGGGGAGTGTTGTGGGCTTTATTCAGTGAGTGGTGTATTTGATACCTCTGACCTAAATAAAGATTTTCATTCAGTGATATCTGAGGTCTTTTTTTTCAGGGACCTTCTCTCTAACCTTCCTCACAGTAAAGTAACCTTTAATCTCCCTCTCTCTCCCTGTCGTCTCCTAATATCTCTTCCCCTTCTCTTGTGCCATAATTGTACCAGTGGCATACAGTGTTTTTCTTAGTTCCTTTGATGATTCTTGTGACAAAACAATTTGCTGGTGTCTTGTTTAGCATCTCTGGATATTTGAGCTAGATGGGACCTTAGAGATTGTTTTACAAGAGAAAACTAAACCTCAGGAACAAGAGAAGGATTGCCCAAGATCACATAGTGTGTTAGCCACAAAGTCAAAATAAGAACCATATATCAGATGCTTCTGAATTCAGAACTTTTCCCACCACCTCCTGCTTCTCAGTCCCTTGCCTTCTCTGACTTCGGGGAGGTTGCTTGGTACAGTGTGAAAAGTATTGGATTTAGAATCAGATGGCTAAGTTCAAATCTTTGTTCTACCATTTACTCCCATGGTGATGTTGAGCAATCAGTCAGTCAATAAACATTTATTAAGTGCCTACTGTATGCCAGGCACTGTGGTAGGCATTAGGTATACAAATACCAAGAATTAAACAATCCTACTCACAATAGCCACATATTCTCATGTCAGACATGGAAAGAGTGGCAAAGAGGAAACATCTTTCTAAAGTCACATTTGTCATCTGAAGGAAGGAATGAAGCCACACACTGGACTCTTGAGAAGGAAAAGCTGTGTTGATTTGTTTCTCCTAAATTTGCTTCAGGGCACAGGTTTTCTTTTAAATTAAAAATGCAAATGTGCAGAATCCATCTCTGTGAGCAGCTGTAAAAAAAAAAAAAGTAATTGGTGTTTGCCCTTTTTGTTCCTCCCACAATGCTTTCTTATTTTCAAAACAGACTTCAGTGTAATGTTTCTAATTCCCCATCCTTGCACCCTGCTGTTTAATACAGAAATTAGGGTCTCTTTTTCGACTAAAATTCCTCCCACCCCCACCCCAGTCCCTTTTTTATCATCTGTATACTTCATCATGGCACCTTTATTTTGCAGTTTTGCAAAAACAAGTAGGGAGAGGGAGGATAATGAGGAGAAGAAAGTAAACTGAGGTTCTAAAAGTAAAATGGGGAGTCACAGTGGATGGCTTCTCACTGCTGGCATTTACTGAGCAACTTAATTAATATACATCTCATTATTCTTCATCAGGGCTGAGGTAGTGATATGCATGTAGGTGACCAGTGGCTCATAAAATAGGCTTTGAAAAATGCTTCTATGGAATAAGGTACGGACCATAAAGGCAAACGTGGTCATGCGAGAGTCTCCAAAGCATGTGTTTGATAAGCCTTTAGTATTGTTAAGAATTGCCTAAGTAGGTTTTTATGTCTCCTGTGTGACTAATATGGAGCCTCTGTGTCTGTTAGTCCTTCTGAAACCCAAACACATCATTTTCCACCTATGGATTTTGACATCAAACCTTTCCCCTTGCTCATTTAATAGCTCATTTAAGTAAGTTCTACAGTCTCAGAGTTAAAAGGAGGTAAAAAGCACTTCCTTGAATCACTGGCACTTCAGCCCCTGGGTATAGATATAGTGTGCACTCTGTTGTTAAGTGTTGTGGTTGGTAAGGAACATGGGAACATTTTGATTCACTGAATTCTCCTGCCCTTTATGTCCCCAGAGGAATTCCAGTCTCTCCGCCTGTCCTTCTCTCCGAACCTGGATGACTATAACCCAGACATCCCAGAGTGGAGGCGGGATATCAGCCGAGTCATCAAAAGAGCCCTTGTTGAAGTAAGTGAAGAAGAGATTTATTGGAGAGATTTGTGGTGATGTGGTGCATGTCAGGCCTGAGCAGCTGGAAACTGTGGAATCACAGTCAGATAGCAACATTACTGAACATGACTTCTGTGTGGAGCTCTGTGGTAGGCCCTTTGGGAAAGAGGGATAAAAAGAAAGCAAATATAAGATTCCCATCCATATCTTATAGAATTAAGAATTAGGGGTCAGGGTTAGAAATGGAATTAGAGTTAAGAGAATCATAGGATATTGCAACTGAGAATGATATATGATAGGATCTGGTCCATGCCCTTCACTGTAGAGATGAGGAGAATGTATTCATTTTGTTTGGGGAATCAAAACACACACACACACACACACACACCACACATACACACACACACCGCACACACACACACACACACACATACACACACACCGTATGAAGAGGCTTAGAACTACTTAGCAGGATAATACAAAATAACCCAAAAAAATCAAAATCATAAGGAACAACTGTCTCAACTGAGCTGTAGGCACATAGAAAACAGCAGGGACTAAGGCTGGATCATGGGGATTGTCGAATTTAGAGAGAGAGAGACTTTTAAAGCTCTATTACAACAGTTAGCTAACATGGGGGAGTGGAAGGACAAGTCACCTCCCTTTGCTTAGCCACAGATTCCTCATCTATTTAAAAAAAAAAAAGGTTTGACCACATGATTTCAAAGGTTTCTTTCAGCTCTAAATCATAAGTTCCAATTCTTCCAGTTTTTCTAAGTTGAAAGCCAAGGTAATCATAACAGTTGTTGTTCAGTCATTTCAGTGGTGTCCAACTCTCTGTGACCCCATTTGGGGTTTTCTTCTCAGAGAAACTGGAGAGATTTACTATTGTCTTCTCCAGCTCATTTTTCACATGAGGAAACTAAGGCAAATAGGGCTAAGTGACTTGGCCAGCACCACATAGCTAGTAAGTATCTGAGGTCAGATTTGAATTCATGCCTTCCTGACTAAAGGCGCTAGGCTTGTTTTTCTCCACTCTGAAGTATCTCTCATAGGTTGTTTGAAAAGGTCCCTTTCATTTGGTCATTCTTCTCCCTCACACAATCCATATTCCTAGGAATAAGTGAAAAGCCAATCTTGATAAATGTTTGTAGGAATTCTCTGTGTTAGGTCATAGGCTGTATACCAACCATATTTTATGTCATATTAATATCGCAGCTGCTTCTTCCTGATGGATGGCAGCCTGTTGGATAATTTAACCTTACTTTATCTCTCAAGTCACATTAATTGATTGCTAGAAGGAGAGGGAATTGAGAAGACCTGGGTTAGAATTCTTCCTCAGATGCTTAATAGCTTTGTGACCCTGGGTAAGTAATGTGATCTCCCTGTGCCTAAGTCTCCTCATCTGTAAAATGAAGAGGTTGAACCAGATAACCCTTGAAGGTCCCTTTCACCCTCTATGTCTATAATTCTGTAACCTTCATCTCATACAATTACAAATACTGTGTGCCACCATATATATCCCAAGGTAAAAGAAGGGATATAGGCAGTTGCTAACACTTGGCAGGAGAGATACTACTTAGAGCTTGATGCCAGCTCTCAGCCCTCTCACCTCATAGTCACCTTCTGATTCTCCATCTAATTAAATTACAGTTCGCAAACATGTATTATACAAGGCCCTGTACTAAAACTTAGGAAAACACTGGGACGATATGGGTTTATGTGTGTGTGAGAGGGACCATCTTCACATGCCCTTCACATAGGCAGGTATAATCTGCAGCTCTGCCATCTGTCCCCTCGGGACACAAGAGGCAGTATCAAGAATGCCTTTACCTAATGGGGGACTGGCCATTAAGGGATGTTCTACCCTAATTCTGGTTCTCACCACATCATGCACTCCTAACCCTATGTGATCTGTCCTGAGTGTCTGGATGTATGTTGCCTGGCAACCTTCACTGGCAGGATGGGTTCCTATTTGCCTAGTACATCTTATCTCAGAATAGGTGATGATGCATCGCCTTCCTTGACCCCTCTGCCAGTTCACATCTGGCTTAGTCATGGCTACAACTCTGGTGATGGCTGTTGGCTCTCCTCGGACTAGAAAGTCCCTGTTGGTCATCTGGAACTGTAGCTCGTTCCTCCTGCCACTTCAGGGATTGATTAAGCTGACCTGTCTTAGCTCAGCATTAGCCAGTACATTCTGCCTATTGTCCTCTATACTTAGATTCCCTTGTTTCCCAGAGATCAGGTGCTCTGGGCCTCAGCTTTTTTGCCAGCTGTCTAGAAAGCTAGAAAAGGCTTCTAATTACTATTCCTGAGATGTGGAGTTCCATATTCTGCTGAGATTACTGATAGGTGGATTTATTCTCCTCCAAAGAATTGAGGATGCCCACTTATGATAAGTTTGAAAATCATCCTGAATTGTCTCAGTCGAAGAACTTCCCCCACTTGGAAGAGCGCTTTTAAGCCAGACACCCTTCCCAGGTGCAGTCCCACTGCAAGGTTTTCAATATTTCTCTCTAACTTTTAATTACTGGAGAATAAAAGTACATTTTGGAAATAACTTCTTCATTTGAATCCTGGGTGAAATCAACCATAGTTCAACAACATTCCACAAACATGTTTTAAACAACTATAATACATGAGGAATGGTTCTGGGTGTTGGAGGTAAAGAGACAAAAGTAAGTCATTCCTGTCCTGATAGAGCTTAGATTCTACTGCTAGAATTCTATTTATGGTGAAGCAGAATCTGTCAAAAGCTTTTCTTGTCCAAAGGACATGCTAAATAGGACTTACTGAAAGGCAATTCTAGTCCCAAGAACAAACTTCTAGCAAAGTTTTCAGGAGAGAGAACTACATTCCCACCAGCGGTACTCCTCTCTTCTTTCCCATAGCTTCAAACCTTTTTGCAGTAGAACTTGTTTTTTTGAACAAAATTCCTTGCATTGGTTTTCCTTGACTTTGATTGGAGTCTCTGTGTCTTCCCCAACCAGGCCACAGGTGTTTCAAGCCAACACATATTGGTGGCTGTGCTTCCAGGCTTACCCACAGCTGCCGAACTCTTTGTCTTGCCCTATCAGGATGCTACAGGAGAAAACAAAAGGTCATCAGAGGACCTGGAGCGGGTGAGTCCCCCTAGGGAAGAACTGGAGGCATCTCCCTATGATCTGAAGTGCAACTTTTTGCAGCATCCAAACCTCCCATCAGCCATTTGACCAGATACAAAAGCATAGGGATGAATAAAGAAGATTGAAACTAGAAGCCAGGACGTCAGTTCAGGCACTGCAAAGACTAAGGCAAAAGGTCTCAAGTCTAAATTTCTAAATCTAAAATGGGGATGATTGTATCCATTATCATTTTCTCATAGTATTTATTAATGAAAAAATAGCATATATGCTTTGGTGAGCAGGAAGATGAAGGGCCACTTTTAGGAACTAGAGAGTTTAGCCTGGAGAAGAGAAGACCCAATAGTGACATGACAGCTTCGTGTATTTGAAAGGTTGACATTTGTGGGAAGGATTCAGTTTCTCCTATTTGACCCCAAAAGACAAAATCAGCGGCAATGAGTACAAATTACAGAGACAGATTTAAGTTCAATGTGGGGCTGTATGGGTGGGGGGAACTTTCTAGCAATTATAACTGTTCAGTTGGAACTCTTCAAAGTGGAATGGCTTGCCTAGAAGGATGGCCGGGAGTGGTACCTTCTCCTTAGTGGTCTTTAGATAGAAGCTAGACAACTACTTGTTTGGTTATGCTAGATGGGGCCTTCCTTTTACATAGCGATTGACTAGATCTCCATTGAGACTTCCAACTCTCAAGTTCTGTGATGGCACCTGACTTCACTGGTATGACTATACCTTCCAGGATTGCCAGTAGCAAGTCCTTCCTGCCTTCTAATCCTGTGCAATAAACAAGATTGAAAGGCTTTACAAACTCTTTGAAAAGATGTGAAAATTCTTTGAAAAGATAAACATTCTATGGAAATGCATTTTCAATTCAGTCCAACAGACTAAAAACCCATTATGTGCAGAAACTTTGGTAGGTGGTATTGATTGAAACGCTGTTGACTGCATTGTCCAGTCTTCTCAACATAGGGTTCTGACAGTATTTTAAAAGTGCATTTATTATCATGAGAACTGAATTGACTTTCATCCTTGGCTCTGTGACCTCCTGGAGCATCACCTTAGGTTCTGTCTCTATCACCTCATCCCTCTCAAAATCAGTAAACTCTTACTATCACCACGATAAGGGATTATACTTTGTTACTAGACAGAATAATAAATCTGATGTCTCCATGGAAATAAAATTTAAGTTGAGATTATTGAACTCTAAGAAGGCAATGGAATAAAAAGTAAAATCCTACCAACTGCTAAGTACAAACTGGCTTCCTCCCAGACCAGACCTTCCCCTTCCTATAGACCTAGGGGGATGCTCTGGGCTTATCTTTGACTAAACCTATTATCTAACCTCTTGATCTTTAATTTAATGAAATAATTTGAAAATACCTTTTAACAGCATTTTCAGCAAAAATAAAAATACTTCCCTCCCTAAACCCAACAAATCATGTGATGCTTGTTTTTCAAACCTTCTCAGTCATTTGATAGACTTTTTCATTTCCTAATTCTGTCAGTGATTTCACTGGTATTGGCAACTCCTGGTGAGGAAATCCCTTCTACCAATGCAGATCAGTGCTTGTTCTACAAGGTATAGTTTTAGAGAAGTGCCTGGAGGCACTGAGAGGTCAAGGGCTTGGCTGGGACATTAATTACATGATGAAGGTAGTACTGGTATTCAGGTCTTCCTGACTCGGAGGCCAGCGTTGGATTCACTCATTATACCTTGCTGCCTTTTAGTGATAAACTTTGTATCTTTACGTATTTCTGCTTACCTAAGTAGCACAGAACCCTTCTTCCTTTGTGAATTGGGGGCGAAGGCATTCTGTAATTCTCCAGAGTTCCATCTACCTGTGCTCACTTCAGCTTCAGAGTTAGAGTCTATGAATGATGATGTGCACCTATAATTTAGTGGGCCATGGCTTAGGCTATGTAACTGAAGGAGGCAAAGGCCTTTGGGTCTGTAGGACTCCAGCTGTTCTGCCTCTGCCTAGCTTATTGTAGATCCTCCTTGGATGAAATTATAATCTTCCAAGACATAGAAATGATTTGAGGTTTATAGCTAGCTACTTCCCTTTACCTACACACTCTCCTTTCCCTCTCTTTCTTTTCTCCTTTTTCTTTCTCCTTTCTCCAAAGTTTGATTAAAATTTCTTGAAAGGCAGGGAAGAAAACAACACAGACATCCACTTGTCAGCAGGGTAGTTCATAGTTTCTTCCATCACGTTTCTGTGTCTTTGTCTCTGCCACTCTTCCCCTCTCTCTCTCCCCCTCATGCCTTCATCCTGCTCCACCCCAGCTCATCTTCAGCTATTTAGGTGGTAGCTACTTGCCCTCTAGTGGTAGTGTCATAAATCATCTTTGCATCATTTCAACCAAATTTCATAAAACATCCAAAAAAATAAAAAAGACCAAGGTCTCCCGCTGCATCTGGGTCTATCTCCGGTCGTCCTGATCTGCATCTTGCCACTGGACCCAGATGACTCTGGAGGAGAAAGTGAAGCTGGTGACCTTGCTCAGTCCTCCCTCACTTAAATCCAATTCACTTGCAAGTCATGACATCACCTTCAGATGTCAGAGTCCCCTTTGAGGACAAAGGACAAAAAGCAAACAAACAAAAACATCCATTTTATTTGCAGACTTGAATTTAATCCTCTGGCATGAGTGTCCACAATGGCCTTCTGTACTTTGTACATGATTCACAAAACCTTTCTCTCTCATTTTTCATGCCTTCTCTTACATTTATCCAGTACACTATCTAATATATAGTAAGTATTTAATAAATGGTTATTAATTGAAGAAATAGAAGCGATTTCAGTTCTCACAGTGTTGAATACATGTTTATGGAGATGGAGACATTAATAGAATTTTAGAGCAGAAGTTCTTCAGCCCTAAGGGATAGATTTAACCCCTGTAGATAGATTTCTAGAGGTCTATAAACATGGATGGGGAAAATTATATTTTTATTTCAATGTTTTTTCCTTTGTAATTGTATGTATTTTATTTTATTCATCTTAAAATATTGTCTTGAGTATGGGTCCATAAGCTTCACCAGACTTGAAAAGGAGTTCATGACACAAAAACTTTATTAAGAATCCCTATTCTAAACATCTACCTTTAGAACTAGAAAGGATATTATAGGTCGTACAGCCTCACGCTCTTTTTTATAGCTGAAGAAATTGATGCCCAGAGAAATTCAGTGATTTGCCCAAGGTCAGATGGGAGTGAATGACAGAGCTGGACTTTGAACACAAGTCCTCTGACTCTAAATCTGCCACTGTTTGCACTGTACCACATTGTACATATCTTAGATCTAATATAATAAAACGTCATCCAATGCAGGAAACTTATCCCTACATCATCCGTGACAGGTGAGCATCCAGCTGCTGCTTGAACACCATTAAGGGTGGGGAACTCATTACCTCATGGCAGCCCATCCCAGGTTGGGACATCTCTAATTCTTAGGAAGCTCCTTCTTATAGGGAACTGAATCTTCCATATACTTTTACCCCAATGATCTTAGTTCTGCCCAATCAGTTATATATCACAGGCCTGACTAGAACTCAGGTCTTATTGACTTTGATGCCAGCTCTCTGTACATTACTCCACACTACCCTTTTTACATACTTTTGTATTATGTGTGTGTATATGTATGTATTTGTGGGGGAGGTAACTACATTTGAAAAGCAATACGACATTTAGATACACACATGTGAACACACAGATTTTAAGATAGATAGGGGGCAATGACAGGTCCTTGTTTCCTTAGATTTTAGATCTAACCAGAATAAGCATCATAACCAAATGGTAAATCCAAAATGGTAGCTACGGACATTGGAAAACTTAGCAGTGTCTTCATTATCCATACTGAGGAGACAATCATTCCTATGTATCCAAGGCAATGGATCCAACCTGATAGAGTGAGTCATATCTGAATCACCTTGTCCTAAGAGCTTCTCTGTGGCATGTCACAGCTGGCAGGGACCTTAGGGACCACCTAGGCAGCTCCTTTTAGAGGAGACCTTGCCCAGTCCTCCCAGCTGCAGCGGCCCTCCTTTCTGAGATTACCTTCTCTCTGCTCTCTATATACTTTGTACACCCTTAGTTATTTCCATGCCATCTCTAGAATTAGAATATAAATTCCCTGAGGGCAGGGACTATTTTTGTCTTTCTTTGTACCCCCAGCACTTCCTACAATGCCAGATGTCTAGTAAACACTTAATGAGGGCTTGGTGACTGACTCATTTCATTTTATAGATGAGGGAAATGATGAGGCCCAGACTGAAGGAAGCAATTTGTCAAAGGTCAAACAAAGGTTTAATAGAGGTGATGTGCCCTAGGAGAGGGAATGTTAGTTTGAAGTCAGGCCTGATTTAGATCCTACCTGTTACTCCCTGTGTGAAAGTGGTAGAGCAGATAGAACACTAGACCTGGGGTTAGGAAGGTCTGAGTTCAAATCCAGCCTCAGAAACTTATTAACTATGTGATGGGCATATCACTTAACTTCTTCCTCACTCATCTGTAAGGTAAGAAGAATAATAGCATCTACCTTCCAGGGTTGTTTTGCTTGTATTGGAAAGTGCTTTGCAAGCTATAGCTAGCTATTGTTATTATTACAATTATTATTATTATTTTCACTTCTCTGTTCTTTTTTTTCTTCATGTATAAAATGGGAATAATATAACTTGTAGCACCTACCTCACAAGTTTATTCTGGGCTTAAGTGAGATTATGTGTCAAACACTTTGCAAAACATAATATTCAATGTAAATGTCCCTATTATGGTTTACCAGCTGAGCCCTGACCAGAAGACAAATCTCTTATCTCTAAGTAAGAAATACCTTCCATCTATACCTGTGTTCCTTAAACAGAAAGATAAAACCTTCTTAGTCTCAAACTTTTTATATTTTATTTTCATATGTGAACCAGAGGGGATCAAGAGTTTTATAGCAGAGAACACAGCAAGGAGAAGGGAAATGGATTTTACACACAGAGAAATGAAAACAATAGGGAAAACACCACCACATCACAGACATCCTTCTCTAGTTTTGAGACAGGACTTAGGCAAGACTCACCTTTTCCCATCTTTCATGAACTTGGCCCCTTGTTGTAAAAGGTTAGTATCTGTATAGGATTCTAGCCCATCATTTAGTTGAGGAAAGTAAAGGATTTTCACACAGTCAGCCCCTCTGAAAGTGAGGGCTGAACTTGCAGGCCATGGCTCTGTGAGCTTCTCCTGCTACTGTTCCCATGGAAGCAGGGGAGTTGGCTTGAATCAGAGTTACCTTATCTGTGAAATAAATTGAAAATTCCTCACAGCAAGAGGCACTTTACCCTGTTACTAAGCTGAGGCGCACTGGGTTAATCAAAGGACCTGCCAAGTGGAATGGTTCCACCAGTCTTCATTTTGTAGATGCTGGGCCAGCCAGAAAGGACTCTCTCCCTCAGGTCAGGCAGGTATAGAGAATATATTCCTCTAGATGCAGTTGCTCAGGTATAGAGAAGACCTTCGGCTCTCCCTGTCTCGCTGTCCCTCCCTCAAACAGACTTACCTTCTTCCCTACTCTTTCATTGATGGCATGCTCCCTTGTCAACTGGGCATCCTGGAAGGGGGAAAGGATGAGGCAATGGTAGGAGGCCTGGTTCTGTGGAGAGACAAAATTTGAAATTATATCCTGATGAGGTATTGGTTCTCAGGAAAAGGAAAAGGCCCTTTTTGGACTAGATAAGAAAAGAAATTTTCTCAGGACACATTATATCCACCAAAAACAAATCTCTTCATCATGTTGATATTACTATACTCTTCATATATAGATGAAAATGTCAAGGTACAGGGAAGGGAAATGGCCCTGACATTCTCTTTATATTACACTAAATTTTACACACACACACACACACACACACACACACACACACACACACACACAATTGCACATTGTCTCCTATGGACTCAGCCATCAAAGTAGAACCACGGGGCCATAGCAACCTCATAGATTAGTTTCTCTGTGGAAGACAATTAGCACCATAAAGTGCTTCTGGGAACTGAAATGAGGACCCACTGTTTCATTGGAATACATAGGAATGCAACCTATGGCCAAAAAGGAAATGTAACTAGGAAGGGGACAGTACTCTAGAATATGTAATAGACGGTTAAAAATAGGGGAGCAGTTGATTCATTTTTTTCAGTCAGCTCAAATCATTGTTTTGTTTTGTTTTTTCCTTTTTTGGAGGGGCAGGGAAGGCAGGGAAATTAGGGTTAAGTGACTTGCCCAAGGTCACAAGCTAGTAAGTGTTAAATGTCTGGGCCGGGTTTGAATTCAGGTCTTCCTGACTCCAGGGCCAGTACTCTATTCACTGAGCCACCCTAGCCACCCCATAACTTCATTATTTAAAGTGATATGTGCCATCTTGGATTTTTTTCCTTGAGGGTTGCTAACAAACTTGCTTCCTTTGCACTCAGAAAGAGTGATTAAACCAAGAGAAGCCAACATCAAGCTGGAAACTAAGCTAGCATTCATGTCCCTTGTATTAGACGGGAAAATGTATATTTTCCTAGTCATCAACTCAAAAATTCAGAATCTCAGAGTAGAAGGGAGTCTCAGGCATCACTTAATCTGAATCATACCTGAGTTATGAGTCCTTTTCCTTCCTTCCTTCCTTCCTTCCTTCCTTCCTTCCTTCCTTCCTTCTTCCTTCCTTCCTTCTTCCTTCCTTCCTTCCTTCCTTTCTTCCTTTCTTCTCTTCCTTCCTTCCTTCCTTCTCTTCCTTCCTTCTTTCCTTCCTTTCTTCCTTCCTTCCTTCCCCCACCCTTCCTTCTTTTTTCTTCCTTTTATCTCTAATGAGAGAAAATCCATTATGGATCCTTTGATAGCGCCAGTTGCCAGGAAGGTTTCCCTTACATCTAATCTCAGTTAGAATCTTCACAACTTCTTTCTGTTGATACAGGTTCTGTCTGCCCTCACAACCCAGAACTGAACAAGTTCCTCTTCTCTGTGATAGACCTTCAAAAATCCTTAAATGTAGTTACCATGACCTCTAAAGCCTAGAGTGGAGGGTTATATTCTGAACACCAGAGAAGTGGTGCCATTCTGTTGAAGTGGAAGGAATGCTGGATTTGGCACCATGATCCTATCTCTGACCCTTACTAGCTGTGACAATTGAACCTCATTTCCCTTGTATATAAAATGTTGACAATAGTATTCACAATATGGGCTTTTCAGAATTGTTTTAAATTGTGTAAACTGTATTGTGTAATTGTGTACATTGTAAACTGTATTGTGAAATTGTGTAAATTATGTAAACTGTATTGTGTAAATTGTGTGAACTGTAAACCAATATGTAAATGAGCAATCATATGATCATCTTACCTTCCCTCATCAAGCCATGATGGCGCTATCATCCAGGGTTTTGTCAAACTTTTTGGAAACCTCTGAAACTGTGCTACCTCATGGGGAGAGTGACTTCCCCTCATTCTAATATACCCCTAGGGAAAGGGCCTGGATGTCTGATTTCATTCATATATGGAACTCCCATATGAGGAAATGCCTTCTAAACCAGATCATCACCTTCTCTACAATTTTTAGTATTAGAGACTTGCCCAGAACCCTGAAGTTAAATGATTTACCCAAAATCACTCAGCCAATAAGTTCCAGAACTTGAACACAAGTCTTCATAGTTGTAAAGTCAGGTATCTGTTTACTACTCCAAACTGCCTCCTTACTGTCTATGCTGCTTACAGTTTTGTGGCTATTGATCCTGTTCCTTTGTCCTCCATACAGAAGAGATCCACCTTTTAAAATCTGTATATGTAGAATACCTATCCTTCCACTCATGCTTCCCATTTGATAGTTAATATAGGGATTGAACTACTGAGTCCCCTCTTTCCCTCCAAAATGACATTTTTCAAGGAAGATGCAAATAGGACTACAGGTGGCCCTGAATCTCTTTGAAAATTCTGTGAAATAGGTATTGGGCCAACATTAACACGTTTTGTTTTGTTTTTTCCTGTATATTATTTAGCCACAAGGGGAGGGAAGGCAGGCAGTGTGATGGAGGAGCAGACACACAATGATCAATAGGAAGGAATAATGAGCTCTTCTGCCAAGACAACAAATTCTACGCAATATAGGACAGGGAAGTTTGGAGGGAAAGAAGCAGAGCTCTGCCCCCTTCTGCAGGTTCAATTCAAGACTCAGCTTCTTTCCCCAGAGCCTCTGGTGACAATGTCTCCTTCCCTTTCTGCCTGACACATTGCTAAATATTTCCATCAATGGGTTTTTGATCTCACTTCCCTCTCCTCCTCCCCGCCCCCCCCCCACTACTTGCCAGGGAATCACTTTGAACCAAATAATGGTTTTTTTTAAGTGAGTCCCTCAAAACAGCTCACAAATAGAATTGTGGAATTGCTATGCATCACCCATTCCTGGACCTCACAGACCTCAACTGAGATGGGGATGGCTGGTTAAGCAGTATGGCCGCACAGATGGCAGAGAGATGGCAAAGAGCTGAGCAGAATGCTGTTTTTCTTACCAATCTGCTGCTCAGCCCACATCCCACCTTTCATTTGGTTCTAACCCTCCAGCTCAATGACTTTAAGGGAGTGATTTAGTTGAAATAATCTGGGAAGGGCTAATGAAGGAGGCCATAGGCAAGAGGCGAGTAGCACTTGTTAATAGAGGACACTATATTGAACTCTTTCTAGAAATCTGCTTAGAAATCAAGGAATTGAGGGAGTGACCTAGAAATGCCCAAACTCACGGGAACAGGGAAGAACAGGAACCAAACAGAAGTTCAGTTGAGCAAGAAAATCAACTGAAACCAAGAGGAAATCCCACAATGGCAGGGATAGATATATGATTGCTAAAATGGCAACAGAAAAGCAGAAGTTAAAACCATTAGAAAAATAGGCCGTAATCAAAGTTCTGGAATGATAGATACAAATTGTCATGTGAGGCGGATTAGAGGTCCTACTCTGGCCCCTTTGTGAAGAAGAGCTGAGATGAGGTTCTCTTGCCTAATGATATTTCTTAAAGATAGCACTATATGGGAACCCTGGTTTCTAACAGGCAATCAGGTGACCCAGATTATAGCCCTAACTAATATTATTTAGCTGAGAAATCTTAGACAGGTCTTTTAACCTTTCTTCTACCTGATTTCTTCAAATTTAAAATTGAGTAACTCTATCAATTCTAATGGAGTTAGCCCAAGTCAGGAAGACTTAAGTTCAAATAGGGCTTCAAACACTTATTAGCTGTGTGGCCCTGGGAAAGTCACTTAACCCTCTTTGCCTCAGTTTCCTCTTCTATCAAAAGCTGTGGAAGGAAATAGAGAACCAGTCTGATATCTTTCCTAAGAACTGCCCCCCCCAAAAAAATAAGGGGGTCACAAAGACTCAGGACTGAAATGACTAAACAACAACCGTAACAGGTCTCTACCATCCTCGAACTTTTGCATGCTAATAGGGGTAGAGTTAAGATATCAACATATAATTGTAAAGGAGTAAATGCTGCCACTTGCAGCAGCCCCTACTGAGACCTGGGAAAGATCTTACAAGAAATATAAATTTCTTGAAATAAGGCTCTAGAAAACCAGGCATTGATAAAGACATTAGGATTCAAATGGAGCTACCTGATTATGCCTTAAACCCAAAGCACTCTGGCTCTCATTGATTGGCCAATAATGATCCTCAACTCAATCCTTATGAGATTGGTCACTGTTTGGGTTTTGTTGGCTTGGAATGAGTGTAAATAGCAATTGTTTCTCTTCTGGCTAGAAGAAACCCTGAGGATATTCCCTTCCCTGATTGATATTTTTTTTTTGAGTAAGTAAAAGAGGCACTTTTTGCCTCATTTCTTACCTATTCTTAATCACCAAATGAATGTTGCCTCAGACAAATTGAGACCTGGAAAATAACTTGCATAAAAAGGTCAATGCATACGGGGTCATTTCCCATCATACTGATTTGTGTCTTGCCCCTGGATCCAGATGGTTCTGGAGTGAGGCTGTTGACTTTTAGCAGTCCTGCCTCACTTAAATCCAATTCACTTGCAAGTCATGATATCACCTTCTCATGTCATTGGTCCTCTTTTAGAGTGAAGGACAAACAACATCAGCACTTGCCTGGCACAAAGGAACTGGCTGAAAAGCTGCTCAGGGTGCTGTATCTGGGTGAACCACCAGGTGGCGCCACAAACCCTGAGCTACCCTGGAGTCAGTGGGCTGGCACAGACCTGACTTGGCAACTCTTCCCTCTTGGATCCATTTTCACTCTATCTTGCAGATAGGACCTGCCTTTTTTTTTTTTTAAACTTTTAGTGCCTCCCCAGCATTTAATTCCATCAAAATCCATAATGTGCTTGGCTCATTTTGCCCCCATTCCCGCGTGATCTTAATCTCTTTTCCAATTTAGTGAGACCCACAAAGATTGCTTATTCATCTATAGATTAGCGTGCATTTGCTGAATGATAATAAAAGGCAACAAGAATAGCGTTGGCCATGCAGGCTGCGTGAGTGAGTGAGCCACAGCTGCTTCTGTCTTAGTCTGAACTTTCTTCTTTCCACCCTTTCCTTGCACTTTACCTCTTACTGTTGTCACCAAGGCAATTAAACCTGCCAAGTGATACATAGTTAATAGTAATAAGATATGGGGAAAAGGCAATAATGTCTCACCACGATCTTGTTTACCTAATAAACAGTAGCTAGGTAGCACTCTGAGGTTAGAGTCAAGAAGACCTGAGTTCAAAACCAACCTCAAACTCGTATTAGCTGAGTGACCCTGGACAAATCGTTCAACTCTGCTTTCCTGAATTTCCTCAAGTGCAAGATGGGGATAATAATAGCCTATGCTTCCCAAGATTGCTTTGAAGATCATATGAGATAATGTTGTTAAAGAGCTTAAACATAGTGCTTGGCACATAGTAGGCTCTGTATAAATGTGAATTCCTCTTTCTTTCCACTTGCATCATTACATGCCCTGTGATGACCATGTACTCTAGCAATGTAATAGTTCAGAGCATTTGAATCTTGGTTGGTTTTAGGGCATCATTCCAAGGGATCTAAGGACAGACTGACACCCAAGATCAACTAAGAAAACATTAAGAATTCAACAAGAAGTAAACATCATCCCAAGGTGAATGATGGCCAGAAAGCATCTAATCAGATTTAATTAGCATTTACAAATTAAACTGACTTGACTGAAATGAATAACATGGGGAAGACAGTCTGAAATTGATGGCAGAGTGTTTTCCCTGACAGCTTTTGAGAAGTCCCTGAGAAGCAAAAACATATCTGAATCAAATTAGATTATATTTTGTACTCAAAACCCAGCGCACATGTTTTAATCTTGCCTTTGAAAATGTGACACAAACAGTTATGTGTTAAATTTGTTATTTTTCCTCATTCTTGCTGGGCATATTTTGTGACCATGAATATTATAACTAATGCATCAGCTGTATGTGTTGGAAAAAAATGAGCATGGCTAATACTTGTAAATGTGGGTGAGTATTAGCAAATTGATTAATTAGGCCTGTGTTAGGCCCAATGTTTACAGCCCTATTGTCAGCTATAATAATTTTTAAGCTGTGTATTTGACATCACTGATACCTGCCAAGAAAAGAAAATAGACTCAAATTTCACAAATATGTGTCAATTGTCTGTGTCTACATAAATCATTATTTGCATATGACAGATATCTCCAAGGTCTGAGGTCACACACAACTGTTAATAAATGATTTCCCTTCACAATTTAACTTTGATCAAATGAATCAATTAGTTAACATGTATTTTTTCTGTCACCTTAGATATGTGCCTTCTAATAAGAGTGAGATAAATACCTTTTAATCTGTAATCTTTACATATATATGAAATGAAATATATATAGCATAAAATAGTGCAAAATATATTTTAAAATTATTTTTATCTCTAACGCCATTATAAATTTAAGACATGCTAGTCTAATACATTCATTTTTATGATAGTATGACAGCCTCAATAATAATATTTACTTGGATGCCCTTTTCCCCCAGATATCAGAACTGATGATTCACAAACTGAACCAAAACTCCATCCACTTTGAACTAAAACCTGGAATCCGTGTTCTTGTCCATGCTGCCCACTTAACAGCAGGTCAGTTTCTTTGTCCTCATGTACTGTGTTATATTGTATGTGTTTTCGTTCCTATTTATTTTTGCATATGACAAGACTGAAGGATGTGTGAGGATAAAAGTACTGCATTTGAAGTTAAGAAATCTGGGTTTTATCTTTGGATGCTCCAGATCTGAGTATAAGGGTGGAGTTCTGCCCCAACCTCATTGACCAACCAATAAACAGAATAACTAGGTATGAAGAAATTTTCCTTTAACCTCACAATAAAGGTTTGTGGGTAAGCCTTTAAACATTCTGAAAGGATCACAGGGCTTTTGGTCACTGGATGAAAAGCAGATGAAGTTTGATGAGAACATCAGCTCATCCTTCTTGAACTACTAATAAAAAAAAAAGTTAGTAAAATAGTGAAGGAATCAAGAGGCAGAAGAATCTAAGTTTGAAAGCTGAAGAGCTAATCCCCTTGAGAAGGAATCACTCTTGTGGGAAGGAGAGAGTCTCTCTGTTTCTATCTCTGTCTCTGTCTCTATCTGTCCCTCTCTCTCCCTGTCTCTCTTCTCTCTCTGTCTCTGTCCCTCTCTCTAATCCCTCCCTTCTTCTCTCCTTCCCTCTCTTTCTCTCTGTCTCTGTGTGTGTGTCTCTGTCTCTCTCTGTCTCTGTCTCTCTGTCTGTCTCTCTGTCTCTCTCTCTTTTTCTCTCTCTCCCTCTCTTTCTTCCTCCCCACTCCAGTTAACCATGTTATCAGAGAGACAGAGTGACTGGCAGATAATGCATCCAGAAGATCAGCACGGACACAGATAGATACACAAAGATAGTTTACTCCCAAAGAAGTAAACAGTTTCAAGCAGTGTGATCCCCCATCCCAGAGGAGAATTCTGGCTGTGGATTTCTAAATGGGTTTCCAGTAATTCTCTGTGTATGTACCGCACTACCATCTAAGTTCAAGTCCCCTTTCCCTTTGAACTCTGTTAGTACTTGTAGAAGAATGTGCCTCAGACTTTGGGGGAGAACATTTTTGTTTCAACTGTTCTTACTATACCATTTCATAAAAACTTTTGCTAAAAATCTAATTTAGGTTACTAAATTTAGGCTCATGAGAGACAGCCCAAGAAACTCAACCCCTCAGTTACTCCTAGAACCACAAGTAAGTAATCAGGTCACCTTCTTAAGCCCCACTTCGTGAATGTGTGCTCAGTTGAGAAGTGGCTCCAAAAGGGACCTTAAAAGAAATCTGTGTGACCTTGGACAAGTCTTTTAACTTTTCTGTGCCTCAAGAACCTCATCTGTAACATGCATGTAATATTTGAAGTACCCATTAATATAAATGATATCATGGATGTAAAAAGTCCTTTTCAAATGCCAAGTCACTATATAAATTTGAACTAGTAGTAAGGTGAATAAATATTCTTTGTCATCCCAGGTCATCCAGAGTGGCTTTTCTTCATTATTGCTCACTGATAATTGGAAATCATAACAACAGTGTTTTAGAAAGTTTTCCATTTTTTCCAGCTTTTCCATGGGCTTTGTCAGGGGTGTTGATTAATGGTTAACACTTTATGTTGTCAACAGTAGATATTTGTTTAAATAGAAGTTTATGTTATCATTATGCCATGTGATATAATGATTTTTATTTGGCTAGACCTAACAAAGACTTCTAATTCAGGTAAAATAGTGCCTTTAAAAACTCTGCTTTGTGAAGAGTAAACAGTTGGCCTGCGGAGAAATAGGTATTTCTCTAAAAAATAGATATCATGTTTATATCCCTTTCTCTTCCAGGGCAGCCATATTTCCAAAGGTCCTTTCTTGCTGAGAGTCCAAAAGTTTCAGGGAATTTCAAGGAGATTATCCATTATTGTTTTGAGTATGTCTCAGGCAAAGGAGACAGTGTGTCATAATGGGAAGAGCATTGAATCATTTCTGGCAACTAGATTCAAATGCTGCCTCTGAGGCTTGCTGCCTCTGAGGCTTACAGCCTCAGTGATCCTTAGAGCAGTCACTTAATCTCCCAACCTTTGTTTTCTCATGGTAGTATGAGGGGTTTGGATTATATGACCCATGAATTCCCTTCTAGCCCTAGCTCTATGATTCTAAACAAGAAATTGATTAACTCTGACTTCAAAAGTTCTAAGTTATCAATTCCTATGGGATGAAATGACAAATCAAAGGTCTGGGCAGGAAAGATAGATGAAGGAGAAAAAGAGAGAAAAGAAGATAGTTGGACAGGAAGAAGAGAAAGAGGAAAGAAAGATACACATGATGAACAATGGGCAGGAGGAGGGGGAGTGAGAGGCTGTATGACATGATGAATGCTAGTATCATCTCATGGAATTACAGATTTTTAATTTATTTTCAATTTATGGAATAAAATAAGCATTTCCATAACAGTAAAACAATAATAATAAAAGATGATCATACATGAAACTGCAAATCTATTATGTATAACCTGCAGAGTTATAGAATTTTGGAATTAAAAGGAATATGAAGGCAACTAGGCAAAGCAGTGGGTAGAGTCAGGAAGCCCTGAGTTCAAATCCAGCCATAGATGCTTACTAGTTGAGTAAGGATAGATGTATAACTTTCTTCAGCTTCAGTTTCCTACTCTGTTAAATGAGAGGGGTTAGACTCACTGGCCTTCAAGTTTACTTCTAATTCTAAATTTATGATGACTCTATGTCTTAGAGACAGACCTGGTTGATTGGGGGTAATGGTATATTCCTATAGAAAAGACAAAGTCGGTGTTTGCATGATGTCAGGATAGCCAATGGATTTGAACAAGTTAGTGAAAAAGTAAAAATTGAAACAAACAAACCAAAAAAAAAAAGTCTTACAAAGTTGCTTGGATTAAGTTATTTACTGAAAGTCTAATGACTTCTTGTCTTGGGGTAGATGAACCCTAATTGGAGTACACTACCATATTCATTTGCTAAACCCAGCAATGAGGGGTTAAGGGCAGAGTAAGTTGCAATTTACATTAGAATTAAGAGGATGAGTCCCTGTAGACAAGGTGAAAGGACTAGAGAATAATCTGGAGAAACAGAAACAGTAAGAGATCTGACATCCTGAACTAGGTAGGTGAGTAAAGAGATGAAGCAGGAACCAAAGTTAGAAACCAGTGGTTACAAAACCAAGGAAAGAGACAAGGAAAGGCCTATCTATATCTCTGAGTACCATACAACAAATGGTCCTTACACAAACTCTTATATTTCAATTCCTTATGGGCATTCAGGGACAGTTTACCTGAAATTCTATGGGTAGGGGTTCTTAATCTTAGAGTTCAAGTTTAGTATGGTGCAGATAGCAGGTACTTAATGAATGTCTATCGATTTATGGATTTGAGAATTTTTCTGTCTTCTGCATTTCACACTACCTCCAGCTTGATCCATGTGCTTCTCATCCATTTCATCAGTTGCCTCATCGACCATTTCAACTGACTTTTGCAGTAAACTCCTGGAGCTCGGCTCATTGTATTGTTGAATCTGAATTGTGTCAAATCAAATGTCTCTTAAAACAAATAGATGATTATGTGGGGTTTGCTGTAATCCTGTTTGTTATAACTGGATTTGATCTGTATTCTTTATACATGTGGGAGGTTAATTTCAATGGGGATTTTCAAATGTTGGTGTATGGTTGCAGTGAGCATGATTAACCCTAACAATGCAGTGGTCTGGTCTGGCAAAAGAATTGCCATCTCTTCTCATCAGAGGCTAGGCAAATTAAAAAGCATAAGAAGTTTAGAAATTGTAACTATTATGTATAAAACCTTTGTTTGCTGGTTGAGGGAAGGAAGAGAAGAGCAGTGTGGCCACAAATACTATAGTAAAAATCATTATTAGGGCATGGATACTGCTAGCGTTAAGAAGAAGCAGTGTAGAGAGGGGGTGAGGAGAGGAGGAGCTGCCAAGTTAAAAGAGAGAAGAATTGCATCAAATACTAAATCTCCCTTATCTTCTTTCTCCTCACTCACCCCCCCCCAATAAAAAAGGTCCATTGTTTGCAGCATTTCATTTCTCATAAGCAGTGTTGCTAATAACTTCCTAGGGAATGTTACAGCATGCTGTTGCATTCCATTAATTACACAACAGATGTTCAACAGCCTTCTTTTAAAAATGTTAGACCCAGAGTATGTGACTGGAGAGAGAGGCAGTGCATAATTTGGGTTCTCTCTAAGGGAAAAGGAGCTGTCTTCTTCTAGGAATTTACTAGTCTTCTTTTTGATTTCAAATTCTGTTCCTTTTTTGGAGCTTGCTGCTTTTTATGGGCCTACAAGGTAAGCATTTTTAGATATTTTGATGCCATTAAATACTGAATTTAGGTTGTAGTTGTTTTCCATCTCATATCCAACTTGGGGGAAATCACTAGAATTCCTGCCCAAGCAATTCTAAGTTTTTGAACACTGTTTGAATCTCAGAGTTTGCTTCTTCCTGATCCCGGCAATGTTCCTGAATTGACTCCTAAAACAGTCCCCACATTATTTTTATAGAAGTAATAAGGAGGAAATGATAATAAGAAAGACAGTAGATAAAAGAGGGGTAAGTGACTTGCCCAGGGTCACACAGCTAATAGGTGTTGAGGCCAGATTTGAACTCACAAAGTTGGGTCTTCCTGATTCCAAGCCCATTACTCTACCTACTGTGACACTGGCCTAGGGTAATGACAATTTAAAGAATGGGTCAAGACAAAGAAGATTGTAGAAAAATCTAACAAATGTTATTGGTTTACTAGTGATGAAGAAGAGGAAAGATTCAAAGATGATTCCAAGATTTTAAGTTTGGATACTTGAAAAACTGATGTTTGCCACTTAGTAGAGTCTAAAAAATCAGAAGAGGAGCCAGTTGAGGGGGCAAGATAATAGTTAGAAGTATGTTGAGTCTGAACTGACAATATGACCTCCAAGTGGAATTGCCCACATTTGGCAGTTGGATAGACAAGACTGGAGCTCAGGGAAAAGGGCAGTTCTAATGAGATTTGGGGACATCATTGACATAGAAATGAAAGCTGAAATGACAAGAATAGGGAAGTTCCTAGGGGGGCTTAAGAAGAGAAAAGCAGAACAAGCAAGAACCAAGCTTTGACAGGGTCCTATGTGGGAGTATTGATCTAATAGGACATTGCCTCCTCTAATAACTTTGGAGCCTGGTGCCACCGGTGACTGAGCTGTCAATCAACATCAGCCCAGTCAGTGACCATTTTAATTGGTTGTTTTACCATGGCTGACTAACCAACCCAACTGACAATTCAGCCAACTAGTGACAAGGGTCACAAGAATGTTTTAGATTGCAGAGGTCTACTCATCTTTCTCTTCTCCACTGATTCCACAAAAGGAGATAGTCCTACTGATTTTCTCTTTCACCACTTTTAAGTGATTAGAGCATAAGGAAAAAGAAGGGAAGGTAAAATTCCTGGGAAGAGGGAATGGGAATATCTCTAAGGGACATTTGTATTTTAAAAGAAGATTTTATTCTTTAAAATAACTGGGCATATTTAGCAAATATCTGCTTTCAATGCAGAGTAAAAAGTCATATTCGTGTCTTATACTTATGCTAGAGGCATCATGACATAATGTATAAAGCCATGGACTAAGAGTCAGAAAGTCTTGGGTTCCAATCCCAAATACCCCTGGCATTTATTAACCCTTTGACCCTGGGCAAGTCACCTAACCTCCTTGTCCCTGAGGCAACTCCTTTTAATTGGCCATATTCCACATAGTGAGGCAGGTAGGTTGCCCAATGGATAGAACACCGGGAGTTCTTGGAGTCAGGAAGGCCTGAGTTCAAATCCAGTATCATACACTTATCATACTTTGTGACTTGGGGCAAGTCATTGAATTACTGTCTCCCTCAGTTTCCCCATCTATAAAATGGAGACAATCATAGCACTGTGAGAAATGCTAGCAGTTTAATTTCCACAGATTCTATAGGAACAATACACATTGCAAAAATAGATGTTACACTGGACATGCAGGAAGGTGTAAATCAGGATGAGGGGAGAAAGGGCAGAGTGACCCTATCCAATCGTATCTGGAAGAAATCTGTAAGTTTGGAAGAGGTCTAGGCTGAGCTGGCTCAAACCAGCCAGGGTGAAAGGATGGCCATTAACTTTTTTATTAACACACATGCTTAACTAGCCTTATACATAGCTGACATGTCCCTCGTAGAATTACAGCCTCATTATCCTATCATGGAACCCTCGGGAGGAGGGACCATATGAAGGGGTAAATGTGTAGTGGGCAGGTCAGAAAGACTGTGACCCAGAAGAGCTGGAACCAATCCCAGCTCTGAAGGGAGGAACAAGGCAGGCAATTCAAATGGAAGGAGCGTAAAAGGGCTTGCATTTGTCTGATTCTCTGTGGTCTTTTGGAGAGGCTTCCCATTTATTCAGAAAGAATAAATGTAAAATAAAGGTAATGAAAACCTTCTTGGCTTTCCAAGGAATATTGTTTATTCCTAGACTGAGTATGTTTTCAACAGCACCAGTCTTTCAGGGTTGTTGTGAGGATTAATTTGGATGATATTTGTAAAGTATTTTGAAAACCTCAAAGCTCTATATAAAGGCTATCTGTGATGATGGTATATTCTATATGCATATGTGTATATAGGCAGACACATATAAGCATACATGTACACACATGCACATGTGTGTATGTATACGTACATGCATGCATATATACACACATATGTAGCAATAAATTTGAATGAAGGGAGCTTCTTGTTTGGCTTCTCTGTCCACCTTAAAGATCATAATAACTATACACTCTTAGGTTTGGAGCTAAGAACAGATAGAAAATAGTTGACACTAAGATGACATTGTCAGCTTTGCAAAGCATGTTATAAACGTGGTCTCTGTTGATCCTCTCTATAGCTTTGTGAGGCAAATGCTACCAGTTATCATCTCCCTTTTGGCAAAGGAGAAAAGTCTAAGAGAGGTTGAATGATTTGTTGATAGTCTTACAGATAGTAGGTTTCAGGGACAGGATTTGAATTTAGCTCTTCCTGTGGCTAGAACTCTTTACACTATCCCGAGCTGATCTCTTTGTCGCTAACATGGAATCTGAGGATTCTGCCAATACAAGACTCATCAGATTCAAGTCCATATGAATGACATGGTAAGGGGTATGTATACATATATATACATGCACACATATACACATATACACATACACACATATTTATTCATTTATTTATTTTCCAACAGTAAATCTAATTTAGAACCTAGGGCATCAGTTGGAACAGAAACATGAATTAAATGAAAAGAAGCATGATGTGTGATATGGGAGGAAATTAGCACTAACCATTAAACCCTAATTCTTCCATGTCTTGGGAGTTAACTTAATTGTCTGAATGAGAAAGTGACTGTGAGAGTTAGTGGGGACAAAATGAATGTGCCACTGAGTCAGGACTATATTACATCCATGATTTAGATGAATGGGCAAGATCAGCTAAGAGGCTGATGCCTGTGAACCAGTTAAGAAATGATTAAAGCATGAAACAAAATCTTTAACAAATGTAGTGGAGTAGCTGTGAATTTTATGAAGGTTAAACATTATATCTTCTAGATTACATTAATAATATAATGCCAAATATGGAAAGTGCTTGGAAGTTTGTCATAAGAAGGCTCCAATATGGTTTCTCCCCCTGCCAATGTACATAGCAACTGGTCTAGGGCTTGACTAAAACTGATGATTCTTAGAGATTTTCTTGAAGAATATAGAGGTGAAGTCACTTGCCCAGGTTCACACAGCTAATAAAGTCAGAGGCAATATTTGAACCTGGGTCTTCTTGATTCCCAGTACTCATGTCCACTGTGTCACCTTGCTGTCCTGTGTGTGTGTGTGTGTGTGTGTGTGTATTTTATATGTGTGTATATTATGTATGCATGTGTGTGTATATATAGATAGATAGATAGATAGATAGATAGATATATTGCATAGTTTTCATGAGCAAACATTAGGACAGTGCTCTACAAACTGTAAAGCACTATATTAATGCTAGATATGAAACTTTAATACAGCATCTAGGTGGTACAGTAAATAGGATGCCTGGTCTCTAATCAGGATCAGTGATTTTCCTGAGTTTAAATCTGGCCTCAGACACTTACTAGCTGTGTGACTCTGGGCAATTTACTTAACCCTGTTTGCCTGAGTTTCCTCATCTGTAAAATGAGCTGGGGAAGGAAATGACACTTAATTGCCACAAAAACCCCACATAGGGTCACAAAGATTTAAGATTAGACTGAAAAGGACTGAACAACAACAAAATGAAACTTTAATGATATCAAAGTTACTGAGGAATGATCTGTTCTCACTATTCTTTCTGTTACTTTGTAAGGCAAGTGTGTTGGGATGGTGACAGTGGGGATAAAGAGATACCACAAGGGTGCCTGGGTTGCTAGCCATCTCCAGGTAGGCCTTCAATTCCATATTAAGAAACAGACTTTTCATTTCAAGATTGATTTACATCTATCAAGATTGAGAAAAAGACAATGTAGCATATCTGGCATCTGCTTCAGTTGTATGTGGCTTAAGAGCTAACAATCTGTTTTGGCATCAAAACATTTTTTTTTAGTAGTATATTTTTCTCTCTGAATTCTCAAAAACCATCCACGAAAACAGATTAACCTAAGATGCAGATTTGTTAGGCTTAATTCAAATGCCAGAGACAATGAAATCAGGAAGAGCTGGTTTCAAGTCCTGACTCTAATACATGTTAACTATGTGACCATAAATGAGTCATTTAACCCCCTAGTGCCCCTCTACTGCTCTCAAGGACTATACATTATAGACTAGTTGCCAGTTTTGCATTTGTGCATGGATTTCTTCTACTTGGAATACTCCACTCACTAATGTGCTCACAAGTAAACTTTGGTGAAGTCAGTTTTCATTCTAGGAAATCTCCCATAATTATGAAATTATGCTATCATTCATGCTATCATTCCCTTTATTTCATTTCAATTTAATTTGATTTTTTAATTTGATTTCCAATGAATGTATCATTTTCTTTTGTCTGCTCAATGCCTGACATTGTGTGATGCTCATAGTAGGTATTTGGAGAGGTTTTTTTTCTGTTTGTATTCTGGCTTACTAGATGCTGGAGGGCAGTGGAGATGAGGAAATGGGTGTCATTTAACAGTGGGAGGGAAGGGATATCCAGAAGTAACTCCCACTAAATCTTTTAGCCTATTTGAAGCTTTAAATAATCACACCAATTTTAATTGAATTCAATTGAATGGTAAAATCATGTGTGTATGTGTAAATGTGGGAGTTCACACATGCCCCCCCCTTCACCTGTGCTCATAAACAAGGAGGTGGGAGGAACATTTCTACCCACCTCATAGTCATGTTTCTCTTTGTCCCTGAATAATGGCAAACCAAGCACTCAGTAGTTTTCCTCCAGAGCCTTTACCTTGTTTAGTTGCAACTAGAGAGAGACTAATTTATGCTAATTCCAAGGAACAAGCAGCAGCCCATTTATCATAAGAGTTTCCATTCCTCAGCAAAACACACACAAACATACCTAAGTGTTAGGAAAAGTGAACTATGCAGCTGCTGCTGGCTGGAGCAATAATAGAATTGTTTCTAGGAAGGGCCCAGGTCTGCATCCAAAAGTCACTGTACACAGAGGGCATTGGTACTCAAACCTTAAGCAATGCTAATGCTGTCTGCTGACGACCACTCATGCAGAGGGCCTCAAAAGATAATGAGAATTTAGCGTGCAACATACTGGCACTAATTTTTCTACAAGGTTCCACCAATTGCTTTCCAGTTAGAAAGCTTAGAGTCAGAATGACTAAGGCAGATGTTTCTGGGATTCTGCTATGAATGATTGGGAACTGAATTACAGGTTTAACCCTGGGGGAGTATACCAGTGTGGGGAGGGAAGTAGAGAGAGAAGCAAGTGTCCATTCTCCCTTGAATACATGTGCTGATTCTGTCTCTGGGAGTCTGTTTGCATTTTGTCATTCATTTCAAATGGTAAATGCTCTTTTAAAAGCAAGGACAATGTTCTTTGTTGTTCCTGATAGTATTGACAGGGTTGTAAGTACATAGTATTTGAAAGACCGATAGGAAACCTCAGTTCACAGTCTATGTATGCCACTGGCTTGCTGTGGGTGACCTTGGGCAATTCACTGAGATCAGAGGATGACAGGTGTAGGAAAGGGAAAGGAGCAAGCAGTTACTCAGTGCCTACTATGTGCCAGACACTGTTGAGAGTTCCATAAACATCATCCCATTTGATCCTCGACACAACTGTGGGATTTAGTTTGTTCATACATTCCTTAATGGATGAGTATCACTGAATGAGTGTAGATTGATTATATGCTCCTTTCCCTGAACAAAACCTCCCTGTTTCCTCTGATGAGGAGCCCAGAAGCCAGAACTAAGATCAAGTATTTATTTGCCCCAGGCAAGATTTGTAAATTCTGCTCCCCAGTGTTTCACCATCCATAGGAGGCTTTGAGCTTTCACTGGAATAACCTGGAACTTGATTTATCACAAAATAAATCATTGTATACCAGAGCAAAGCTTTCTGGAATTAGAAATGAATGCATTTATGAAAAGTAGTATTTGAAAAGCTTGTTGGATCCCAGGGCATATGCCTTTGAGGGCTGTCTACTTTGCCTTTTCCTAGTCTCAGATCTGCCTGAAGCATCTCTCAACCCCTCAGGTACTGGCACTTCCTTTGCTTAGGTTAAGAAGAACCTTGTTTTACATCAGTATTAGATCATTTTTGCTCTAGGCATCCTCTTACCCTGAAGCCTCCCTACTCTCAAGGCCACTGCCCTGACTTCTCACATACACACATTTCCCTTCTTTACTTCACAGGCAAGTTGTCCCCAAATTCCCAAAATAATAAAAAGTGCCTTGATTTCAAAGCCTTTGGAAAACTGAACAGACTAAAGTATGTAAGCCTGTTCTCTTAGGAAGAAGACATGACTTTTGTTTCTCATTATCTCCTATATGGGTTGTTTAATGGGAGTGAGTCTTAGAGAAGATACTGCAAACTAGCTGGGTTCTAACCTGGAAAAGCCAAGTTGGGGGCAGAGCCAGGTGGCAGGGGTTGTCAGTTACCATCAATGGTTCAGTAGGCACCTATACCGTCAACTTTGCACTTGGGCAACGAGAAGCGAGGGTCTCCTCTTTGCTTCAGACAGAAATGAGCTACAGATAATGATATTTAAAGGTCATTCACACCTCTGAATAACTGACTTTGTGTAAATGGGTGGAAGATAAAGGACACTGCCCTATAGCTAGGAAGGGTGTGCTTGGCTGTTTTTTTTTTTCTTTCTTGTTGAGGTATGTAATACTTTAAAAAATACCATGTTCCAAGGTTCAGGAGCTTTCTAGCAAGGAGAATCATTAAAAGTACACAAAGTTAAGAAGGGAGGTGACTGAAGGGTTAAAGGAATTGTTTGTAGGGGACATATTAAGTAGTAACCCAGAACCTGTAAAGCACCTAAGAAGGGGGAACGTGTCTTTGAAAATGCATTTTGGCAATGACCTTGTGTGAGATGAAAGAGTTCAGAGTCTGAATCTGAAGTCAGAAAAGGTCTTTATTCTTTCTCATGAGAAAAGACTCTGTACCTGTCACCCACATGGTGACAGGTAGAAGCCAGCCCATGGTTATATAATCTTCTAATGCAGAAACCCAAACTCCCCCCAACTGGCCTTCGCTCTTATTGGTAGGGAGGCTGGCCCACAACCTAAGCGCCCGAGGCAAAGGACCCAGAAACATGTGGGTGTCCAGTGAAAGCAGTCTTAACCTTATTTGCATATCTTATGCTGAGGTGACACTGGGAAGGGACCTCCATTGCTCTAAAGTCCCATTGCTGGAAGGTCAAGTGACCTCTAAACTTAGGCCTAGTGAATACGGAAGCCATTCTAGATATGATTTTTCAGAATGGGGAAACTTCACTATAAATTATCCCTCACAACCTCAATTAATTATGCTCGGGAATTCTGATCTTGGGAAGATGGTGATAGGGAGAAGAGTGAAAAATTCCAAGATGACCTAGGGGTTGACTTTCTTAGACAAATACTCATTGTGTTTATGTTTGTGTGAGTGTGTGTGTGTTTTCCAGTAAAAGGGAAGAAATACTGCACAAATAAATGTTTTTAATTTTCATACTGGTTATTTTAATCACTTCTTGGAAAAGTGATGAATATTGAAACACACACACACACACACACACAAATGGGTGTACGTATGGAAATCTTCAAATGAAGACAAAATGACCATGTAGCCAGTATAATATGGGGATTATTTTTCAGGTATTGGGCTAGATGCCTTCTGGGGCTCTTTCCAACTATGAAATTCTATGATTTTGTATTTTTACAAAGAGGCGTACACATAGTTTGCCTTTACTTACCAGTGTACATATTCTTCCTCACCCCTGAGCCCCCTTCCCCTAGTAGAATGTAAGTTTCTCGAGGACACTGACTTTATTTTTGTCATTGCATCCCCAGGACCTGGTATAAATTATAGTGGGCACTTAATATATTGCTGTTGAATGTGATTGCAATGAACTGATGCAATTAATTATTTCCATGAAAACATGACATAAAAGGAAATAATGTTACAGTGAACAGTTATTGCCATAGGAACCATGTTATAAATAGGGGACTGGCCATATGTCACTTTAGAAGAATTTTGTCATTATGGTTTGGTTATAATGAATTGGATTATATAATTCAGTAAACATTTATTAAATGTCTATGTCCAAGGCACTAAGTTAGGTTCTAGGCATGCAAGGGAAAAACCGTAACAGCCTTTTCTTTCTTTTTTTTTTTTCTTTAGCTAATTGGATGGTTGAGGGGGGAGGAAGGAGGAAAAATATGTACACAACTAATTATATACTTGATAATTTGAAGAGAAAAAAAGGAGTAACAACAGTGATGAGGAGATAAGGAGAAGCTTTGTGATGGAAGTGCTATATGAGCAGTCTTGAAGGATTCTAAAGATCCTAATTCAATACAATAAGCATTTACCTAGCACCTAATGTTTGCAGAACACTGAATAAGACATTGGGATAAAATGATAAAATGAAGAAATAATTCCTTGTCCTCAAGGAATTTATATTCTCTACTATGTGTAGATAAAGAGTGAATCTCAGGCACAGAAGAAAAAAATGTACAAAGGCATGATGATGGGAGGTGGAATATCAAGTTAAAGGAACAATTAGTTAGTCAGTGTGCCTAGACCAGTGAGTAAGTCATATATATGAATCTAGAAAGGTAGATGGAGGTCAGGTTGGGCAGGGTTTTCAAAACTCAGCTGAGGAGCTATCATTTTATCCTAGAGGCAACAAGAGTCCAATTTCTGAGAATAGGGTTAACCTGGTCAAATTTATGGACATTTTAGATTAATTCAATGACAGTAGGGAGAAGAGATTAGAAAGAAGAGAGGCAGAAAGGAGGGAACTCAGTTTTAAAGTCTGTTTCAATAATCCAATTGAAACATAATGAGGACTTGAATTAGGGTCCTGCCCATGTGAGTGGGGAGGAGGGCATGAATGTGAAATATGTTTTAGGAGCTGACTCAATGGTTTTAGAAGCTGCTTGGACATAGGGTTGAGGGAGAAGCAAAAATCATGGATGACGCCAAGCTCAGAACCTGGGTGACTGGAAGGATAGTTGTACCCTTAACAGAAGTAGAAAAGACTAGAGGAGGTTGGACTTATGGGAAAAGATAGTGAGGTTCACTTTAGTTGTACTTTTTACACTTTAGTTGTGTCTGAGGTTCTGATGGGACAGAGAGATATCTAGCTGGCACTTAGAAATGGGAAGCTGGAGTTCAGGAGAGAGATTAAGGCTGAATGTAAAGGACTGGGAATTATTTGTATCGAAATGGTCATTTGGAAGAAGGATACAGTTAAGGGGTAGGATAATGAGTTTGTTTTGAACATTAAAGGAATCTAAATTATTTTTTAAAATTACAAAATGCCTTTAGTAGAGGCAACATTATACTCCTCATGCTGGTTTGATGTTATTAAAATCTTCAGGGCTGTTTCTATCTAATACTTTTCGCCTGTGGCATCTCATCATTGTTTCTTTTTCTTTTTCTCTTCCAGCCCCCCTTGTGGACCTCACCCCAAGTCACAGTGGGTCAGCAATGCTGATGCTACTCTCTGTGGTGTTTGTAGGGCTGGCTGTGTTTGTTATCTACAAGTTCAAAAGGTGCGTGGCTATCCCTCTGCCCTATTCATCCCCCAGCTGCCAACTCCATTCACCTTGCCCCAGGTTACAAAGTGTGATGTAGCAGTGACATTTGTCCTGCGTGCATAGCAATTGACAGTTTTTGTTAATGTTTTAGGAAGATCCCGGGCCTTAATGTTTATGCCCAGATGCAGAATGAGAAAGAGCAAGAGCTGATCAGCCCAGTCAGTCACAGTGAAAACAGGCCCAATATCACTCAGGCCGAGCTGAGGAGCCCTGGCCAATTTATAGATGAGAAGCTGGACCCACAGCCCATAGGTAAATAACTTCCAGTAGCCAATAGCTGGTCAGTCTGGATAGTAATTGGCTAAATCTCTTCTACTCCTTTTTCCAGCTTAAGACCCCTGCCTTCTGCTCTGTTAATTAACATCCTTGGTAGGAACTAAGCTAAGCTGTCAATTTACTTTCCCTCACTTTGTTTTTACTTTGACAGAAAGTAAAATAATAACACAAGGGCTTCCTGTCTTTGTCCAATAGTTTTCTCCTTAGCTGTCTCCTGTCTTTTCATAAAACTGCCCTGGGACCCTCACTAACACATGTGGTTGCTGACATTTATGTGAATGAGAGAAAAAAAATATCTGTTCTGAGAAAACAATCTTGGGGGTAATCGATGGCATGGTAGAGGGGTTAGGATGGGATGTGTCTGGGAGTGGTAAGTATGGACCAATAGTGGGTTGCACCAAACCAAGTGGGAGCCACAGCACAGAGGAGAGAGAGTATCCTCTAACCAATGGCAAAGGGTGAACCACTGGTGGAGGTGGGGTGGGGATGGGGTAGGTAAGACTTTCAGGTTGGCTTTCCCAAAGTAGATACTACCTCAAAAATCTAGCAGTAATCTAGAAAGGATTTCTGGGAGATGAAGAGGGATGCAAAGCATCCTGGGGATTTGTTATGGAAAAGGAGCAATCAAACATTCTATACTATATCCTCAGGGAGTAAATTTCACTTAAGGAAAAAGAATTGGGTGGTGGAGGGAGATACTATTGCTGAGGGGAATGCCAAGTGCTTGCTTTGTTTCCTACTCACCCTGCAAATAGAATGTAAGGTGCACTTCAAATGTATTTAAAAGAGGGCTCCCCTTTACCTGCAGAGTTGCTGATTTCAGAGAGAAGTTGTGCTTGGGAATCAGAGAGCTGGAGGGAGATATGCTGCTCATGCCCAAATTGCTAAATGCTCTTTATATGGAGACTTCCCCCTCCTTCCCCTAGGAAACTAAACAATAAATAGAGCCACATTTTGGATGGTAACTTTCTCCCTGTGGTTCCTCCAGTCTGTTAGCTTTGGGACTTGGAGCTCTAAACGGCCCCCTCAGCCCTGTGCTGAAGGCTTTGGCTGATGCATTTTATACAACACTACCATGCTTCACTCTAACTTGATAATACGACGTCGCCTGGAAGCCCCTTTCATATGACTTTCAGTATGTTACTGGAAAAAATGAGTAGCTAAATGAAAACATAACCCTGTCTTTAAATGGATATGGGAGAGGTCTGCAGATGTATTAAGGGAAAATTTCAACGTAATAACTCTGCCAGTATTGTAGGTAATAATAACAACCGCAGTCACATCTGGTGTCCAATTTTCTCAAGGCATTTTCCTCTATTTGGGGAGACAGGGTGATCAATGTGTAATTGCTTTGGTTAAAACTGGAGGAAAAAAAAAGCTTTTCTGTCCTCAGGTCCAGAGCAGTATTCACCCTGTCTGGTCATTTTTAAAGCTTCTAAGTGAATTTTTCTTGGGTCATTTGACTCTCAATCCTATTTCCAGAGGTAGGAATCCCAGTTACCGTTTACCTTATTAGAGCAGCCATCCCTGCTTCTCCGGGAGCATCTCTCAGCAGATTGCAAAGTCTTTGACACCTTTTCATTTCAAATGTCATTAAATGAGTAAGTGTTACACATTTTCTCTTAGGAGAGTAGTTTTACCCTCCCCTCCCTCCCCTTCTGCTCAACCTGGTGAATCATCTCTCCGATTGAAAAGAGCAAGACATGCCACTCCACCTTCTACGCCAAAGCGGGGACCTTCCGGGGCACACTTTACAATTTAACGGAAAAAACCCCAAAGGCGGAGACCTGCTGATCGGGAAAGAATTTCGCTCTTGTCGAGTGCATCGTTTCCTGTCCACTAACTCTATTTTTTTTTCCCCTTTGTTGTTCTGTTTCCTATTTTGCCAGGAAGTATTTCCATAGTTGCTGAGAATCAAAGCACAAAAGAAATCCCTACCTATGTAAATGTTTGAATGGAGGACGCCAGTAAAAAAAACAAAAACAAAAAAAACACAAAAAAACAAAAAACAAAACAAAAGCAAACAAAAACACATTAAAAAACACTCACTGCATCGGGACTTTTTAATTCTTCAGACACAGACAACAAGGGTTTTTAGCTTTAAACCTGTGCATGTGGACATGATCCTGAGAACACGTTCGGAGGGGCGGTGTACAGGTGCTCTATTTTAATGGAAAACGCTCCCCTCTTCCCTTCCTTCTTCTCTCTCTTTTTTTCTGGTCCGTCGTGTTTGTAGGAGATTCATAACAAATAGAGACCAAGGAAATCTGCATGTATTTTTTTTTGGAAGTATTCTTGGCTCTAGATTTAACAGCAATTTTAGCACTAAAGCCTACTGGGTTGGGTTAGCCACCCGAGGCAATTTCATAAGACACAAAGGAGATGCCACACAGGTGTTTTGAAACCCTGGGCTCTTTCTCTGTTAATTTCCCTTATTTCTGTTTTCCTGTTTGATTTCTCTTCTGCCCCTCCATTGGACAGCAGTGGCTCTTCATGCTCTGTGACTCCAGAGGGAAAGGGGGCAATTGGTGCAGATAATGGGAAGCATCAGGTTGGGAAGAGTAAGGCAGGGAAATAAATTGAAAATGGACATTTCTTTCCCATCCATTTATTTCTAGCAGTTCCAAAATCCATGTAGAAGGGACCCACCCACTTCCCTCTTCTTGTAACCTGTCATGGCATGGGTAGTATATAAGACCCAATTTTACCACTAAGTTGACCTTTCTTTCATTCATTATTTTTCTTGTTTGAACCAATCCATTTTTCCTATGTTCCCACTAGCATCTTTATTTAACCCTCTCACTCTCTAGTGGACCAAGGCACCTAGCTGCCTCACCCTTCCATTTTTTTCAACTTTGATGTTAGCTTTCCCCTCTTCCTCCTGTTTCTGAATATAAATTCCACCATAGCTTTCTGATTATCTGATGAAAATTCAGTTTAGATTTTATCCCATTGAATTCCCATTTTCACTCCTCTTACAAATTTCTCTCTGTGTTGACTTTGCCAATGACTTGGGAGGTAGCCTTGATCAGAGGGAAGAACATTGAGTTGGGAGTCAAAAGATCTTGATTCTACCCTTGCCTTTGCCAATTACTGCGACCTTGAACAATTATTTACTCTGTATGGGTCCTGGTTTCCTCTATAAATTGATAATTTTTGACCCAATGGACTCTAAACCCCTCAGTGAAGAGTCTACAACTAATGTGGTTCCCATACAAGAAGGGAGGTCTAGTTCCATACATTGTACCTTCTGTCACCTCAAGCCACTTTTAAAATTGTCAGTAGGTTTCCCCCAAAATTACCATATGTGAGAGGGTGCTATCAAATTAGCTTGAGATTGGGTCATATACTTTGAAAAAAAGGACTCAGAAGAGTTGTTTCTGCCTAACTAGAACCATGTGGTCAAATGAGTGTCCATTCATGATGTCAATTCACTTGTAAATGTTATATTTCTGTTACTATATGTTTGGTTCCGCTCCCCTCTGCTCTGCTACCACACACACACACACACACACACACACACTCACACACACATATTACTTTTTGTTGACGGTTACTCTGAAGAGAGAAAACATAATGATTATGTCATAACCCAATCCCTTTTCATTGTAAAGTGGCAATGTGCATGTGACTTTAAGCTGACTTAAACTCTTAAAGGGTTGTCGGCATCATACTTAAAGAAAACCCATTATAGGAACTACAAAGTTCTAAGAGGAATAAACCAAGGTTTGTTAGATAGTGAAGATGATATTTTGGCTATTTTGATGGTCCTGGTAGTGACACCGACACAAACACACACATATCCATGAATATTCTGTTTCCAGTATAAGGGGGAAAAAAGAAAAAGATAAAGTAGGCAGAACACAGCAAAGCAAGTCAATTAAAAAAAAAAAAAGCATGATGAGACTCAAATTATTCCAGGATCTTCCCAGAGGTGGACCAGAAAAACCACAGAAGAAGGCATCAATAGACTGTAAAATAGAGGAAGTATAGGAGAAAGCCCCAAAGACTTTGGAGTATGGAGATGCCAGAATTCAACCTCAATAGTAGGCTAAAACAGTCCCATCTTTCTCCTCTGGAACTTAACCTCATCACCGAGCTGGGGCCTTGACACAGAACTTGATGGTTTCTGGGTAATACCTAGAAGGGACTGTATATGTCTCCTTTTGTCTCGGCTCTAGAAGAAGGGTTATTTGGGAGCTTTCCAAAGCTTAGCCAATGGTCTATTTTCTGCTTGGGAATCTAGGTTTAAACTTAGAATATGGACATATTTAGTAGTTATCGCTTTGGTGCTCCTGTCCCACAAGAGACATACTTGACCTATTCCCTGGGGTTTCTATTTGAATCTGGAAGATGAAGTGATTAGAAAGCAGAAGAGTAATCTTATTTAGTAACAATATAGGAAAGCCTTAGATGTATAGTTCCAATGTCATTAAATGGAGAAAAAGAGCGATCTTCTTGACCTTAGAATCAGGGGTGGGCATTAAATATTAGTTATTATAAAGACTGGTCACTAATGACCACTTTGGAAAATAGCAGCTCATATTATCTGAGAATGAGGTATCAAGGGAAGGGTGGAAAGAATATTGGATTGTAGGGGTTGAGATCTGGGCCTTAGCGCTGGCTTTGCCACTAATTATATAACCTTGGGGAAGTCATTGTTCCACTCTGTCTTGGGTTCATTTTCCTCATTTTTAAAATGAGGAAATTGGACTTGATGATCTCTAATAATATTCTATGTTGCTCAGAATATTCTATATTCTGTTCTAATAGGATCCACTTCTCACCAACACCATCCCTTAGAACCTCCCATTCTCTTGAAGTTTACCCCTGAGATTCCGGCACTAGGCCAAAGAGTTATGGGAAGAATTAGTTCATCTCTTCCCTGTGGGCCCAGGTATGCCTTCCAGAGGAGGCATCTAGGAAGAACAGGGCTTAAGAGGGTACCAAGTGCCTACTCCTATTTGTCAGTAACAGAGAGGGAATTGCAGTAGGATCATGGTTGGTTTAAGGAGAGATTGATTGTTCAAAACACTGGAGGAGCCATTATAAGAAACAGGCAAGATGGAAGGTCAAACCTAGAGGCAGGTCTGATTTCAGGCCTTTCTGTAAACCCTGGAGGAAAAATGTGCAAACCTCACCCTAAACAAAGGGCCAGCAACTTCCTTGCCTTGTTACTAATTAGATTTACCCCTCCAAAATGCAGAGGTTGGCTTTGCTTTTTTCAGGAGTTCCAAACAGCAACTTCCAGAGCGATGGGACGCTTGACAGCTGTTCTGTGTTTTCCAGAATTCCAACTGAGCATTGAAATCCCTCATTAGCCAACTTATTTTTATAGGAAGCCAATTAAAAAATGAAAGTTTTCTTATCGTATTGGAACTACTTCTAATTTTAAAATGACTTTTTTGATGTATTTTTTTGGTTAAATAAGATGTAGTGTAACGTATAATTGCTATTGTTTATTGCTTTTACAATCATATTTATTAAACAGATAATGTCTCTAACTTTGCTGCCTCTGTGTATCTGTCCCTTTATTCAAAACTCTTGTTGTTGCTACTCGCTTTAGATGCTGGGATAATATTGAAGGGTCTCTGGAACTATCTCAAGGGGAAAACCTTTTGAATAACAGAGGTGCTCCATTTTTACTATGAAGTCAAATCACACTCTGCATACTAAAATTCAACCTGTGTCTTCATCTGGGTGTGATAGGTATGCTTTGCTTTCCTGAATTATTCCATTTTAGTTAAGAATATGTATGCTGTGCTAACAGAAATAATGAGTTTCTTGTTATTGTTAGAAAGCAGACAAAACGAATAGGAGAGAGGAAAAAAATTTATCCTTTCTACTTTTGTTGACAGAGTTGTACCTAAGGTGAGATTACAGAGCTTTGTCTCAGGGAATAATTTGAAGAGTGCCAACAACACTATTCTAGGGGAAATTCCTCCCATGCCCACCCTAAAAACAGCAGTCTTCTAGTATGCTGCCACCTTTCTTCTTCTTCTTCTTCTTCTTCTTCTTCTTCTTCTTCTTCTTCTTCTTCTCCTTCTCCTTCTCCTTCTCCTTCTCCTTCCCCTCCTCCTCCTCCTCCTCCTCTTCTTCTTCCCTCCCAATGATGTCATAGGAAGCTATATCTTAGAAAAGCCTACTCTCCAACTTTCCACAGGTTCAGTTATGGCTCTAGATATTAGGAATTATTACCTGGAGGGGGGGGGTTTAAAGTTTACCCTGAAGAAATGTATCCAGCATCCATTCTATTGTACGATTGAAGAATTTCACTGGGATAACATGATGTGTCAAGGAGTTCATCTGCAAAAGCTGCATTCAAGTTGGGATAAAATCAGGTAAGTCTGACCATATACTTTTTGGCTTTGTGATCCTGTCTTTGGCAATGGCCACTCAACTCAGCAGGTCTTCCAGGTACTAATATAATTCAGTAAGTTAAAGCACCTACTTGGTAATACACTTTAACACATACTTGGTCTCTGATTTCATGGAATTTTTAATCTAGTAAGAGTATATGACAGGGCAGTTAAGTAATTATAATAAAGAATAACATATCAGTGAATTAGAGAGGTTGAGTGTTCTCTTTTTTTGTTCAAGGGAGAAAATATATACCTAAGTCCAGAATATAAGGTCCCCTTAATTCTCCATAGTCCTTTTCCAGGTTTGCCTAAGTTAAAATGACATTGTCTCAATTGAAAAGCACCTCTCTGTTTTAAAATAATACGAGACTACAAGTTATCTTTTTTTTCTTCAATTAATAATGATCATTATATGAAAAAAATTGGAACACTGATGCATTGTTGGTGGAGTTGTGAACTGATCTAAATATTCTGGAGAGCAATTTGGAACTATACCTGAAAAGCTACAAAACTGAATATCCTTTGATCCAGCAATAAATATTATTAGGTCTATAGCCCAAAGAGATCATATAAAAGGGAAAAGGACCCACATGTGTTTGTAGCATTTCTTTTTGTGGTGGCAACAAACTGGAAATTGAGGGGATGCCCATCAATTGAGGAATGGCTGAAAAAGTTGTGGTATATGAATGTAGTGGGATACTATTGTGCTATGAGCTCAAAAGGCTTACATGAACTGATGCAAAGTGAAATGAACAGAACCAGGAGAAGATTGTACACAGTAACAGCAACATTGTGCAATGATCAACTCAGATAGACTTAGTTCTTCTCAGCAACACAATAATCCAAGACAATTCCAAAAGACTCATGATGAAAATGTTATCCATATCCACAGAAAGAACGATGGAGTCTGAATGCAGATCAGAGCATACTATTTTCACCTTTTTTGTTTTGTTTTGTTTTTTTCTCTTCCGTTCTATTCCTTGTTCACAACATGACTAATGTGGAAATATGATTAACATGATTGTACATGTATAAAAAATAATAATTATAATAGCTGGCATTTATGTAGCCTTTTGAGCTCTGCAATGATCTTTACAAATAGCATATCATTTGAAGACAGCCCTGAGAGATAGGTGTTATTTTTATCTCCATTTTATAGATAATTGAGGCAGTCCCAGGTGAAATGACTTGCCCAGAGTCACATAGCTAGCATCTGAGGCAATATTTGAACTCAGGTCTTTCTGACTCCAGGTCTAGGTTCTATCCTTTGCTTCAGGCTACATTCTTGGAGGATTCATTTTTTTTTTGAAGTTTTTTTGTATGTGTGGTTGATAATGGCTATTTCCTTTCACATTGCGATGAATGAAAAACCCAAGAAACAGAGTTTCTGGGTAATTAACAATTTTAGGCTAGCTAATAATCAATAAATTGATGGTCAATGGTTTTTCTTAGTAACCAAAGACAAAACCATAGAGAGGCTGAAAACTTTTACTTTTGGAAAAGTTAACCCCTGACAGGTGAAAATCAACCCTGATTGGTAGACATTTAATGAGGAGGTGGGCAAGGAATCTGCAGCTCCCCCTGTTGAGAATGTGCTTGATCATGAGACTCAGCCACTACAACAGTGTGAACAGGGAAATCCATCTCTACCCAGACCCCTCTGGTTGTTTTCCTTTCTTTTTTTTTTCTTCATGAGCTGGGTCACCCTAAATTCCAATGGAAGGCTACAAAGATAACATGGTTCTCCCTGCTGTTAGAACTCACCCAGACTAGAATCTGTTTATATTCCTCTTCTATCCTGGTTTATGGGGTCTGGCCCAAGACTGAGGAGCATGTTCCCTGAGGATTGGGGATAATCTCATCAATCAGCCATGTCCATCAGGGGCTGAGTGACTGACCTATGGAGATTGGACCCTAAATACGAAAATAAAAGAGAAAAATCTTTATTCCTCATATAATAACTGGTTGTTAATATTAATAGCAAAATAATGATTTCTCTTGCCACATTCCCTAATGTAGGGAATAGGTTGACTTAATAGAAAAAAAAAAAAGTTGGTATCAGAAGACCTGGAAATGAGATCCTGCCAACAGAATTATAGATTTAGTGCAGGAAGAGGCTTTAGAGGTCATCTAGTCAACCTTATTTTATAGATTGAGAAAGTGAGGCCCAAAGTGGTGAGGTGATTGCCAAAGGATACTGAGTGACAAACCTTCCTTCAAACCTAGCTCTGGCTCCAAGTGTGCTATATAGTAGTCACTTCATCTCTAATACTAAATTTTTTCAGCTATTTAAGGCGGATAATATAATACTACATCCTTACTAAATTGTGAAGATGAAATAAAATGGTGCACATCAAAATACTTTGTGATGAAAGTGAGTTTTATACATCTAGTATTCTTTATGCTACAGAATATCATCTTTATCTCCCTTTCCTGGGAGTGGAAAGAGCCCTGGGATTAGCATCAGGAGATCTGCCTTTACTTCCTCTTTGACATTTCCTGTGTGAACTTGGACAAGTCACTTCTATTTTTTAAACTGTAGCGTCCTCAGTAAAATTAGGGGGTCAGATTAAAAGACCTTCAAGGTTCTTCTTCTAAGCTATAACACTCTGTAATCCAACCTAAATTACTGTTAAAATATTATAATTACTGCTATTACAAGTAGTACTATTACTGCCATTATTATTATTACTTCCAAAAAAAGGCAGGGCAGGATGACATTTCTAAATTTTACGGTCAAAGACTGGTTAAAATTTTGCCAAAGGTTCTTAAATCCAAACCTTCTTTCACCTTGCTTACCCCTTTCCGTTAACATTCATTATTTATAGACCTTGGAATGCTATAGTTTTTTCTCTTTCTTTTTTTTAATTTTTGAACTGCAACTAAAGTGGAAGTATTTTCAGAACTTTGTTTAGGCACTAATTTGATTCAAGATAATTGTAGGTTGGGGAAAAAAAGGATATTTGTGAAAGCTGGGATTTGTCTTTTATATTTTCAAGTCTGTTTTCTTAATCCAGGTAGGGCTAGACTAGCCATTACTCTGATCCCTTTTATTATAAGGAACAACATATACACAACCATATGCATACACATGCGTCCACTTTAGAAGTGGATAGGTGGTGCAATGGATAGAGCATTGTGTTTGGAGTTAGAAATATCTGAGTGTGAATCCTGCTTCAGACACTTATTGACTATGTGATTATGGGGAAAATCACATGATCATCTCAAACTCACTTTCCCTTTCCATAAACCTCACAGGAGGTTATGATAAATATGAAAAGTGCTTTGGAAACCTTTAAGTGCTAAAGAAATGCTATTTTTTGTTATTATGATGATACATATTTATATGTTAGTCTCAAAGTCAGGGAGACCAGAGTTCAATGATTTCATGCCCTGGTTCTGCCACCAAATGGTTGCGTGATGCTAAGCAGGTCATTTCACTTCTTAGTGCCCCAGATGACTTTGTAAGATTAGAAGCTGGGAAGAAGATTTCAATCTGCATTGGCAAATGAAGCTTATATCACTAATTATTCCCTATGCCAATGAAATCACAAGTCTGATAAATAAGTGTATGTTCGTCTAGAAATATATACACATACATATGGGCAGTTTGGTGACACAATGGATCGAGTGCCAATCCTGGTGTACTCATCTTTGGTCTCCACAGCTGGTGTTCTTTCTGCTGTACCTTACTTCCAGATGAAGAGGAGGTATGCTTTCACAAATATACATATAGACAAAGATACGTAAATTTCCCCAAAAGACAATGTGGTGTCATTGCAAAATTAGGAGTAATCTGAGTTCAAGATCTATGCTTTAAAGCTTGTAGGTTATGTGACCATGAGTCAATCACTTAAAAAAGCTGAGACTCAGAGAATTTGGTTACCTATGAAAATAAGGGTAATAATGCCTATTATATCTACCTTATAGGATTGTGGTGAAGATGAATGTTATAAATGAAGTTAAAATTATTTTGTAGACAATAGAACGCTTCCTAAATATCAATTAGAATGATGAATGAATGAAAAAGCTTTTGTAAATGCTTACTCACTATGTGCATAGACTAGGGAAAGAAATAGAAGTCAAATAGTGCCTGCTTACCGGTAGCTCACACTCTAACGGGGAAAAGGACACACAAATAAAAACTTTCGGCTGCCTTAGAAGGAAAAATCTGCATATTCCTTAGGTTACCAAGGCAAAGTGAATGCTAATATATCCTCTTTATTTTCATTTCCACTGATAAAAGCATTTCACCTTCAGATGTTGAATCATTTGATAGTGTCAAGGGTTTTAATGGAAATAAATTTCTTTTTTGGGTCTTCAGTAGCTAATTGTATAATTGTCATTATCATTATAAGTGTGTGTATGTGTAGAAATGTGCACAGAGTAATATTTCCATTTACCTATGTATTGTACCTTTAAGTGCAAGTCTAGGCAAGGCCAGGAATTTTATATGCCGTGGGCTTGTGGTAAGGGTCTTACGTGATCAAGAGGTGAGGAACCTGGGCCCTCAGGGACACATTTGGCCCCCTAGATCCTTAAGTCCAGCCCTTTGACTGAATCCAAACTTCACAGAACAAATCCCTTAATAAAAAGATATATTCGTAAAACTTGGTCTCATTCAAAAGGCCATACCCTAGGGTCTAGAACATCACATGTGGCATCCAGGCCCTAGGTTCCCCACCCCTGGTTTAAACTAATGCTTCCCGAGCCAGGAAGCCAGAAGAGGCCACAGTTGAAATGTTCTGGCTCAGGGAGGAACCAGAAGCATTGGTCATTTGTGGAGAACCAGCAGTCCATTGCTGGAGTGCTTAGAAACAGATGCAGGAGCAGGAGGTGGTTAGTGTAGGTTATAAAAAAAAGTCGTTATCAGGGTTACCAGTGTTAAAGGAGTAAATGAAAAGATATGGTCTGGGCCACGGAAAAGGGTTTACTACCAGAAAAATGAAAGCTGGTAGCAAACGAACTACAAGAGTTTACCAGGTTCAATTTTCTGCTTATTTCAAGTAATTTTTTCCTGTTATCTTCCTCACTCCACCTTCTCAGCCTCTGACCTGGGACTCTAGCTCCCATCCTGCTGACCTGGGCTCCTGACTGAGGAGAGTTCTCCATTTTTAGCAAGGCTCAGACTCAGGAATCTGAATTCCATTGTGTATATAACTCATACAAATATGATATAATTATCCCTCATCTAGCTCTGAGTACAGAAATCAAATCCACATTGCCACTCCTGGAAAGTGACTCCACTCACCAAACCATCCCTCACTGGCCACTGCTTTTCTATGCATTTTCTTCCCTTATTAGAATGTCAGTCTCTTGTATCCCCAGTGCCTGGCATGTAGTAAACTGGGGGTATTACCTCTTACCTCACAGGGCTGTTGAAAGAATCAATAAGATAATATCTGTAAAGCATTTTGTGAACCTCAAAATGCTATATAATGTTAACTGTTACTATAATTACTGAGGCAGCTAGGTGAGGCGGCAGACAGAGCACTGGGCTTGGAATCAGGAATATTCCTCTTCCTAAGTTCAAATCTGGCCTTAGAGACTTATTAGCAGTGTGACTCTGGGCAAATCATTTCACTCTGTTAAGTTCCTGCCTCAGTTTTCTCATCTGTAAAATGAGCTGGAGAAGGAAATGGCAAACCACTCTAGTATCTTTACCAAGAAAACCCCAAATGGGGTCACAGACAGACACAGCTGAAAAATGACTGAACAATTATGCTAGTATTACCATTATATGTCTTCACTTTTCCTGCTTGTGCCATCAGATACCAAAACTCTTCCCTATTTATCATTCCCATTTATGTGTGAACCTCTATTAGAATGTGAGTTTCTTGATGGCAGGACAACTATGTTGTCTGGGGGTTAGATTCCTGGACCTGGAATGAGGAGGAATTGAGTTTAAATACATCTCAGATACTTGCCTAGTTGGGTGACGTTGGGCAAGAGACTTGACCTCTGTCAAACTAACTTTCCTCATCTTTAAAATGGGGATGATAACAGTACCTACTTCCTGACATTGTGAGGATCAAATGAGATGACACTGGTGAAGTGAATTGCAAACTTTAGAGTGGCATAAAGATGCTCGCTATTATTTTTATTATTAGTCATTATGCATTTAACAAGTGCCTTTTCATTTGATCATTTTTGTGAGTGTATGTGTGTGTGTGTGTGTGTGTGTGCAGATGCATGTATGTTTTTATGTTTTTTTATACCTGCTAATGGAGCCATTCATGCCTTCTCAGATTAAGCTTTTAGCCTGGCCTTTTTGCCCCTGACACTGCCAGTTACATTATACTTGGAGGCAAATGTTCTTTTTTTTTTTTTTGAGGGGAGAAGGTAAGGCAATTGGGGTTAAGTGACTTGCTCCAGGTCACACAGCTAGTAAGTGTCAAGTGTCTGAGGTCAGATTTGAACTTAGGTCCTCCTGACTCCAGGGCCAGTGCTCTATTCACTGCACCACCTAGCTGCCCCATGGAGGCAACTGTTTTCTTTAAGTGGTACTGATACCTTGGTGGTTAAACTTCCCTCATCCTTAACTACCTGGAACATAGCGTCAGGCCTGCAAGTAAACAGAGAAAGCCTTTGAACTCTGAAGAAAATGACTACTCCAGATCTTATGCACATGGTCAGGAAAAGCATGGAGTGAGTTGTCCTCGTCTAGAAATAGGTGATAAGGCAGTTCATTAAAAGCAGCTAGAAAAGTCTGATGGCAGTGAGTAATTGTAGTTGAACACTTGACAAAAAAAACTTTAAAAGGGTGACCATCTGAGACTTCTTTTGAAAGTGTGCTGGATTTTTAGTGAGAGGGTCTGGATTCAAATTCTGACTGCTATTTAAATTCTTCAAGCCCTGGGGCAAATCATTTTTCCTAAGCTTCAGGTTCCCTAATCTTTAGGACAGGAATAAGGATATTTTACCATTCAGGTAACAAGATTGTTATGAGAAAAGCTCTGCTCAGCAAACCTTAACATATAAAGTAAAGGTCAGCTATTATTATTGTTATTGTTATGTAAGGTTGCCAAAAATAGCCCTAAATCCCATGTTAGACCATCAGAGCATCACTTTATTATACTGCAAAGCAGCAATAGTTCCCTGAATCCTGAAACAGAGTTACCAAAAAAGTCTTCTTAGGCAGTATTTAGTGAACTTTGGGAGGGATCTGCTCCAGAAAGGTTAAAGTAAATAAAAAATAAAATCTATTAAATTGTATTTAATTGCCTGAGGCAGCTAGCTGGTCTGGGAGATAGATCCCTAGACCTCAAGTCAGGAAGATCAGGAGTTCATATCCAATTTCAGAAACTTACTAGCTATGTGACCCTGGGCAAGTCATTTTCAACTCTATCAGCTCCTGTTTCGTCATCTATAAGATAGGGATAATAGTAGCATTTCCTAGCTCCCAAAATTATCTTGAAGATCAAATGATCTAATATTTATAAAGCTCTTAGCAAACCTTAGAGCACCATATAAACACTAGCTATTATTATTTTTTAATCAATATTCATTAGGTGTATTGGTCTATATGGTTTTCTCTCTTTTGCCTCTCTGGTTTAGATATCAAGGCGATACTGTTCTTTGAATTTGATACAATTCACTTGAAAATCAGTCTGATCCTCTCTGGGAGCTCATTTATGACTCATTTAATCTTCAAGAATAAATTTTAAATAAGACATTATCAAAGGAACTATAGCATCATAATAAAAAAGATGATACATTATAACGAAGTTGGATTTATACCAGGAATTCAGTGTTCTTTCAATATTAGGAAAACTATCAATATCATAGATCATATTAACCAAAATAATAAAACAATATGATTATATCAATAAAAGGTATTAAAAGATTATTAGGGTTTACTTCAATTACATAAAAAATTAAATTATCTGGACCACTTCCTACCCCATGATGTTATACTGAAACATCACTGTCTGTGCTCATACAGGGGCTTTATACAATCCTGGTTGACAGTAACTTGAATAACTCAGGTCATATATAGGAGGAAATGGTTTGAAAGCAGAATATTTTAAAACTTGTGTTTAAAGCTTAGCAGAGCTCCTTAATGCAAGCTCCTCTATACAATGCATTCTCTGTATCTGGCTCTCGTCTCTTACAATGTACTAAAAATGACCATCATAGAGGACAAGGCCAGTGGTGTCCTCTGGAGGGCAGGAGTGAAGTCCATATCAGCAGTGAGAGAGAAATTCTGCATTTTGTTTCCATCATGACTCAATCCCTAAGTTAATAAAATCTAAAAACAAAACACAGAAAAAACATGTAGTAAAATTAGGATGACCCTGTATGTGATAGGTCTTTATATCTAGATCCATTATTTCCACATGAATGAGAATCAATAACAAAAATGAATTTTCATTTTCCAGCCTCGTTATTTACCTTGGTTGTGTGCATTTCTACAGAGCTTCATTACTGGTTCTGAAAGTGGCGCACTCCTGGTTTCCATGTCTTGAAAGCATGCGGCATTTTTTTTTTCTTGTTTCAGAAATAAAATAGCTTGGAGAAATGCTTCATTTCACCTTAGTTACTGACTCACCCTTGTGTGAGGTGACATATTTCAGCTCTAATGCAGAGATTCTTAGCCTTTTTCATGACATGGACTCCTCTGAGAGTCTGGTAAAACCCATGGACCTCTTCGCAGAATGGCCGCTTTAAATGTGTAAGGAAAAATACCTAGGATTACAAAGGGAATCAGAAGTTGTTACGGGAATCTGAAGATCTTCCCTGCCTCTAGGCCCTTTGCTAAAGTGGCTACGTGACCCTGAGGACCCTTGGATATTTGAAAATATACTCTGTTCTCTAATAGGCTGAATGTGGTCACGTGGAGCCTGTGGCGCCAGGCTTGTTTTCCAGGAATGCCCGTGCCTTGTAGCTTTGTGATTGGGCAGTGGGTCTAGAGGGC
>CM053589.1:124857181-124892542 GCA_028646515.1 Pseudochirops corinnae | reverse complement strand
TAGAAGAGTTCCTAGAGGCATTCAAGTCCAACCCCTTTATTTTATAGTCACACAGCTAGTGCATTTCTGAGGCAGAATTTGTATGGACTCAGGTCCAAGCCCCTTTATTTTATAGTTGAGGAAAAGAAGGCAGAAAGCGTTTAAGTGACTTATCCATAGTCACACAGCTAGTGCATTTCTGAGGCAGAATTTGTATGGACTCAGGTCCAAGCCCCTTTATTTTATAGTTGAGGAAAAGAAGGCAGAAAGCGTTTAAGTGACTTATCCATAGTCACACAGCTAGTGCATTTCTGAGGCAGGATTTGTATGGACTCAGGTCCAAGCCCAACACTACCCACAGTGACTCATGTCTACCAAAGAGGTGCTGTAGTGTTGCAAGTACTGAATTCTAACTACTAGATGATTAGAGTATGCCTGACAGGGAATCTGTCCCACAATTCTGCTCTTGTGAAGCCCTTTTACCCTCGAGTGGCTACACCATGTTAAATACAGCTGAGAATGTAGAGATTTTCGTTTTGTTTTGAGCAGAGACAAGTCAGTTGTGTGGCCCTGAGATGGCATGACTGAAAAGCAATAATGTTTTGGTAAAGTTAAAAGGACCATTTGTATGGAGGGATGTCTGCAGACAATTATAGAGCAGCAGGCATATCAATGGAAGGGACTTTGGAAACCATCACGTAAACCCTCCCTATTATTAATAAATAGAGACAATGAGAAGTCAAGGGCTTTGCCTGAGTTTCCACAGTGAGTAACAGAATCAGGATTCAAACCTGTCTTCTAACTCTAAACCCAGTATTCTACCACCTCCACCCCATTCTTCCCCACCATGCTCTAGGCATAGCATAGCAAAAACACCCTAGACTTCAAACTTGGAGCTTTGTGGTTCAAATCCCATGATAGACAGCAGTTAGGTGATTGTGGGCAGGTCATTTAATCTGTCAGAATTTCAGTTTGCAAAATGGTGCTAATAATACTTCCATTCCCTACTTCACAAGGTTGTAAGAAAAGTGCTTTGCAAACTTTAAAGCATTCTGTAACTCATATAACTATGTTTTATTATGAATGTGATTTAACATAATAGTTCTCATTGGTATAGCCCTTCATCATCTATAAAGTATTTCCCTCATGAGAAGAAGTCTGTTGTAGTGAATTGAGTGTTGGGCTTGGTATCAGGAAGATTTAGGTTCAAAGACCACACCTTAGCTATTGGGCCTCTGGAAAACCTGTATGAGAAAGGCAATTGATTGAACCTCTCTGTGCCTCAGTTCTCCCAGAGTGTTTGGTGACAATACTCTTCTTTCCTTCCTGCTTGACACATTCCTGTACATATATAGCCATTAAAAAAATCTATGTTATGCTTACTAATGATGCCCTGCATTGTTAGAGATGATGCCCAAGTGGGAGGGGGTGGATTCTGTGTAGATGGTGAATACCTCCAGATGTTCTCATTTGAGAAGGATATGACTATGTATTTTAGAGTGCATGTAATTTTAAAATACATTTTGTGAATTTTTTAACATAAACTTGAAATAAAAGCAATCTATTAAGTGTAAAAAAAATCTATGTTGCATTAGGTTTTTATTTACTTGTTAAACATTTCCCAATTAGATTTTAAAGTGATTTGACTGTAGCCTTTTGTTGTTTTAATTTTTATTTTTAATTTATGGAATAAAACAAGCATTTCCATAATACAGTACAATTAAAAAGATAATTGTACAAACTGCAAATCTGCTGTGCACAATTTGCTATTCCTTTCCAATATACAAAAAGGTATCGTGTAAATTTCTTTTCTTTCTCCCCCCCAAGATGGCTACCATTAGACACAGATAGGTATATATACATATATATATATATATATATATATATATATACACACACACATATATATATGTATATATGTATGTATGTATGTATAATTATTCCATACATACTTCTATTTATCAGTTCTTTCTCTGGACGCAGATATTATCTGTCTGCATATGTCCTTTGCAGTTAATTTGGGTATTTATAATAGACAAAATAACTTATTCTCTCAAAGTTCGTCTTAAAACAGTAAGCCATGGTTTTGAACTCATCTGTTCTTCCCAAGACTGTACAGAGAACCTGAGAATTGGTCTTTTAAGTGAGTTTTTCAAAGCAGCACACAACTAGAATTGGTGCCTTTCTCTGTGTCACCTATCCCTGTGCCTCACAGACCTCAACTAAGAAGGAGATGGCTTGGTGAGTCATATGTGCGACAGATGAAAGACCGATGCCAGAGAGATGAGCAAAATGCCATTTTCCTCTCCATTGGATACTCTGGCCAATCCCTATCCATCTTTGAGTCCCAACTCTGGCTCCATCATCTCACAGATGAGGTTTGATGAGAATGCCCTGGAGTATGGTGGGGCAGGGTGCTGAAAATCAGCAACAGGTAAGGCAAGGTAATTCTGTCTATTACCCATCTCACCCAGGATTCAATCTGTGTTGGTGGAAGGACTTCCCACAAACTGATGAAAGAAAAAATCCTTTGCATATTCCTCACAAAGTGGTGCCTGTGAGGCAGATAATCCTCAAGCATACCATCATCCCCAGCATCAGAGTCAACTTACTCTCAAATAGGTTGAGTGACACATCCCGCTGCTAGAGCTTGAATCTCAGTTTTCTGGTATCCAGGTCCTTTGCTTTCCTCTATACCACAGGGTTTTTAGGGTGGATTCATCACTGTGATGCTTAGTGCACTAGATGGGGAGTGGGGAATCATAAACCATGTCAACAAATGACTTATTGAAATCCCATGTGTGTTCATCTCTGTGCACTATAGAGGATAGGGGTCATCTCCAGTCATCCTGATCTATATCTTCCACTGGACCCAGATGGCTCCAAAAGAGAAAGTGAGGCTGGTGACCTTGTACTGCCCTTCCTCACCTAAATCCATTTCACTTGCAAGTCATGGCATCATCTTCCTGATGTCATCAAACTCTTCCAAAACAAAGGATGGACAACAACTATGGAGGATTGAGAAGAAAGACTGGGCTTGGCATCATATACTTACCAGCTGCGAGAGCCTAGGCAAGTCACTTAACCTTTGCTTGCCTTACTGTCTTCAACTGTCATGTACTGATAATAATAGTACCTTCCTGCCAGGGTGAAATAAAGTTATTTAAGTGCTTACAACCTTAAATCCCTATAAAGATACTTACTATTATTTTAATTATTTTATGGACTCTGTTCTCAAGGAGCTAATGGTCTAGTTGGGAAAACAAAACTGGCATTCACAAAATCATTGAACTGAAGAATGTTTAATAAAAGTAAGAGTTCTGAGGAAAGGAGCTTCTTGAAAGACTTACACTGGGACAGAAATCACAGGCAGGCCTTGGCTAGCAGAGTGGAGCTTAGAGAGCATTTCATGCCAGCTAATCGGTAGGTAGTGAGGTCCCGACTAATCAGCGTACGAATAATTAGCAGCTCCCCAAAGCGAACTATCTACCTCAACCAGACTGGTCTCCTCAGTGTATTCTGGGGTACTTTGTGCATCCCTGCCTCAGAACAAAGATTCGGCCCATTCTCTTTCAGCTGTAATTTAATAAATTGATATTAAGGAACTGCCTGAGTCTCAAAGAAGTATTGAAGCCCATGGTTACACAATATCATGTGCCAATGTCAGTTTTCATTTGACACCCATCATTTAACTCAACAGGTTAAATGACTTGCCTATGGCCCTATATGTAGCCATTATGAGAGGAAGGATTTGAACTTGAGTCTTTTGGATTCCAAGCTGTGGGATCTCTCCTCATATCATGTTCTCAGTTTGAATTATGCTCTGTAGATTTTTTTTTAATGTGGATTGAAAGGGGGAAAATAATGTACCTATGTATTAGAGACTCTTTCTTGACACAAGGCACATATACTTTGAGTGATTTTTTTTTTCTCTCACTATTGTGGCTCTTAGCTAACATCTGGGAAGACTGAGGAAACAAATAAATGATATTCCATGATATTTCATAATATACTGACTGCCAGTATATATACGCAGAGCTTTTCTGATTCACAAAATTCAAGTGGGAAAAATTTATTGAAAAGTAAAAAAAAAAACCATACAAAACAGAACTTACTAATTTTTTTTAAAATTAAAGATACCTTCTAATAAGCAACCCTTTCTCAGTAACCTGAATAGAGATCTATATTCATAATAGAAAAGGGGCAAGAACCTCAGCATGCTTCCTAAATGTCCTTTGTGAATTTGGGGGGGTAATAATAAGAGCCTAGCATTTAAATAGTGCTTTAATATTTGCAAGGCACTTTGCAAACATTATCTCGTTTTGTCTTTATGATAATTCTGGGAAGCGGGTACTATAATCACCCCCATTTTACAGATGAGGAAACTGAGGCTGGCAGAAGTTAAATAAGTTGCAGGGCCACACAGCACTCAACATTTAACTGAGTCCAGATTTGACCTCAAGCCTTCTTGACTCCAAGTCAAGCCCTATATCCACTCTGCCTCCTAGTTATTAGCTCACCAATGTGGCTTTTCTTATGGTTTTTTAGCTCCCAGTAGGCACTATCAGTCTGGTACCTTCAGCCATAGCCAAGCCCTTTCCCAGAGCAAACCCTTCTCTGTTGAACCTGTCAAGGTAAGTGTCACCAGGGTGTTTTCTATCTATTAGGAGAAGTAGCTATAACTTTAATGATTCTAGGCTACAATGGGGCATGGGGGACTTACTCAATTTATTTTCCTTTTCTCCAACTCTTATTATCTCTGGCTATGTCCAAGAGAATTCTAGTTATCAATACCATGCTCGGCTATGAGGACTACAAATGTTAGTGTCCTTTTTCCCTTAGATGCCCTGGAACATAACTGCCATTTGAATGAATGTAGTGTAATGGTAATTAATTTAAATTTGAAGACCCCTTTTTGTTATATCAAGTAAGCAGGTGTCATCAGCCTCTGTGCAAAGAGGCAGAAGGTGTGAACTCTGTTTTCTGTTGCTGACTTGCTGACTTAACAGGAAGAGTTTGGTTGAAACAGGAAGCCAATGCTGTGTGTGTATATATAAGAAAAGCCCCAGAGAGGCAGAATCAGAATTTTTCTCTTGGTGGGCTCCTGGTGGAGGAAGCAGAATTTTTCTCCTGACAAGATTGTGGTGGAAGAAACATGGACACTGAAGCCAGCTGTGTGTGTGTGTGTGTGTGTGTGTGTGTGTGTGTGTGTGTGTGTGTGTGAAAGAGAGAGAGAGAGAGAGAGAGAGGCAGTTTTTCTCTCTCAGGGGCATCTGGAAACTAGGTTTCTACTGGACTGAGAACTGACTTGGAGTTTTCTTGAGACCAGAATCTGGCGAAGGCTGAAGTTGCTGCCCAGAAGGCTGCCTGGAAGGCCGAAGTGGCTGCTGCCAGATATCTTCTAGGTCTTAGGGCCAGCACAACTGCTGGAGGACTGAAGAAGCATGACCAGGATGCTAATACTTTGTTTGTGGCTTGGTTGATCCTTGAGTTCTTGGGAACAGAAATTGTGAAAGTTTTGAGATGTGCCAGACCCTGTGGACTTCAGTGTGTAGCAAGAACTGCCCAGAGGACTAGACAAGGACCTGGGAACTGTCTGCCTCTGAATCCAGGTGACTGTTTGGTAGATTCAGGTAGGAGCTGGGACCATGGAAGGAAATCCAGGGAATTTGAAAGACCACCCCAAGTCAAGATGAAGAAAAGTCCTCTCCTTGGATATTGAATGCTGTGATGGAATTGAAGTTTACTAGAGACCAAGAGGTGGAGGGTTTATGTAATTTTCTAATGATTGCATTTAGTGATTAATGATACTTAGTGACTTATTGCTAGATAAGTGACTGATTAAGTTAACCTATGATTGCCCCATGAGTGGAAGACTGACTGTTGTATTTTGAGATGACTGAATGACTAAGTAAGGAGGCAAACCTCCTTAGGGATACCAGATGATTGTTCTTTTGTTCTTTGTTTTAAATACTGTGACTCCTTTGGTGAAAATTATGTGGCCGTTTTAATGATAAGCTGTTATGAACACTATATTGTGATTTCCTGTGATAAGATGTAATGTTGTGAATATTATATTGTGATTTGTTATGAATGTTTGCTTTGATTTGTTATGAAATATATATAGTTTTCACTATACTATGTAATCCGAACCTTAAAAGCTGTTCACAGTAACATTTTTTTGGGAAGTTGCTCATGTATGGCATTACATGTAGCTAATATATTGAATTGATGAGAAAGCACCTCTGTTTCTCCTGGATTATCTCTCTTCAACACAAATCTTCGAGAGAATTGAGCAGAGAACATTCAAATAATCTGAGACAATGACTGGCAACACCTACAGGTAACAGATCTGGAAAGAAGAGAGAGCCTACGTAAGAAAAAATGAACAAACTATAATAGGGTCTACAGGTTCTATGTTCATGACTACAGTCAGCAAAAAACTATGGATATAGTTTTTTGGATACAGAATACTATATATATAATGGATGTCGAATCCTAAACCTGTTTTCATAATGTGTGTATGTATGTATATATATACAGATATAGAAAGATATATATATGTAGATATCTATCTATCCATCCATCCATCCATCTAGCTGTCTATTTATCTTTCTATCTATCTATCTATCTATCTATGAATTAAGTTGAGGAAAAAAGACCCACATTCTTCTTTTGGATATCTTAGATGTTTTTAGGGAGTTAGATGACCTCTTAAAATCAAGTCTATCTGTAAATATTTGGTAAACAAGCTTCTAAATTTACCTCTGTCCCTTTAGACTGAATTTGATTTTCACTGATTCTTCCTTAATGCCATAGAATTCTTGAAGCTGGCATGGCTATGGGAGGGGAGGGAGGAGGCAGGGAGCCGAAAGTGGTATGACTCAATTGTTTCCTTAGAAAAACTAGGTCTCCCCCTGACAAGCTTTTAAGTGATCTCCTTGGGTCTTACTTTCCCCCACTTTACAATAGTGACAAGCCAACTGTTTCAGATAATTGTTATTAAAGTACTTTGAGAAATGTTACCATCAGCCAAGTTGTTACTGCTTATATGTTTTCAAAAGGGAACCAGGAGGAGAGGATCCTTCCTTTTCATTCCATCTCTGAGCCCATTTAGTCTGTGGTCCATTAGCTCAGGTGATAAAACTTCAGGTTCAAAGATGTCCAAGGTTGATTGTGATTCCTATATTCCCTTACTCACATGTTTGTCCATGGCACCCATAACCTGGATACGTGCAAAGGTCAGAAGAAGGATTCAGGGGAAAATGTGTGTGTGTGTGTGTGTGTGTGTGTGTGTGTGTGTGTGTGTGTGTGTGTGTGTAAGTGTTATAAAGCAATCTACTTCCACAAAGACACTAAACCAGAGATTAACTTTTTTTTTTTTCTGAGTGTCTGAGAAGAATGGTGGTTATCTACATTCATAATTTGAAGGGAACAACTCCAGTTAGAAATTATAGAAAATAGAGATTTAATGCTTTTCTTTGCAATTTATGAATCCCCAGAAACATCCATGGACCTTTTGAGGATGTGTAGATTCTAAGTTAAGAACCCAGCTCTAAACTACATGTTCTATTCATAGTAGGACAATAGCCTCATGGTTGCATAAAGAAGGTGGTAGATAATTATTAGTTAGTAAAAGTCTCATCCCCAGTATCTTAGGCAAATTCAGGCATTGTGCAATGGTCTGAAAGTGCAGAAGATCCCTTTCCCCCAAATTCCCAAACTGAGAGCTAGTGGGGACTCGTTTATCAGGGGCCCTGAGCTCTTATAAGATTTAAGTCCCTCTTTTAAGAAATTTCTTACAGATGGTTTGCCATACAAGTCATTTGGAGGGTTGAGCAGCTGAACAGTTTAATCTGTGCAGATGGTCAACTAGACAATGAATTCAAGCCACACCAAAACACCAGTGCCAGCTTACCAGACAGGATAATTCAAATGCTTCTCCTTGCTATGCTGCCTGCTAAGAAATGACCAATAAGAGGATTGTATTTCTCAATGAGAAATGCTATGCAATTTTACACATCTTAACCCATTTTGCACAGATAAAATTTCCATCAATTGGTAGCACTTGACCATAGAAAGTATATGGATAGGGATATATACATATATGCTTGCGTGAATGTGTGTATAATATATATATTGTGTGTATATATGCACACACATGTATACGCATCTATGCATACATGCAGAGAGAGAAAAAAACTCAGAATCAAATAAGAGAAACAGCTTTTCTGAAGAAGTGATGCATGAAATAACATTATCATGAACTTGACAAAGGTGCTAGTTCAATTATCCTCAGACACATGGGCTGGGGGTGGGGGAACAGGCTAAGGTGGGAGGATTAAGGAGATTCTTGCTATTTATACATTTCTACTGCTTTGAAGATTTGAAAAAATGTTTTGTTTAGGAGTTTGATGGGCCAATGTGCTGGAACTGCAAAAAAACTCTAGGCAAGAAAGGATTCCATGAGACGCAGAGGGCTGTGCATCTTGCTCAGTTTGAGATGACACCAGCTGGGCTATGCCCATCACAGGTAGGTAGCCCAAAGTAGGAGGGCCAGGAAAGATGCCCATTTGCTGGCTGTGAAGTAGCCCAGGTGAGTACATACCTTGTAGAGAGACTGGAAACAGAAGGATAGTTTTCTTATGTCAGAGAGGGTGGGACTCCCAAAGTTAAAAACCTCCCAGCCAACCAAGAGCTAGAGTATTTGAGCTGACCCACTCTGAGAGGTTGATGTTATTATAACCCCTAATTTACAAATCTGGAAATTGAGGTTCAGATTAGGTAAGTGACTTGTTCAGGATCATACAGCTGATAAGCCTCTGCCTCCATGACTAAGGGAGCCTGAACCTAAGGGAAGATCCGGACTCTTCAGGGGTGGGAGCTACTTGTTCAAGGAATCTTGAGTGCTCCAAAATGAGTTATTTAAGTACTAGATTGATTTAACTTTAATGTGTCCACGGACTTCTGGCAAGCTGATGAACATTTTCTTAAGGAAGATTATTTGAAGGTATCTTGGAGTTTAAAAGTATAGACCAAGTAGCCAGATTTCACTTTCTTTCTTATAACCTTTTTGTAGGAGAACAGATAGAAATCATTTTATATAATAGCAGTGTTCCTAAAAATTCATGGATGAATCAGTTTTAAAAAATCATATCCTATTATGCCATTACTAAAAGACTTAAATGGATCCAGGATCTCTTTCATATGGGTATCCCTTTTGCAAGAATCATGTGGCTCTCAATCGATATGTCAATTCCTTTCCCCATTTCAAATAAAAATAGTTCATTTCTATGTACCTTTACAGGCATTGTCAAATTTGATCTAAACCTCCTTCTTTTACCCTTTTTCAGTGTCTCTTTTGACCTCAACCTTTATTTTGTGGAGTATGTACAGGTTCACCAATCAGACAGAACAGGAGGGAATGGGGAGTTACTATCCAAACAAGCGTGGTGTGATCAGATCAGATCAGTACCTTTCCCAGGAAGGGGACTTCTTGTCCTCTTGAAACACAGTAAGGGGAACATTACCCACAAGTGACTCAGAGCAACCTAAGTTAGAACCATAAAATCACAGGATAACACTAGAAGGGATCTTAGATCATCTAATCCAGTGGTTCTCAACCTTCCTAAAGCCACAACCCTTTAATACTTGTATGTGGGCATATCTGCATGTGGGCAGACCTGCCTGGAGACTGATAGAGGAGCCGTGCGTCGGTTCCTAACACCATTGCAAATATGTTTTTTCCGATGGTCTTAGGCGACCCCTGTGAACCCTGTGAAAGGGTCGTTTGACCCCCAAAGAGGTCACGACCCACAGGTTGAGAACCGCTAACCCCTTTATTTTTCAGACAAGAAGACTGGGGCCCAAAGGTTAACTTCCTTGCCCCAGGTCACAAAGGTACTTAGTAGCAGAGTATTTAAATTCTAATCTTTTAGTAAGTTACCGATCTATAAATTTGACATTTCCATTTAATAGGAAGGGCTGTATTTAAAAAATTCCCAAATGGATTATTTGTAGCATAAAAAATGACCAACTAAGCTATCACTGTTTCTGTCTGTCTCTCTTCCTCTCTGTCTCTTTTCTCTCTGCTTTTCCCCTACATCTCTGTTTTTCTGTCCCTGTCTCTCTCTTTCTCTGTCACTCTCTCTTCTCTCTGTCTCTCTTCTCTTTCTCTCTCTGTCTTTCTGTCTCTGTCTTTCATCTAAGTTCTCCTAAATTGAGTTTTCTCAAAAGGTTTCCATAAAATCTGTATGTCACATATTCCAATCTATATTCCTTATAATATATGTGAAAATGGTCACCCACTTTTTATTTAAGAGACAGCTGTGGGTGTCCCTACTGCCTCTTAAGTTAGCCAGTTCCACTTTTTACATAGTTCTGATAAACAGAAATATTTTCATTACACCCAACCTAAAGCTCTCTTTCTGTAATGTCTACCCATGGTTCTTAGGTCTGCCTTCAGGGGCCAGGCAAAATTTTTAGGAGTGTGTGAATGAACCTGGTCAGGATTCCTTCTGACCTGCAAGTATTAAAATTACTTCTCAATGCCAAAGTATAATATGTTTGCTGGAGAGTTTAGAGGCAACTCAATGCCAACATTTATTCATGATGTATGTTCTCCCAAGCTTAAAATCACCAGACTTGAACAGTGCAGCTTTTAAAGCAAATGGACCAAGACCACCACTATTAATGCAATGCACAACTGCAGCTGGGGTATTAACCAAAGGCTTTGAGGAAGTACACTGAGGAATTCCAGGCCAGCTTTGGAAGCTTGTGCTCAGAATCCTCAACACTCACAAAACTTTATTGTTCCTATGAACCTGCAGATACTTTAATTACCATCAGAATGCCTGAAGGTTAGTAATGGAGGGGTGCCAGAGAATCCTACTGCTAATTGAATTCAGCTGAACATTTCCTTCACCTGAAGACATAGAAGGAGTTCTTGTTGTCAAATCCCTTTCAGCCAAATAACCACTTAACTAATCTCAAATTGAATATCTTATTCAAGATTTTAAATTATTCTTTCTCTCCAGGGAGCTGCTGCTTAATATTGTAACAGTGTCATCGGAAAAATATTTCCTGCCATGCTGAGGGGAAGGGGGAGGGAGGGAATCTTAAATGTCAGGTTGCTTTATAGATCAACTTAGATTTGAATCAGGGAGAATGAACAGATTGGTATTTTGAAAACATTATGGGAACTGTTTTGTTGTTGTCTGTCCTTCATTCTGAGAGAGGACCAGGACTTGGGGAAAGTGATGTTAAGATCTGCAAGTGAATTGGATTTAAGTGAGGGAGGGCTGTGCAAAGTCACCACCTTCACTCTCTCCTCCAGAGCCATCTGGGTCTAGCGGCAAGAAGATAGAGACCAGGCCCAAACCTTAAACCCAAATCACGCTGGCCCTCATTGATTGGCCAACAATAGGTTCTAGCCCAAGCCTCACTTGACTGTTGTTTGGGTACTGATGGCTCAGTGAGTGTAAATAGCTATTGTTTCTGTTTTTGCCAGAAATTCTGAGGGTCTTCCACTCCCAGATTGATTTTTTTTTCTTTTACTTTGTAAAAGAGGCTACTCTTTGCTTCATTTCTTACCAAGCCTTAATCACTGAAAAAGTGTTGCCTCAGTCCAACTGAGATCTGGGAAAGACCTTAACTTAAAAAGGTCAAGGTCTCCCACTGCATCCAGGGACTCCACTTGTCCTGATCTATATCTTGCCACTGGACCTAGATGTCTCTAGAGATGAGAGTGAAGCTGGTGATTTTACACAGCTCTCTCATTTGAATCCAATTCACTTGAAAGTCACAACAGCACTTTCCTGATATCACAGTCCTCTTCCAGAACAAGTGACAAACAGCAATAGATCAGGACAACTGGAGATGGGCCTGGATGCAGTTGAACTTTTTAAGCAAAGGTCTTTCCCAGGGCTCAGTTTGTCTGAGGCAATACTCATTCCATGATTAAGGCTAGGTGAGAAATGAGGTGAAAAATGGGTTCTTTTACCTACTCAAATAAATATACCAGAGAGGGGAAGTTCCTCAGGTTTTCTGACAAAAACAAAAAGAATTACTATTTATAATCAGTGAGCAGAAAAATATGACCGAATGAAACTTGGCCTGGGACCTATTGTTGAGCACTCCTTGAGAGCCAGCGTGCTCATAAGAGCTAGCTTGTTAATTTAGCCTGTTAAGAACAGATGCAATCTCCATGAAAGCTCCATATTGCCAGGAGCAGAAACCTGTGCCAGGATTCAGCAGATCTGGGTTCTAGTTCCATCTGTCCAACCTATACAACCTTGGTCAAGTCATCTAATTTCTTTTGGCTACAGGTTCTTTATAAATTGTTAGGGGTGGATCTTTGATGGTAATGATGAGGATGATGGTTATAATACTTGACATAGTATCTGAATGTTTGCAGGCACTTTTTGTAAGTTCTTCCTTGTGTCTGATCAATTCCTGAGAAGTCGATGCTTCTTATTACCCTCATTTTCCATAAAAGGATGCAGAGATTTAGAGAAGTTAAGTGACTTGACTAGGGTTACACAGATAGTAAATAACTGAGGGAGGACTTGAACCCAGATCTTTCTGGCTCCAAGTCCAGCACTCTACTTGCAATGACATTCTACCAGGTAAAGGGAAGTATTAAGACTTTCCAGACTAACATGACTCTGCATTCCTTTATGGCCCTCATAGTTAATGCCCACAGTAATCTGAGTCTGAATTGTGATGGAGGCAGAACTTCAAAGAATAATTTCAGGCTCTTTCCCTTTAAGATCTTGGCCCTTATTTAGGAATAATTTAGAACAGGAAATGGGCGGCTAGGTTGCACGGGGAATAGAGGGGTCAGGCCAGAAGTCAGGAAGACTCATCTTCCTGAATTCGAATCTAGCCTCAGACATTTGCTAGATGGGTGATCTTGAACAAGTCACTTAACCCTGTTTACCTCAATTTCCTCATCTGTAAAATAAGAAGAAAATGACAAACCACTCTAGTATCTTTGCCAAGAGAGTGTCTGATGGGACACAAAGAGGCAGGCCCAAATGATGGGATTCAGCAACAACAAGAACAGGTGAGAGAATTAAGGCTTTGGCTATACATTGAGCAGGGATATAAACTATAAGGAAGCTCAGGGTCCTTAGTAGAAAGATGGCTTGGGCTTTTGATTTCTGAGATTCCTTTTATCTTCTATTTGCTATGATTCTATAACCGGCAAACAATATAAGATAGTAGGCAAAGAAGGGGTAGGATGAATGCACTCAGAGAGCAAAGGTGGTAGCATTTCGGAGAAGAAAACTAAGAAAATTGTGTTGTGTGGAGCTGTCTTCTAAACAGCACATTCTGAGGGGGAAAGAACCTAATGGAATACAACCTAACATAGCAGTAGCATGGTGATTGTTCTTTATCCCGATTAACCACTCTGACAGATCCCCCATTCTCATCTGTGCCATTTCAAAATCCCATCCAGTTGTCCTCCATTTATTATCAAGAAAATGAGAAAGAGAGGAAAGGGGAGGAGAGGTCATGGGAGGTAGAAGGGACAGAGATGGGGAGAGGAGAGGGATGGTAGGAGCGCTAATCTAATGTAATTCAACAAGCAGGTACTAGGTACCTGCTATGCTCTAAGTCCTATGCTAAGTGCCCGAGGAAGTTTCAGGGAAAAACAAACAAACAAAACCAAAAAATAGAAGATGCCTTTGCACAGCTTCTAATCTAGCAGAGGAGACATGACTTCACAAATAGTTATTGCAGGAGGTGAAATAAGATGAATGCCATCAGAAAGCAAAAAAATGCTAGGAGAATTCCAAAAGGGGTGTCACAATTTCTGATTGGGTCAATCAAGGAAAACTTCATGGAAGAGATAACTTTTGTTTGGGATCTTTAAGAGAAAATTAAAATTTCAAAGTGTAGACCAGAGGAAAAGGCATTCCAAGCATAGAGAATGGTATGGGCTAAAGTAAGGAGGCTTAGTACATGTTTAGGGAAAATTGTAGGAGCCCAACTTTGCTAGATGATAGGGTATATTATAGTGAGTATTCCTTTAAATTTGGGGTTGAACTAGGTGACTACTGGAGCCCTCCCAACTCTCAAATGCTGTAATTCTGGAAATTGTCTAAGAAGCAGTGAGAGATAAGGCTAGAAAGGACCTGGACTTTAAGTAGAAAATAGGCAGTTGCCGAAGGTTTGTTAAGCTGAGGAGTGATATTCTTGGGCTTGTGTACGACATTTCCTGAGTGATTCACAAAGATCAGTCAGAAAGAAGATATTTAAGAGATAGAGTTCTTTAAAGATAAGATCTTGCCTTGGGTACAGTTGTTCACTCTTGGGAATCTTGGTTTCTTGGCTGGACAAAAGGAATGAATCATTTTTCATCCTTTTCTCCAAGGACAAAGAAACAGCCCATAGCCACATACAGTGAACTTTCTATTCAGTGGGGGAAATGCAACTTTTCAGTCAGTTAAGCACTGAGAGATGGATGTTTCGCTTCTGGATCAATGTCCTCTGTGACACACACATATGTCGATTTTTTTTTCGTTTTAGAATTATTGCCCCACATCTGCAAAGAGGAAAAAAAAATCATGCTGTCTTCTGCTGAGGTCCATGTTCTTGGTGCTGTAATGTCTTAGTACAAGGTATCCCCATTTTGAGACCTGAGGTCTTGGAGAAGTCAAGTTCTGTTGTGTAATTGAATACAAATGATACAGATGACCCCACCTCCAAATGAGTAGCCATAATCTCTCTTGGGCTGTGGATCATTGACAATCTAGGTCCATCAACAATGTCAGTCAACAAGCATTTATTAAGCCCTTACTATGCTCCAGGTTCTGTTTTACTGTTTAAGTCCTAGGGACACAAAGAAAGACTTAAAGAAAAATGTCCCTACTCTTAAGAGCCTCAAAGTCCAGTGGAGGCAATAACATGCAAACAACTATATATAATCAAGATATATACGAGATATACTGTAGAAAATCACTAATCTAACAGCACCAATATTAAGCGGGATTGGTAAAGGCTTCTTATAGAGGGTGGGATTTTAATTGGGACTTGAAAGGAACCAGAGAAACCATGAAATGAAGATGAAGAGAATTCCAGGTATGTGGGGAAACCATTGAAATTGCATCATTTGGAGATAGAGTGTCTTGTGTGTGAAACAACAAGGAATTCAGTATCACTGGATTTTAGTATAAGTGGTGACGTTGGGAAGTAGATAGAAAGTAAGATATAAGAAGACTGGAAAGGTAGGAGGGGACCAAGAATGTGAATGAAATGAAATTGTGGCATAAGAAACGATCAAAATGGCAGTTTCAGAGCAATCTGACAAGACTTGAATGAACTAATGCAGGATGAAACGAGCAGAACCAGGAAAACAATTTATATAAGAACAGCAACATTGTAAAAATAAGCAACTTTGATAGACCTAAAGTTGCTTATTTTTACAATGTTGCTCTGATCAATTCAATGACCTACCAGAACGTACATAGCTAATAAATATTTGAGCCAGCTCTTGAATTCTTTTTCTTTCATCCCTGGGGCCTAAGAGAGTTTCTGATACATAGTTGGTGCTTAATAAATAATTGTTGATTGACTGTCAACAGCCATGGGCTAAAAAGTGGCAGAGTCAGACCTAAGGTTTCTGACTGATGCAATAGCCTGACTAGTTGGCTTTGTAATGTTAATCTGACCATTCAGATTTATCATGGCCAGATTGGTCTAATGTAAATGTTTTCGTTTGGAATTCTCCTTGAAAGAAGTTTGGAAGCTTCTACTAGTACACAACCTCAGACACACGAGCATTTTTCCGCTTTCAGTCCAGCTGCTGAATCACATCCCTACTACATACACTTAGTAATTTACGCTGGCTCTTAGTCTGCTTCCAAGTTCAATTCAAGGTCCCATTTACAATCTCCTGTCTAAACCTCTAAATTTTGGACCCAGGGTGATTGTAGCCTACACCATTTGCATTTGGGGCAGTTGGATCACATTGCAGGGGTAATGAAATTGGCCATGGCTGTCCCCCAGTCTGAAGACAGAATGGAATTGAATGATATCTTCTCAAGGGCTGACCTCATGGTCCTACCTCCTTCATGACAGCTCTGTCTTGCTGTCAATGGGACCTTACATCAGGACTTTGCCTCAGAAAGTCCCCACTGACATTCCTGTTTGTGGTAACAGCAATCACCTGGGAGAGAAGACTGACTGGAAATGTTCTTTTGTGTGTCTGGTGCTCTAGGAAAGGAAACCATTCTGAATGTGGCACTTTTCTCCTATCCCTCCCTCACTCTTTATTTAGTTGATGTGCTTTTATATACGGTGTGTTTTATTTGAGAAACTTCATGAAGGAGGCAGAATAGCATGAAAGAAGCAAAAAAAAAATGTAGTTGAAATATCATTAGAATGGCACTCAGAAATCTTGTGTATCAATCAGGCTCTGCTATTTATTAACTATTTAACCATATATAGGTCAGTTAATTGCTTTATGACTGAGATTCCACACTTGTAAAATGAAGAGGTTTTACTGGTTAATCTTTGTTTGTTCGATTTTAGTTTTAGTATTATGAATTTAATACCAAAGACATGACAATTTCCATATATAGAGTATAACATAAAAACGTATTATATATGAAACCACAAATTTCTATTTCATATTGCTTGTTTTTATAGTAATGCATTAGGGACTACTAGGTGGTACAGTTGATAGAGCACAGGCACTGGGGTCAGGAGGATGTGAATTAAAATCCCAATCTCAGACACATGAGCTGTGTTAACTGTATGACCCTTGGCAAATCACTTAACCCTGATTGCCCTCCAAAAAAAAAAGGTGCTTAATAAATTTAAAGTGTGTCTTTCAAAGTTATCCTACTTGCCTATATTTCCACATGAACATCCCCCTTTTCTCTTCTTATGCATACAATTTTTTTCAATAACTTTCTTTTCTTTTTGTTGTTTTTTAATCAATATCACTAGCATTCTCACCCTCTTAAATTCTACCCTAAGTTAAAAAAAAATAAAAATAAAACCCTTGTAATGAATAAGTATAATCAAGCAAAACAAATCTGCATAGTGATTTCATTTCATGTATGAAAACATATGCTTCTTTCTGTACCTTGAGTTGATTACTTCTATCAGAAAGTGGATTCCCTGCATGTTTCTTCACACGTCCTATAAAGTCATGATTGGTCGTTGCTACTATCAGATTACGTCTTTCAGAGTTGTTTCCCTTTACAATGTTGTTATTGTATAAATCATCATCCTGATTCTATTTACTTCACACTGCATCAGTTCATTAAAATCTTCTGAGAATTCTCTAAAAATGTCTGAGTCATTTCATATAATACTATTCTATTACATCAGTATACCCCAAATTGTTCAACTGTTCCTCAATTGTCAACTCCCATGGTTTTCAAGGTTTATTTGTGTGTTTTTAATAATCAGTTCTCCATGGAGGAGTCACTTTCCAAAGTTGAAATTTGGTTTGTTTGTGGCTATTAACTCTGTTTGTGGCTATTGATTCACTTAACTTCTCATTGCTGTATTCACAAATTTTGAAGCCTCCAGATAAAGAACCTTTGGTCTTTCTTTCCTGTGCTGGCACTCCCTTTTTTGGTGGGTCTCCTTTCCTCCTTTTTGTGGACTTCTAGTCAACTTTTTGTACAAGTAGATGAAGTTACTTATTATAATCCCTCATTACATTATTTAATTGTCATCCAGTTTCATGCTATTTTTAAGTTTTTTGTTGGCACAGTTATATGGGAGCTGAACAGACCTGCCAGAGAAAGCAGTGAGAATTTCTCTCCTGGAAACTCCCAACCCTTGGGGGAGCCATCTGGGGAAGAGCATCAAGCATCTAAGTAAAGCTTCACTCTATCACTAGGATAACAGGCTATGGAGAGAGTCTTTAGGACACTACCTTTACCTGGTGATTTTGAGGTTTACTCCCCTAGAGTATATCAGCTTTGTGCAGCTAAAACAAAACATATTATTGCCAAATGAATTTGGGATGGTATAAATAGCTGACAGAGAAAGGTCAGGAAAAAGGTAGTATTGTTCCTGTTCTTTTCTATATTTTGAACTTGTAGAACTATTATAGACTTTTGATCCTTCTTATTAAGAGTTCAAAATTCAGCTGGATTATTCTAATTAGAACTTTATTTTTCTGTTTCCTGTTTGTTAATTTTACATCCTTAGCTATGCTAAGTATTCTCCCTCTTTCTAGTAAAGGTCTTCCACTTCCTTGAACCTCTCATAGTTATTAGCATGGTGCTAGACATATAGTAGGTGCTCAGTAAGTATTTCTTAAATGAATAATGGATATAATTTTTGGTGTCTATTAAAGGAAATCAGATTTCACTTCAATAAGAATGTCCTAGCAATTAGAATTTTTCTAAAATGGAATGGGAGCTGGCAGCTAAGTAGTATAATGAATAGAGAATATGGAGTTGGTAAGACCTGAATTTGGATCTGTCCTCAGGTACTTACTAGCTGTGTGACCAAAGGACTTAAACCTTCTCAGACGTATTTTCTCAGCTATAAGTAAAAACTGGGATCAAAACAGCCGCTCTCTGCACTCCACCCTAACCCTGAGTTATTGTGTGTATAAAATGAGGTATTCGTAAAGTACTCTACAAACTATAAAACACTTTCTAAATGCTTTTATTATATTTCTTATTACTTATGATGAAGATGGTGATGATGACGATGAGTTCCTCTTTCACTATATTCAAATTCTGAGTAATCACCTATTAGGGAATTCTACAGAAGAGATGAAAGTGCTATGTAAATGTCAATAATAGCAATCTCAATTCATTATTGAGGTTTATTTTACGTGACCTTTCGTTTAAGGTATTTTCTAACTTGGAGATTCTCAAATCCCATTGATCCTCATAGAAAGCTTTAATATTCCTTTTAGGACATCAGAAGACTATTGAAAGCATAGTAGAGGAAGTTTAAGCAGATGAATATGGTTGATCTTCAACGTTAACCTTTGATGAAATGGCATTGTCTTAACTAGTAATGTGTCCTAAAAGTCTTGTTTGAAAGTTTAATGAGCTTGTGACAAAGAGAATAAATGATGACTTATCCAAGGAAATGAATAAGCCAACCCATATGAGTGTCTCTGTCTTCTAATGTCTCTTCCTGTTGTGATTTCATCTGCTTTATAGAGAGATTGGACCTTGACTTTCTGGGTATTCATAGTGATGATGATCTTCCTAATGCTGATGAATCCTTTTATCAGAGATAGAATGGGGGACAGAACTGTCATTCATCAGCCCTGCTGACTGGAACTATCTGAGGTGGGAACAGAGCTGGAATCCCAGGTGTGAAAAGGAAGGAAAATGACATTACTTGACCCAAAGAGTGTCAGGAAACTCTTGTCTCCCAGGGCCAGAAATACCAGCTCCATCCTGTTCCTTCTCATAAATTACATTCTCCGAGTTATTTTACACTGCCAGTTGGAAATCTTAAAAAAAAATGAACATGTCAAAATTAATGTTGAGAATTAATGTTATGCATAAAAAATTGTGCCAAATTAGCACTTCAGATTTAATTTTATATGCAGCGTGCTGCCAAGCAACTTGGAAAGATTGCAGGTAGTTGAGAAACAGTTATGAAAGACATGGAGTATTTCCCCCTCCCATGTACCACCCTGCTCCCCTCCAGAGAAAGATTGGTTTCTGGCTGGAGATGAAGTGGGATTTAGGGAAAGATTCAAGGTTATTCCTGTGTGTCTTTTGGGTCATCTTTCCTACTTAAGCTACTGGCCTAGACCTGATGTTCTTCAATCAGTCACAATATCAAGGATAACGAATTGTGTCCTAGATCTCTGTGTCTTTCCACTAAAAGACATCTTTCTTTGATAAAGTAAGAAGGAAAACAAAACAAAAACAAAGAAAAACTAGTTGCCTGCCTTTCTCTTAAAATCTGGAAGAGTCATATCATTCAAAATATCTTCTACTCTAATATTACAGCTTTGTTAAAAGAAAAAAAGCACCCAGAATACCATTTGTGACCTGTTTTTTAAAAAGAGAATAAAGAGAATCTTTTTTAAATTTTAAAATGGGGATAAAAATAGTGACTTCATTAAAGGACCATTAGAACATATTATTAAATATTGTATAATATTGCATATTAAATATACCAATATATTTAAAGTGCTTTACCTACCTGAAAATACCAGATACATTTTTTTGTTATCATTTGTTGCAATCATCCATCCCTCCACTAAAGTCCAACTCTAATGTAGGCCAAAGCCTCCCACTGCGTCCTAGGCCATCACTAGTCATCCTGATCTATATCTTGTCACTGTACCCAGATGGTTCCAGAGGATAAAGTGAGGCTGGTAACTTTGCACATCCCTCTGTCACTTAAATCTAATTCACTTGCATGTCGTGGCATTACTTTCCTGATATCACAATCCTCTTCAAGAATAAAGGACAAATAATCACAACAGAAATGATTCAAATGCCCCGTTTTGACCACAGACATACTTCTTAAAGGCTTTTCCCAGTGGACTGCAAATTCTAAGTTGGAAAGTTTTCATGTATGGGCCCACTGATGGACTGATTGAATGCCTTTTGTTGTATGGAGAAGCGCGCTATCTTTGGAGAGCCTTATTACTAGTTGTTTGGCCATTATCTAGTTTTTTTTTTTAAACTAAAGCAAATCAAATAGATCATTCACTAAGTCAGGGAGGAACTTCTGACCATTGTGGATATAAGAACACAATGAAATCAAGACAGATGAAATGTGGAAACATAGTATGATCCACACTGTTCTGAAATGGGGGTTTGCTAGATGGTGGAGTTGATGAAATCCTAAACTTGGAGTCTGGAGGAACAGACTTCAAATTCTGCCGTCGACATGTTCTGTCTGTGTGAACTTGGACAAGTCATTTAACATCGCTGAGTCATTACAAGTCATTACTATCATCCTATAATTTGGAATTCCACATCAACACAGAATTCCCCATATTATACAAATGGGTTGAATTCTTGTCAACAGATGGAAATATTGAGCTTGGACAGCTGAGATAGACTGCATCAGTTAGAATGTACTTATAACTTAATGTATTCATATCTCAGTATTAAGCTGAGTATACCATTTTACTGTGTTGTTGTTTAGTCACTTCAGTCATATCTGACTCTTTGTGACCCCATTTGGGGTTTTCTTGGCAAAGACACTGGAGTGGTTTGTCATTTCCTTTTCCAGTTCATTTTACAGAAGAGGAAATTGGGGCAAACAGGGTTAAGTTATTTGCCCAGGGTCACACAGCTAGTAAGTGTCTGAGACCAGATTTGAATTCAGATCTTCCTCCAGGTCTGACCTTCGATACAGGGTGCCACCTAGCTGCCTGCATGTTTTATTATATTTCACACATTAATGTCATAGATTCCTAGACTCAGAGTTAAAAGGGGTCTTATTGTTAATCAAATTCAATCTGCCTATCTTGGCTTATTAATCATTATGCTACTTTCCATTTTCTGTGGTCAAGTCATACTGGCCACGTCACTATTCTTCAGATAGCACATTCTAGGTTGCTCCCCATACTTAGAATTCATTTCTTCCTTCATTTACCTCTTAAAATCCCTAGGTCCCAAGTGACACCTTTTACATGACGCCTTTGTAGATCTTCCTAGCTCTTGGTTGACTTATCCTTGAAATATTTTGTACATTTCCCCCCGCCCCCCTCCCATTTTACATGTGTATTTGTTAATTCCCTAAATAGGATTTAAGATCATTGAAGGCAGGGGTAGAATCCACTGGCACATAGCAGACCCTTAATCAATAGTTGTTGATTGATGGAATCTTCCGCCAAATATAGAATTCCCTTTACATTGTCCTTCACTGTGTATGGTCATCATGGATCTGTCTGATCATAAAGAACTATATTTCTCTTTAGGAAGCCCATCTAATTGTCAAATAGCTAAACTATTTACGAATTTTTATTTAGAATAAACTAAAATCTGTGTAACTTTTTTTGCTCCTAGTTCTAAGCTCTGGAGACACACAAAATAAAACTGTTCCATTTGTCCTTACTGATAGACAATTTTCAGATTTACTGCTACTACTATTATCACTACCACCACCACCACCACCAGCAGCAGCACTACTACTGTTACTACTACTACTACTACTACTACTACTACTACTACTACTACTACTACTACTACATAGCATCTCACCTCAATATTAGTGCTTCAAGATTTATAAAACATTTTCCTTATAGGTAGTGCAGACATTCCCATTGTTCAAATGGATAAATTGAGGCTTAGCCACATTAAGTGATTTGCCTATAGCCACCCAGCTAGTGAGTGTCAGAATCTAAACTTGAGAGTAGGTTTTCTGAGCTCTGTCCTCTTGTTTTCCCAGAAGAGGAAGAACTATTTATCTGCTCAGAACTTAAATGACTTTCTCAAATATGTATTTTGCTTTGTTTTTTTGTTTATTTCCTTGAAAAGGAAATGGGAAGATTTAATATGAAGCACACAGAAAAAAATTCTCACATCACAAAAATGAATGAAAATAAAAAATTGATCATTGATCAGGGACCTGGTATTCTCTGCTCATTGTAAGAGTTGTTACTCAGTTAGCATTGAATGACATTAACTGAATGAAAACATTAACTCATTTTCTCTTTTTTTCTTTTTAAAAAATAAGTATGGGCAATGTAAACCTTCCAATTATCATTATAGCTACCATCTTACAGTTGAGCAAATTGATATATCTGATTGATATATATCTGGCCCACGGTTACACACAGCTACTATTTGACAAAGCTAGCACTGAAATGAACCCAAAGCTCAGCTTTTCTGGCTTCAAGTACATTGTGTGACTAGCAAGCCAACATAGAATATGGAGAACAGAAAAATGCTCATGGGATTAAAATTGTTGCAAATCATTAAAATATCTTGAGAAAGAATTACTAACAAAGGGCATATCAAATTGAAGTTTATACAGGGGATAATGCTGGGGCTACTCATCCATCCAGACATTCAACAGTATAATTTAGTCCTGTACTAGATGCTATGAGGTGGGAGCAAGGATGCATGGAGGGGTGAATGTCACCAGCTGTAATAGTAATAGAATTTAAAGATCCCCCTGTGTTGGCCTGGTTTTCGGGTTGAGTCTTCAAACCCAGAGCTTGTGAATCCCACTTGTGGAATGGACTTGTTGACATGAAGAGAGAGGGCTGAACTGGGAGGAGCTGGTACCTTGGATTTAGAGAGAAGCGCAAGCAGAGGAGGCCAGAAGAACTTTTGGGGAGCAATATCATGGAGGCAGAGAGAGAAGAGAATTGCCGGGGGCCAGAGTTTCTGAGAGAGAGAGACTGCTGAGGTCCAGTTGGAGGCCCAGGGCTTTTGAGAACTGCCACCTAGAGCTGCCGATGACTAAGGAGGCATGGCTGTGATGTTGGTATTTTGTTTGTCTGTTTTGATGTTGTTTTGCCAGATTTGTCTGCTGGTGAAGGACAGTGCTGTTGTTGCAGAGGTCCTGGAACTTTGCTATTGGTCCAGAAGCCCTGAAGAAGGATTTTCTTGTTGTATGTGTACAGAAATCCTAGAAAAGGGTCTTGCTGATGTTTTCAGGGGTTCTGGGACTGTTCTGCAGTCAGAGAGTGAATTGATGAGGACACTGGCAATGTATATTGTGGCTTTGTTGAGGTTTGTCTCCCCAGGAACAGAGATTGCTGAGAAAGAACTCTCCTTGAGTATTCAATGCTGTGATGATATCTTAAACTTGTTGTAGCTTAGGGGTAGTCTTTTGTGCTCTCCACTGCCCCTTTTGAGAAAATGCTTGGCATTAACTGGTGATAACTGTAATTCAGTTGTGATCCGGGGTGGGAAACTTGATTTTTTTGTGCTCTGTGACTGACCAAATGAATGCAATTTGTTTATGATTGGAAACTAATCTCCATTTGAGGAAAGAGACTTTATGATTGAGGAAATAAATGTACTGCCCAGGGGTGGAGTAGTGGTACTTGGATTGAATTGAGGACCTACTAAATTATTGAATTACACATGGTGAATGCTGTATTTTGATTTTGTCTTTTCTGTGAATATTTTGGCTTAATTTGTCACTGAATAAAATGAAGAGTTATTATGCTGGTATTGTGAACCTTGGAAGTTGCCTTTTCTTGGCATTACACCATCCTAAAAGGGAGTTTATGCAAAGCTTTTGCCATTTATGTGATTAGGAGTGCTCTTGAGACACCCAAATACCAACATGCCAGGTCCTGCCGAAAGAATTAGACTCAAGTCTTCTCTCAGCCAAAGAAAAGCAAAGTTTATTGAAAGTTCATTAAAAGTTCACCATATTGGGTAGACTCTTAGGGAGCCCAGGTATGTGTAAGGCTTGCATTGGACAAGCAGGCCAGAGCAAGTGTGACACAGAATAAGTCTGTGCTAGGTCATTCTGTGGCGATCTCATACCAGATGGAGGGAAGATGGGATCCTGTATACCAGTGGTTCTCAACCTTCCTAATGCCATGGCCCTTTAATACTGATATGTGGGTGTATCTGTATGTGGGTGGACCCACCTGGAGATGGATAGAGGAGCAGTGTCTCAATTCCTAAGACCATCGGAAATATGTGTTTTCCAATGGTCTTAGGCAATCCCTGTTGGACCCCCAAAGGGATCACAACCCATAGGTTGAGAACTGCTGCTATATACAGAAAGGTTGTGGGAGGAATCTAGGGGTGGTATAGAGGAGGAGTTTGGGGAAGGTCTTCAAGAGGAGTCAGATGAAGTCAGACTCCAGTAATGAGTTTGGGGAGGGTCTTCAGGAGTCCTCCATGAGGCCAGACTTCAGTAAGGGGTGATTAAGGGTGGGAAGTTGCTGGAGGCTACCTGGAGACCATAGACAATGGTGGGCCAGGTCAGTTCAAGGGTGGGAAACAGGAGTATCAAGGGTGGGAAACTGTTGGAACAAAGGAGGGCTAAAGACTTGGGCAGAGCCACAACTTAAGGCCTACGGCCTCAGGCAAATGCCTTCCCCTGGAAGATTCTAGGAGAGCTCAAGGGGGCTCCCAGAGCCTGCACCTCATCACCATGAAGCCTCCAGGTCTTCATCCTTTTGCCATTAGCGATCTCTCTCTTCTCTGATACTTTAATACTTGCAGTTGTTCTACTGTGCTTAGTATATCTTAATTTTTATTTTATTTTTCCCTGCCACTAATATATACTAGCAAACTGTAAAATTCTTCAGGTCAGAGACCATATCTTACTTTATTGAAGACAGCTAAGTGGCACCACAGGCAGAGTACAGGACTTGGAGTAAGGAAGGATCAAGTACTGTTCAAATCTAACTTCAGAAACTGTGAGGCCTTGGGCATATTGCTTAACTTCTGGCTCCCTCAGTTTCCTTGTCTGTAAATTAAGGACAATAACCTCACCAATTTCATAGATAAGATGAGATAAACACCTCAAAACCCTTGAGGTACCTTATAAATACTAGTTATTTATTTATTTTTCTTTGTATCTCGCTATAAATAATACAAGTCACTGAATAGTGGGTACTTTGTAAATTAAAAATTAAACTAAATATGGGGGACAAGGGTATATAAACATTTAAAAATTATATGTGACCAGATTATAAGAGTACCACTAAGTGGCAAATGAAGGGTACAGACAATGTTGTTTGGTTGTTCAGAGAAGGTTGTACACAGGAAGTGGACCTTGAGCTAAAAGTTGGGTGTTTTGACAGAGAAGAGAAGGGAAGGTCTAGAGGTGGACCTATACATGCTTTTGATGAATTTTTATTGCCTTTGAGAGAATTATTTAAAGGGATTTGCTAGAAAGGTGATAGAACCAAGGATATCTATCTATTTTCTATCTGTCTGGACTGCTTAAGTTCCATCTTGCCTATGTACAGGAAATGGATTAAATCATGTCTCAGACTTTTGGAAGAGGTCAAGTGACAATGACCTCTCCAATTCCATTCTACTTTTTCCTCACATTGAGCCCAAGACTATTCAGACAGCTCTTGATCACTTCATATTAACCTATTGCCCTTTGAAATTCCTCTTGCCCCAAGTTTCAGTCAGCTTCCCCTGCTCACTTCTTAGGAGAAACAGGGGGTGGGTTGCAAAAGGATTTGGAGTAGAGAAAGGACTACTCAAAGAGAACTGTTTGGCAGCTTTTAAAAAAGGAACATTTATAATGAGTAAGTGGAGAAAGTTGCTTCATTGAAACTATAGACAGGAAATAGCTTTACAAGGAATTGAAAGTGTAACTTTACAATGCCCCTTTACTGTGATTATCTCCTTAGGTTGTTATGGCAGGTATTATTATCCCCATTTCATGATGAGAGAATTGAAATACAGAGGAAGAAGGGACTTATCTGAGGTCACAGAGAAAGGGTAGGGTGGGGAGCGAAACCCATTTTCCTGTCTTTAAGCCCATTGTTACTTCCATAATACTATGCTATCTGTGCCAAACCTGTGATTTTGCTTCCATTAGATACTTTCAATTCTCTACACATTGTGGGGGGTAAAGGGGAGAGAGAGAGAGAGAGAGAGAGAGAGAGAGAGAGAGAGAGAGAGAGAGAGAACGAGAGAACACACTACCACCAAAAATAAGAAATAAAAATCTCTTCTCTTAACCAAGCTACCCTCAGATCCCCTACCCCACTTCTGCCTTGTATTATGGTTATTTGTTGATGTCTTTTTTTCTTTCTTAGAATCAAAGATATAAAGACATATTATACTTATCCTTGCTTCTCTCAAATACCTCACAGAGGGTCTTGCAGATAAAGGGTATTCAGAAAGTGTTTATTAAATGAATGAATGAGTGAAGATAAGTGGTAGCAAATCGGAAACTCAGTTTCTAATCCTGGCTCTGCCTCTAACTTGCTTATTGTCTTAAGTAAATCCTCTTCTTCTGTGAGGGAAATATGAGGTCCAAGGGATTGCAGTGGACTGATCTCTAAAAGACTTTTGGACTTTATCATTCTATGATGCAGTGAATTAATTAAGACATACAATTGAAACTTTCTCTATGGGCAGATCAATTCAGGATGAACTGATTGAATTCCAACATTTGGTGGTAGACAGTTTGAAAGAATAATCATTTGGTCAAACGGAATTGTCTTATAAACAACCTGTTGAATCCAGTTAAAAATCTCTTTCCTTCTGAAAGTAGAAATGGTATTGAAGTAGGTAGGTGGACACAGTCTCAGTTTCTGAAAGGCATTTGTGGAGCATTTCTATTTTCACTTGGGGTTTTTTGCATGACTCTCTTTACTTCTCCTCAGATACTCTTTTCTAGCCAAACTGGATTACACGCTTTTCCATGAGTTACCATCTCCCAACTCCAAGCATTTGCACCAATCATCCCCCAGACTTGGAATGCATTTTCTCTTCCTTGCCTCAGAATTTTCAGAATTCTCAGAATTCTTTAACTAGGTGCACCCTTTCCTGATTCCTTAACCTAAAAGTGTTCTTTGCTTCTTCAAATTTTCAGAACTGTCTTTTTGGATCTCTCTTTTTCCTTGATTTCTCCCTAACATGTATTATACATTGCTGCATACATAACTTATCCATCTTTTCTCCTAGTAGAATCTAAGGTCTTGGAGGACTAAGATTGTCTTTGTACTTCTAGAGCCTAGCACAAGACTTTGCACATAGTATATGTTTAGCAAGTATTCTTGAACTGAATTATGTGGGATACTAAATTTTTCCCAGGCAGGGATCATAAGATCATAGATTTGGAAACAGAAGATACTTTAGAGATCATCTGATCCAACCCACTCATTTTACAGGTGAGGAAACTGAGCCTCAGAGACCTTAAGGGCCCTTAGTAGGTCACATATACTGTAAATGACAGGCCAGGACTTGGATCTGGTTTCCCTGACTTCAAATCCAGCTGTCTTTCCTCTATCCCACACTGGCAGCACCAGTCCATAGGTGTCTGATGGCACTTTGACTGTTAGCTCCCTTCTCTCTGAGCACTTGCTTTCTGTTCAGACCAGTAAAGTAAAAGGCCCTGATCTTCAGAATGACATATACATTGCCTTAGTAATTACTTTCCCAAAATGGAATGAGCATTAAAATAAAAGCCTGAATGTAAAAAGGGGCGGCAGTTTTTTTTTTTTTTTTGAAACCTGTACTGGCAATTTGAGGCATGAATAATTAATTTTGTCTTGAGATTAAGTTCAGTCTGTGTTTATGATCAGTTTGGGGGGGGGAGCCCTCTAATGGCTTCTAAATAAATTCAGTATCAATTTAAGCTATTAGAGGAAGTTAAATCAAAATAATTAGGATATTAAAATACTTTGTGCATTTCCAATCACTGGCTTATTGAGGACCTGGATCTATTCCAAGGAACAATAATAGCATGAATACATTAGAAGGGTGCCTTCCCTCAGTATGCAACTGTTTGCTCATGAAAAGATGATTGATAACTTGCATTAGACAGAAAGCCAGATTGATGTGTTGACATGTTCAAGGGGGAGGGTGTTATGTTAATGGCAGATTAATTTGCACATACAGATAACAAAATCAGCAGAGCATCAGTTTAATTTTGCAAAAAAAAAAAAGTTGGAACCTCTTATTCCTTATTTACAGTAAATTGTGAGTTTCACAGTGTGGGGAGAGTTTACTACTATCACTATAAACTGAGCTGAGAGAATCTGAATAAAATATAGATAAAGATGAATTGTAATTCAGCTTAGCAAGTATTAAATAACTGCTATATACCAGAAACACTATGTTAGACACTAAGAATATGAAGGGGGGGAGAGGAAGAGGGGGATGAGGCTCTGCCCTCAAGAAGCTTGCCTTCTACTAGGAAATGAAAAGATAAGGGATGAGAAAATATATACAAAATAAATACTAATTAATTTTTGGGTCTGGCACTCCCCTTGGGAAGGGGATTTTAGAAAGGCTTCAAGTGGAAGGTAGGGCATTTCAGATTAGCCTTGAAGGGAGATAGGGATTACAAGATGTAAAATAGAAGGAAGAGAATTCCAGGCATGGGGGAGAGCTGGTACAAAGATGGAATGTAGGAAACAAGGGAAGCCAGGAGGTCAATTTGGGTGGAACATAGAGTGCATAATTGTTGCTGTTTGAACATCAGGATGGGGGTAATACTGTGAAATTGATCTGGGGAGACAGGTTGGAAGCAGACACTGTATGCTTGCATCACTTCCCTTTATGATTTTCAGCCCTGGAGATTAAAAATGATCTGAAAGGATCCCTCATTTTCTTTCCACTCTATTTCTCCATTGAATATAGAACCCTATTTCCTCAGAACACATTGATTAGAGAATAATTGCCCAACTTTTGTTTGTTTGTTTAACACTTGAGTTTTGTGTTTAGTTTGACGATGATGGTGGTAGAGGTAGTGATTTTGCTTTAAGGAAGACAGAATAGAATTTCCTCCTAAGCAAACTTGATGATTACCCTTAAACACTGCAATGCCATAAAATCCATTAGGACTAGTTCCTCCTTCCCTCCGCCCCAGGATTAAAAAACAAATCTACAAAGGGTTTGCTAATTTAGAGTTTCTAACTGATCCTCCAAACTGTCTTTCCCTTCTTTTAAGCCCTCATAGCTCTGTGCTAATCTACCTCATTTACACTGACTATTTGCTTTCTGGAAGAATGTTACTAATTAATCCTGCATAAATATAATTTGGTAACTGGGTATCAGAACAGCATGATAATTAACATGGCAACAGGAAGTTAATACATTGCTCTAATTTCTGGTTGGCCTTCTTACCTCACAGGAGATAGACTGTGCAAATCATGGCTTTGCAAATCATTACAGCCTATCTCCTTCCCCTTGAACTAGAGCCTAAATTGGGATCTTCTTTTCTGATTATTTATTTTTGCCCTGTTGACAATCCTTGGGTCTTCTTAGATCTTTCAGGAAATTTGGCACAAAGGACCTGAATGGTCAGAAATGCCCCCAGCATCCCAGCCAGTCCCAAACAGTACACTGCACCAATTGTCCTTTCTCAGAGAAGCTCATTTCAGAAGCTAGCCCAGTGTAATGAAATGGTGATGGTGGGCATGATTGTACACATGGGCATCATCCCATGCATATAATATTAGACTAATTACAATGAAGAAGAAGAAATGTTTAGTTTTGCATGCCACTGTTTTCTCCTTTTCCTCTCTCTAAAACTTCCTGTTCAAAATGAGTATTTCATCCAAATGCATAGTTTCTCTGCCTCATTAGAGAGGGATTGCTGTGTTTTCAAAATTTATACTTTTCAATTTTCCACACAAGGGCTGAGCACCATCAAATGGAAAATCACTTCTTTAAAGACTCATTTTCTCTTCTCAGTGAGAAAGAAGGTGGGATGTTGGATGGTTGTTGTGTGATTAATCATTGATGTCTTCTCCTCTGAGAGTTCCTAGGTAACATTTAGAATGGAAAAGGACAGACTGAATTTCTGTTGTGTCATGGTGTCCCTTCTCCCAAGTACTCATTTTAGTACCTCTTGTAATGGTCAAGTGGAAGGAGCTGAAATCAGTTGTCTGATTCAGATTGAAGATTAGAATTTCTTTACACGTATGCCCATCCTTAAAATAGAACTGAGACTATTTGCTTATTTCCTTTCCAATATTACCTAACAGATCATTGCACATGGTAGATGCTGAATAAAGACTTGTGGACTGAACCAAAGAGAAGTATCAGATACACAAACTATTGCTCGAACCTGTTGACATCTTTTTGGATTCTGTCTGATTCTGTCATCCAGTGTGTTAGCTATCCCCCTCAGCATTATGTCACCTGGAGATCTTATAAGTACACCGTCTATGTCTTCATTCAAAACCTTGATAGACACATTGAACATCACAGATTCTAAGAAAGAACTCTAGGGCATTCCACTGGAAACTTTCTTTCACCTTCGGATCAGTGTATGAGTGATTACTTTCTAAGTCTAGTCATTAAACCAGATCCAAATCTGCCCACCTGTCTTGTTATTTGACCTATATCTCACAGTCTTGTCTGAATCAGTATTATGAGAGACTTTATCAAAAAATTTTCTTTCAAATTATCTCATGTAGAGAAAGGGTGGTATGCTCCAAAGCCAGCCTTGGAGCCAGGAAGACCTTGGCTCAAGTCCTACATCTGAAAAATACTGGTTGTATAATTTGGGGTAGGTCATTTAACATCTCAGTGCTCTAGGCAAATCTTGAATGCTCTAAATGGCAGAGAAGGTGCTGACCTGTATTGGTAAAGGGAGTTTCCTCAACTGAGAATTCCCTCATTGCAAAGAAATTAAAGTTTAGTTTCTATCTAAGCCTCTTAGTACAATGCTTATCACATAGTAAGCATTTACTTAATAAATAATTATTTACTTTCTTCCTTTCTACTTCCACATTACATATATGTGCACATACACGAGCATAAACATTACATGTTTATATAGTGGTAAGTAGGTGATGCAATGGACAGAGTACTGAGACTTGAGTTCGAATCCAGGCTCTGACAGTTATTAACTGTGTGACCCTGGGTAAATCACCCAATCATTGTCTGCTTCAGTTTCTTCACCTGTAAATTAGAATAATAATAGTACCTATCTTCCTGGGTTGTGGTGAGGAAAAAATGATTTAATATTCATTAAGCAGCAAGCCTAGTACCTGGAATACAATAAATGCTTAATGAATGCTTGCTTCCTTTTGTATGTATTGTGTGTGTGTTTATGAATATTTAGATGATGGATAGCTAGATATAGTGTTTACTCATCCATGTACATGTTGTTTGCTTCCAGTAGAATGTAACCCTTTTGAGGGCAGGAGTTGTTTCCCTTTTGTCATTGCGTTCCAGGTGACTTATTCACTGCCTGGTGCATAACAGGTGCTTAATAAATGCATGTTTAAAGGAGCTGAAATAAAGGGGCCATTCACATCCCAGATGTTGGTTGTCATTTGGCTTTGATGATCATCACCAACAACTTCAAGATTAAAAATACATCCCCCCCCACATACATATACACAAGCAATAGGTGGCTAATTAGTATGAATTGATAAAGACACATAAATTAGTGTAGTAGGAGAAAAATTGATGGGAGTTGGAAGAATAATTCCTGTTTTACAAGTTTTTGCCTTTGTTATAATTCAAAGCTCAATTACAACTTATGGAGAACTTATTACGTAAAAATTGATGTGCTCTGTTCTTTGGAAATCTCGGATAAGTTGACTACTTGACTGTAAGTTATATAGAACACAGATCCTGTTTTACTTATATTTGCATCTCTCATCATTGGACACTTAGGAATCTTTTTGTTGAATTGAACAAATATCCTGGGACCTTTCCCATGGAGCTTACAATATGTTGCTGGGGTTGGGGGAAGGGACACATAGTGTACAGTGTAAATAGATCACTGCACTAGAAACCAAAAGAATTGGACACATGACTTTGGACAAGTAACAGCATTCCTGAATTTCAGTCTGATTATCTCTAATGGGGGATGATTAGCCGGCTCTATCACAAGGGTGTAATAAACATTAAATGCTATTATTAGAAAACCATAAAGAACTGGATACTCACCTTATGGAAGGGTAGATTTCTTCTGCTCCCAGAGACAATAGGTTCCAGTCTTGCTTCTTGGGTAGCCACTTTCTTCCCCCTAGATGTCCAGGACCTGCCCAGGGGCTTTTCTTGGCATTCACTGTCACCACCTCTCTTTCTGTCCTGGGTTCATCTCACGAGATCTCCAGTGGTCAGAGAAGGATACAGCTTTCCAACCCCTTTGTTTTAAATTAAATTCTAAGGGCTAAGAAATGTCTTCTGAATCGATCAGCAGCTTTTGTTAAGCACCTACTGTATGCCAAGAACTGTGATAATGCAATTTATTTCAAGGAAAAAAAAATCTGTATTTTCCAGGAGTTCACCTTCTTTGGGAATAACAAGTGTATATATATTATATATACACATACACACACATATATACACATAAATATACATACATGCATCTGTACACACACACCCATAGATATAGATAAGATTTAGAAAGCAAATATTTAAAATACATATGCATACAAAGAGGTTGAATACACAGTAGTTTTGAAAGGAGGATACTAGCAATTGGGATGGTCACCCACATGTGAAAATATGGAAAGTAGTGCTTGGGCTGCATCTTTAAGGAAGAGGGATTTTTTTTTTTTGAAGGGGGAAAGGTGAGACAATTGGGGTTAAGTGACTTGGCCAAGGTTATACAGTTAGTAAGTGTCTGTCAAGTGTCTGAGGTCGGATTTGAACTCAGGTCCTCCTGACTCTGGGATTGGTGCTCTAGTCACTGAACCACCTAACTGCCCTTCAAGAAAGAAGGATTTTGTAAGGAAAAGTTGAGTAGGGTGTGCAAATGAGACATGGGGATAGAAAGAACAAAGACAAGGTGATAGGATTTGGAATATTATAAGAGAAACAAAGAAATCAGCTTGACTATTAGATAAAGCAGGAATGGGGGTAATATACAATGAGTCTGGAAAGATATGTTGAGGCCATGGTTTGAAAGTCTTATAGAACTTAATAAAGGTTTCTATATCTTTTCCTAAAAGCAATACGAAGGTGCTAGATTTCATTAAGTAGAGAAGAGATATGGTCATAATATCATTTAAGGAAAATCATATTTGAGACAGTGTAGAGGATAGTTTGTTCTGGAGACAAGTTTGAGGCAGAGAGACCAACTAAGAGGCCATCAAAATCATTTTGTTGAGAGATAATGAGGGCCTCAACCAAAGAGGTCACTGTGTAAGTAGAGAGAAAAGGTTAAATACTAAAAAGGCTGTGGAGGCAGAAATGGTAAGACTTAGCAAGTGATTGTATGTATGTGGTGATAGAGAGTGAAGACAAAAGATGACATGAAGTTATAAACTGCAGAGACTTGAAGAACGGGGAATGAAAGGTACCTTTGAGAGAAATAGGAAAGTTTGGAAGAGGGGTGGATGTAAGTTTTGATAGACAAATAATGAGTTGAATTTTGGCCAAATTGAGTTAGAAATGTCACTGGAACATCCAATTTGATATCCAATTGATGACTGGTGATGTGGGACTGAGGTTGAGGTGGTGTGATGCTGGAGATGGATAGGTAGATCTTGGAGTTATGAACACAGAGATGATCAAACAATAAGGGATGACAGAATCACTAAGAGATTGTAGAGACGAGACTAACTCCCAGGTAATAGATTTGTAGTTTCATATGCAATCATCATTTATTATTATTATTATTATTATTATTATACTGTTATAGAAATGCTTGTTTTATTCCATTAATTAAAAATTAAATTTAAAAAAGAGAGCAAGAAGGGGTCTGGTACAGAATCTTAAGGGTTACTCACAGTTAGGAAGCATGATATGGATTATAGTAAGTAAAGGAGACTGAGAAGTGACTATCAGACAGGTATGAAGAGAAGCAGGAGAAAGTAATATCCCCACAAAAAGCCAGAGAGGGGAGCACACCTAGGAGGAAAGGTGGAGAAATAGCATCAAATGCAACTGATTTGTTGAAAAATATAAGGACATCAGATTTTGCAATTAAATAACTGGTGGTAACTTCAGAGAGAGCAGTTTCAGTTGAATGATGAGTTGGGAAGCCAGATTACAAAGGGTTGACAAGACAGAGGGAGAGAGAAGATAATAAGTGGAAGCAATGAGTATAGATATGAATTCATTTCATCACATGCACAAAAAAAATCCCATGATAAAATGCAGATGTGTGAAAAACACGATAGAAGAAATACAAAGTGGTAGAAATGCATGATCTTATCACCTCTGTCTCCACTTAAACTCAACTTTCCAGGAAACTAAAGAGACTAAGTGCTACCTTCCACATAATCTTCCCAGCTGCTAGTGCCTTCTGCTCCGAACAACTTTGTATTTGTTATATATGTGATTATTTTATGTACATCATGGCTTCCCTGATAGAATATAAGCCCTGTGAGTACAGAGATTTAATCTCCTTTTTTTGTACCCTTAGTGCCTAGAACGTTACTTGACATTTAGTTGGTGCTTAATCAATGGTTTTTGATTAATTGAAAATGCTACAGGGAGCTTTCCTACTTGGGAATCATAGCTTTAGAGCTACATCTGGACTTAGAAGTCAATAAGCATAAACATTCACATTTTATAGTTGAGGAAACTGAAGCCTACAGAGGTTAAAAGATTTTCCCCAGGTAACAAGTATGAAAATTGGGATTGGAATCCAGTCCTCCACCTTGATATCTAACATTCTAACCACTGTACCACATCGTCTCCCAAATCTGATCAAGGTTTGCATTTGACCTGGGTCTTGAAGGTGTAATGCCATGCACCAGCAGATTCCCAAAGGAATGCTACTGTGAACAGCCTTTAGAGTTCAGATTACAAAATATAGTGAACACTCTGTTTATTCCATTACAAATCAAGACAAACATTCAAAACATTATAATATTCACAA
>CM053589.1:124838370-124856681 GCA_028646515.1 Pseudochirops corinnae | reverse complement strand
TATTGGCTTTTTGGGCCTCTTTTATCAGTTGAGTTAATCTATTTTTTAAGGTGTTAATTTCTTCATTCAGGTTGTTTACTCTCTTTTCATGATTTTATTGCATCATTCTTATTTCTCTTCCCAATTTTTCTTCCACTTCTCTCATTTGGTTTTCAAAATCTTTCTTCAGCTGATCTCTAGCTTTTTGGCAATCTTCATGTTTCTTGGAAGCTTTTGTGGTGGGAGTTCTGACTGCATTGTCTTCCTCCCTTTCCCTGCTTTGTTCCTTTTTTTTCCCCAAAGAAGGAATCCAGGGTCTGGTTTCTGTTCTTACTTTGTTTCCTATGCTTATTCATGGTCGCCATTCAATGTTTTTTTTTTTTTAGTTTTGTGGAACTCTGCTTCCAGAGGGGAAAGCTCTGTCCCAAATCGCTGGGGTTTTCCCACTGCTGGGGCTTTTAGGAGGCTACTGGGTCCCTCCTCAACCCCCGCTCACTGAAAAAAAAACCTCAGGACCACCACCCAAGACCACAATCTGGATCCAGGCCGCTCAACAGGAGAGCACTTGGGCTCTGAACAATTGATCGCTTGGCCCCCCTGCTGTCTGCAGGCCGGGAGCTCTGAAGCAGCAATGTGGAAGCGGGCGCAGAACCTCCGCTTTCTGCTTCTCAGCCCTGGAGGTGGCTTGGCTGGACCTGCTTTTCTTCCCTGGTTTTTAGCCAAGTTCCACTAACCTGAGTCCTTTTTCCTTATGGCTGGATAATTCTGGATCCTGCCACAGCTGTTGCAGATCTGCTGTCCTGAAGGTCCAGCCCTGGCGGGGCTCGGCTCTTCCAGCTGCCCCCAGGGCAAAAGCTGCCTGTTTCAGGCTGGGCTGGTTTCTGCTCTCAGAGTTGAAACGGTAGCTTTGAGCCGAGCTGTCTTCAGCAGAGATTATATCTGTGTGCGTTTTAGAGCCCTAGAATTTATTTAGAGTCATATTTTTTGGGTATTTGATGTGGCTGTGTCGGAGCTGCAATTTCTTGCTGCTCCTACACCACCATCTTGGCTCCGCCCCCCTGGCTCATTCATTCTAAAAGACCTTTGGATTGGAATATTCAATGTGGTGTATGTCATATAAATAAATATATACATGCATGCACACACACACATGCACACACATACACACACATATATACGTATACACACATACACATATACAAACATACAAATATATATGCATTTATCCTATAGATTCACAGATGGTATGAGACGGGGGAGAGCATTGTGGAGGGAAGGGACAGAAAGATTCCACTAGAATGTGGCCTGCCTTATTGTAATAAATAGAGCTTAAAGACACACGCCCCCTAGAGTTACCTTTTTCTTCATTTTTCTTGCCTAAGAGAAAACAAAAGATCTCTTGATTCTTCTATCTTTCTGTCCTAGCATGCTTTTCTTCTGAAAGACAAGAAATGGGGACCACTCAGTTTCCTCTGTTATAGGTTGCGGTAGGAACCAATTTGTCTTTTGTTGAACAAGGGAGCAAGTGTTTCTGATATATCCATTTCTCTCCTTTTCTTTTTCTCTGACAAGATTTGGGAAGTATGTATGATTTCACATCAAAGATCAATTGGGCTTCAGAAAAGTGTCCATCTCCATGCTTCATTCAGAAGTAGTTGTGTCTTACACCTTAAGAACTGTTGTTGAGAATTCTTTTTTTAATTATTATTATTTTAAAGGGATCATGTTTTTTATACATTTCTAAGTTTGTGCAAGGCTAGGAATTTTTCCTGATTGACTATGTGCCTCATGATCGCCATTAATTTTGTCTACCAAGCAAAATTTTATCTTTTTTTGGAGCTTGAAGAAGTAACCTAGTGGTCACTACACAGACAAGGTTCTTGACTTGGTATCCATGATTTATTTTTTCAATCAAGTGTTTCAATAGATTTAGTTTTCTTTGTAATCCTAATTTTGTAATTTTGTATTTTATTTTATTTATTTAAAAACATTATTCTCAGAAGGGTTCCATAGGCTTTATTAGTCTACCAATGTGGTCCATAAAACCCAAAAAGGGTTAAGAACCATTGACCTAGGAGATTACAAGATTCCTGGCACTCAAAAAATTCAGGGTGTAGCAAGCTCAATTAAAAAAAAAAAAGTAAATTGACATTCAACGTATTGCTAGTCACTTAGATTCAAAGGCAGGCAGCTCTCAGTGTAGGTCCTACTCCACACTCAAGTTCACAGGGTCCAGTCCATTTCAAATCCTTCACAGTTTCTGTTCCCAGCAATTCAAGGCTCAACCAAGCCACAAACACATAGTCTTAACATCCTGGTCATGCTTCCTCAGTCTTCTGCAGCTTGTTCAAAAAATCAGAATCACCCTATCCAGCCTGGAGGTTTTGGGGGGTGGTGGCATGGGGCTCCTCTTCAGCCTCCTGTGGTCCTCGTCAGCAGAAACTCCCCCACCACAAGTTCTCAGGAAATTGTGACTCAGTTCTTGATTCTCATTTCTCTTCTGTAGTTGATCTGCCTCCTGATGCTGGTCCCAATAAATTCTTACCATCCCTCTCTGGGGCTTTTCTTATGTACACACAGCATTAGCTTCCTGTTTCAGCCAACCCCTTCCTATTATGTCAGGAGTTCAGGAGACAGGAGTTCATGCCTTCTGTTTCCCCAACAGAGGCTTGATCAATTACTGAGTGCTAAGTATCTGCTACCTTTGCCAACACAAAGGGATCTTCAAATTCAAATTAATTACCATTACAGTAAGTATATATGTTTATCTATCTTTCTATCTATTTATATCCCTCTATATTTCATTTCTCTTTCTTCCATACCCCTATATATGCACACACATATACACATACATATATACACAAATGCATAAATACACATATTTATACATACATTCATGCATGCATGCATACACATGTCTCAGTTTGACTGACTGAAATCAAGGTCTCTCACTGCATCCAGGGCCATCTCTAGTCATTCTGATCTATATCTCCCTACTTGACCCAGATGACTCTGGAGGAGAAAGTGAGGCTAGTGACTTTACACAGCCCTTCCTCACTTAAATCATATTCACTTGCAAGTCATGTCATGATACTCTTTGAGGATGAAGGACAAACAACAATCAATATATAATTAGTTTGCAAGTTCCTAAAGAGCATGGATTATCTATATAATTTTCTCTACCAAGACTTATTTAATGTCTTATTATTGCTGGTGATGAATTAACACATTCTTTAAGTAAATATTAACATCTCAAAATCACAGACATTGGAAGAGTTGGAACAGACTGCAGAAACCATATAATCCAACTTGTGTTTAAAGCTAGATGAGGTGCAGCTGCCAGGTAAAGTTAAGAATAAGGACATACATACGGATACATACACACATACACAGATATTTGTGTATGTGTATATCTGTATATATGTATATGCATGCACACATGTTTTATATATACATATAAATATATGTATATACACATATACACACATACACACATATATGTGCATACGTGTGTGTGTTTGTGTATAATCTTTGGAAAGGAAAGGCTCAAGGAAGAGAGAGAACAGATTGTAGATGACAACTGAAAACAGACCATTCAGAGCTACCTAATTCTTATTTTGTTTTTATTTCCTTTGCCAAGGATAATGGTCCTTGAACTGGAAAGGATAGAACAACAACAAAATGACCAGTAGGTCATTGCTATCCAAGATGAGCAAGAAGATAGGAAGAAGAGTATTTATATAACCTTGATGAATTCAAGAAATCTAGCCCAGAAGAGTCATAGCATCAGGTGCTTAAAAAATCACAAATGTGATTATTGTATTACCATAAGTGATATTTAAAGATAATGGAGAAGCATAACAAAGCATAAAAAGCCTCGACAAGAAGTGTAAAAATTAAAATTTCTAAAAAATAAAAGTGAATATAAACTGAAAACTACAAACAAATGAGATTGACTTTGATTCCTGGCAAAATTCTAGAAAATGTAATTAAATATATTGCCAGTCAACATCTGGAAAAATAAGCAATATTCACAAAAAAGACAGCATAGCTTTGCTAGATCCAGTCATGCCAGGTTAACATTGTTTAGTTTTTGGATAAGGATATTAACCTTCTGGATCAGAGGAATGCTATAGGTTTTAGCTAAATTTCAACTAACTATCTGATAAAATATCTTGTCCTATTTGTGTTGAGAAGATAGATTTGATTTAGATAATAGTATGATTAGAAGGATTTAGAACTGATCGAATTGCCAAATTTGGAAGAGTCATTAATGGTTTAATGCCAGATTTGAAGAATGACTTCAGTGTGGTGCCCTAGGAAATTGTCTTTGGTCTTATACTGTTTAATATTTTTTTTTAAATCAATGATTTGGAAGCATAGATGCCATTTTCATCTAATTTGGAGATAATGCAAACTGGGTGGAAGAATTATTTCCCTAGGTCCACTCAGAGCTGGTAGCCCAAAGAACCTGACAGGTTCAAATACCAGACTGAATTCCAGAAGGTGATGTAGGATAGAGAGAAATAATGATAAATAGATATCATTGGGGATAAATACACTTGAGGTTTTTTTTAATGGCTTCACAAATACAAATTGGGAGAGGCATGATTAGATAGAAATTTGTCAAACATATATTTGATGGTTTTCATGGATTTTAAGTTCAGTAAATGTCATCAATTATACATCAGCTGGGTGAAAGATTGGGTAGAGCACTGGATTTAGAATCAGGAATATCTTAGTTTTTATCTTGTGTTAGACACTTAGAAGGTATATGACTGTTTGCAAAGTACTTAACTTCTCTTGCCTTCATCTAGCTGCTTTTGTTAAGGTTCCTTCTTTCCTATTTCTGGAGGAAGGACTTAGTATGTCTATACTAATCCAAAAAGTTCCCAAATAAAGGTGTTTGGAAGTCATTGTACTGTGAAGAATAGCACCGTCAAAGGCTTCCCTTCCATATTTGTCAATAATGCCCAGTATGAATGCAGATGTGATGAATTCTTTGCCAAGGAAAAGCTCAGTCAAGAGGTTGTTGCTGAAAACTCTTGAACAGTCAATCTTTTAAGTCCCCTTTGGTGATGTCATCTGGAAGAAAAGCTAGAGGTGGAAATGAATAAAGAAATGAGAGACCTGAGTGAGCTATACAATATATTTTCTCTCTTGGTGATCTCCTCAGCCATCATCTCTACGTAAATGACTCCCTATTCTATATAGCTAAACCTAGGCTCTTTACTAAAGTTACAATCTCACATCACCAGAATTGTATTGGACATTTCCTAGTGAATGTGTCATAGACATTTCAAATAAAACATGACTAAAGCAGAACCCATTATTTCCCCCCTAAAATTCACTTTTCCCCCAAATTTCCTTATTTCTGTGTTTTTTTAATAAGTTGTATTTATATATTTTATTTTTTACATTGCTTAGATTTCCCCCTGTATATATATATAGTTCCCTACAGAGTCATCCCTTGCAACAAAGATTTTTGTCTTTTTAATAAATTTGGCAAAAAATTGAATAAATGTACATTATATGCAATAATCTACACTTATGGACCTCTCACTTTGTCAGAAGATGGGATGAGTGGGTAATGTGTGTCCTTATCTCGTCTTTGCATATAAACTTATTTTAAAAAATATCTCAACATTCATTTTCAGCAGATTTTTGTTGTTCATTTTTATTTATTTTGTTCTAAGGATTATGTGTTTTGTTTTCCTAGTTCTGCTTATTTCATTTTGTATCAGTTCATGTAGGTCTTTCCATGCTTAGCTAAATTCAAAACATTCATCATTTCTAATCCCATGGTAATGTTCCATTATATTCATGTGCCAAAATTTGTGTAGTCAATCCATAATCAGTGAGTATCTACATTGTTCTAAATTATCTGATAACACAGGAAGAACAGTTATAAATATTTTGGTATATATGGAACCTTTCTTTTTGTCAATAAACTTTTTGTAGTACATTTCCATCCGTGGAATTTCTGGGTAAAAGGAAACTTATATGACATTTTAGCCACTTTGCATGATTCCAATTGCTCTCTAATTCACAGCTCTATCAACAAGGCATTCATGTGCCTATCCCTCCAATATTTAGTCTTCCCTTTTGGGGAACATCTTTTTCAGTATTCTGGAAATGAGGTAAAATTTCAGGGTTTACACATGTCTTCTATTAGAGATTTGGAGCATTATTTTACACGGCTGTTAGTAGTTGGCAGTTTTTCTTTTGAGATTATTTGTTCATATCCTTTGTCCACTGGTCTACCAACAAATGACTTTTGGTTTTATATATTTCTATTATTTGTCTATATAACTTACATACTAAACCTTTATTTAAGAAATTTGATACAAAGAATTTTTGTTAGCCAAATGGTTCCCTTCTTGTCCTGGATGCATGAATTTTGTTAATATAAAATTTTAAATTTCATTTAATCAAAATTACGTACTTTATCTTTTGTAATTGGGTTATTTGGTTAATATTTTCCTCTAGCTATAGCTCTGAAAGATAGGTATATGATCTGCATCTCTTACATTTTTAATTAAATGATCTTTAATATTCAGCTATCATCCATTTTGAATTTATTGTAGAATACAGTGTAAGATGCTGTTCAAAGCTTGATTTCTGTCAGACTGCTTTCCAGCTTTTCTTGCACTTCCAGAAAAACACAGAATTCTTTTCTAGTTACTTTATGTTTGGGGGTTTATTAAACAATAGGCTATTGAGTTCCAATATTTCTGATTCTACTTTTGGTTACCCTGATTCCCCATTTCTGTTGAGAATGCCACTGTCCATCCAAGCACCATGATTCACTCTGAGTCTAATTCATTTTCTTGCTTTCCCCCACACACCCCATATGCATTCGAATTCCAAATCTTATTGAAGCTGTTTCCATTCTATTTTTTGTATCTGTCTCTTTCTCTCCACTCACATGGTAACCACTCCTTTTTAGTTTCTTAACCCAGTTTTCCTGAAGTGCACAATATTCTTTTAAAGAAGCTCTCCTCTCTACAATAAATTCCCTCCTAAACTGCCAAAGTATTATGTCTCCAAGATAAGACCATGCTGGCCCCCATCATGGCCTCTTGGATCAAATAAACTCCTCTATTTTCGTATTTAAGGGACTTTACACTCTGAAAACAGCCTGCTTGTTATACATTATTGCCTTTTATACTGTTTTCAGTCTAGTTAAACATGTTATTCCTCACACCCAACATTTCATTTCCTATCTCCACGCTTTTATCCAGACAGTTGCTCAAAAATATATTTCTCCACTTCTGTCTCTTGAAATACCTGGCTTTCCTCAAGGATTACTTCAACTGTCACCAATATGAAGTCTCTCCTGATCTTCCAAGCTGCTAATGCCCTCTCTCTAATTTATCTTGTTTTTATACTATTTTTTTTGTTTACTTATATATGTATATGAAAATTCTCCTGATGAATCGATGGACTGTTAGCATGTATGTTACTTGAAAGAAGGGACTATTTCCTTTTTCTTTGTCTTTAAAGCTCTAATGCCTAAACTTCCCAAGTTCAATGAGCTAATTTCAGTGGCTTAGTAATGTCTCCTTTCTTTATCAAAATAGACGTTTATGTGGTAAGTGTTACTCTTCTGCTATTTAAAAGTGATAGCCAAGTCTAACACATAAATTTATATTTATCATGGGATGTAATGCAAGTGTCTAGGTCCCAAGATTATATGAAAGGGAACTTTCCCCTTTTTCTGCCTCCAAGACATTGCCAGGTTTCTGATGAATTTTCATGCCTCCAATCTGATGATAGTCTATCATGTTTGTAAAGGTTGGGGAGTCAGTTCCATTTGAAGCTTGATTATTCTTGATAATATAAATAGGAGAAAAGGCCTTGCTTAGGAAGGGTTTTATCAGTAAATTCTGACTTCTGATCCGGTCTTGAATATTTTGGTTCAAGTTCATACAACTGAGTTTGTGGAAAACCTCTTGTTCTAAGGCTTGCCTTTTGTGAAATTTTATCATATCCTTAGAGGGACTTTGAAGAAATTACATTAGAGAGAAGGTTGGAGTGGGCCTGAAGATGTCACAGGGAGGCTTTTCCCAAAAAAGTAACTAAAAGGAAAAAAGCAAAAACAAAAAAACAACCACAAAAAAATCCCCGCCTGTTAAACTTTTTCCTGGGCAAACTCAGAGGTTACAAGCAGTTATGCTTTGCTTAAAAAATTTTTTTAAATGCAATTAAATCAATATGAAGGCAAGAGAATTTATAAACATTGCACTTAGTACAAATAGAAGGGGTGTGTGTATGTGTGTGTGTGTGTGTGTGTGTGTGTGTGTGTGTGTGTGTGTGTGTGTGTGTGTGTGTTTTCCTAGTTTTGGAAAGAAAACTACCCAAATGTAGTTCATCAGAAGTTTCGGTATACACAGAATAACTGGATCCAAAACCACATAGGGGTTTCCTTCATGACTTAATCTCATCTCTTCTCTTAATAATTAGTTGTTGAATTAAACTGAATTGAATTCAATGGATGAGAGTAAAGGAGCAAGTTATCACCATTATTAAGTACAATTGAAAAATGTGGTTTGGGTTTCCCTTGTATTCAATATTCTTTCATTTCATTCATTCATTCATTTATTCAACAAACATTTATTGAATGCCCATAGTCTGCAGAACTCTGGTGAGATAGAATTAAAAATGTAGCTAAGACCTGGTGTCTGCCCTCATTAACTTTACATTCTAACATAATAGCTCATCCTAATCTTGAATACTAATTCAGACAATTCTCACTTACTTGTAAGTGGACCTTTCTACAGACCTCGCCATCCCCTTAAAGTTGCACTTGGCTCTGCCCCCTGCAAGGTGCTGGAGCAGAGGATGCCCCCTGACCCTCAGTTGCTGTTCCTGCTCCGACCATTGCAGAGGTTGCCTCCTTCCCTTCCCCCTCTTCCTCCCTCTCTCTCTCTCCCATTCTCCTCTCCTTCCTGCTTTGCTTCCCCTTTCCCTTCCCCTCCCCTTAGCTTCTTTCTCCATCCTATTCTATAAGGAAAGCTTTTACCATCCACCTTAAAACTAGTGTGTTCTCTTTTAAACTAACTTCAAGTTACTTGTATACAACCAATGTTTGTTAGAGAGAAAACTTGAATCCAGCTCTTCCTGAAATGGAGACCAGTTTTCTACCTGTTATGAATTGTTGACTCTCCTTTATTTTCATTTTTAAAAAGTTGTTTATTTATATGTATCTGCTACATCTTAGATTATTATTCACAGGTACTTCATACTTTCGAATAGGTTTTTCTCTTTGTATAAATTTTTGGCTAGAAATAATAAGCAGCTAGGTGACACAGTAGATAGAGTGCCTGACCTGGGTGCAGGAAGAACTGAGTTCAAAACTGATCTCAGACACTTCCTAGCTATGTGACCCTGGGCAAGTGACTTAACCCTGTTTGCCTAAGTTTCTTCATCTGTAGAATGAAGTGAAGAAGAGAATGGCAAACCACTCCAGTATCTTTTCCAAGAAAATCCCAATGAGGTCATGAAGAATCAGCTACTATTCAAAAACAATATAAAGAAATGTTGGTTAATACAATGTCTAATAATAATGATAACAATAATTAATAATAATAGCTAACATTTACATAGGCTTAATATGTGTCAGGCACTATACTAAGTACTTTACAATTAGGATCTCATGTAAGTTAAGATCCAATACACAGTTAATTTTTATAGCTATTTATTACCTCCATTATTTTTAAAGACTTAGGTATTCTATGTAAGTCATTCTTCAATGAGATATATCTACCAATATTTATTTCTTTAAAATAATATCTCCACATCTATTGCTGTAGTTAGTATTTCTACAACTATGTTGAATAATAATGGTAAGAGTTTATAGAATTACTTAGATCCTCCTCTCAATATGCCAATGCTATTTATTTTTCTCCATTATACATTTCCGGCTTTGATATGGATTCACGATTTTCATCATGTTCAATAAAAAGATTTTTTCATTGCTTTATTTTTAGTAGTTTACAAACATTAATAAATTAAAATAATATTTTCTCTAAAACTTTTTCATTTGACTGAATTATTTATATTTTGTGATAGCTGTCATTATGTCAATTGTATGTATAATTTTGAAATACCCTTGAACAAATGCAACTATTCCTATATACTATTTGCCAATATTTTATTCAATAGCTATGCATTGAAATTAATTATTGGCTTACAACTTTCTTTTTCTTCTTTATCTTCCCATGGCTTGGGGTTCAGAATCATATTTTTTTTTGGTAAAAAAGAATCAAAGACCATATATTTTCTCATTTTCCAAAAATCATTAACATATCATATGCACCATTTGTTTTTAAATATTTTATGAAATTCACTTGTGAACCCATCGGGTCCTATATTGTGTTAAGCAAGAGGAAGCTCATTAATGACCTATTTAACTTATCTTTCTGCTATTGTTTTATTCAGGGTAACTCTTTTTTCTTATTTGATGTAGTTTCTACTTTTTTATATATACTTGCCCCTTTTAATAAACGTTCTGTTTTGTTAAAATGTGAATCTGGGTAATGATCACTGATATTTTGTTATTTCTTCTCTCTTATGATCTCTCACTTCTTTTTTGATTCTTGAAATTTGGCTTTCTTGCCTCTTTTTGCCTAATTTGCTAATGGTTTGTCAGTTTACTGACATTTACAAAATAACAACGGCAATGTAGATGTTATATTTACTTATTCTCCCCCTCCCTTTTGTTCTACTTTATTATTTTGTTCATTTCTCCTTTAATTTTAATGATGTCTGGTTGTGTACTTGTTTCTTATATACTAACTTAAAAATTTTGAATATTTAAACTGTAAAATAAATTCATTAATCCTGTATTTTCTCTTTCATTAATATATATTTTCAAGAATAAATGTTTGCCTCCCAGGGTAGTTTTAGTTGTATCCCCTATATTTTCATGTATTACATTGATATTGCCATTCTATTTACATGCTTTAAAGATTTTCATATTTTTTTTATTGCCATGTACTTTTTTCAATAGATAGGGCTGGGGTCATCCTTGTTATTAGGACATTGAAACAGAGTAGGGACTTTCTTAGATAAAGAGTTTCCTAATGGAACTTGTTGATATTGTTCAGTCAAGTCTGATTCTTCATGACCCCATTTGGGCTTTTCACTGGCAAAGATACTGGATTGGTTTTCCATTTCCTTCTCCAGCTCATTTCACAGATAAGGAAGCTGAAGCCAATTGGGCTAAATGACTTTCCTAGGGTCGCACAGCTAGTAAGTGTCTGAAGCTGGATTTGAACTCAGGAAGATGATCCTTCCTGACTCCAGGCCTAGCACTTTATCCATTTCACCATCTAGTTGCCTAAAGGCAAGTTACTGACAATGTAAATAAGAATTCACAGTTATCTTCATGTGACACTATGAGAGAAATGAGTCAAATCCTTCTTTATGGAGGATATGGCAAGACAGATGAAGAAGAAAATAGGGAGCAACTGAAAATTTTTGTGCATAGATGTTTCTTGATGAAACCAATAGGAAGGAAATTAAGCAAGGGAAGCATGTATAGTATGTTTGGAAGGAAGTAAAAACTGAGGAGCCTCGCTACGAAGAGGCCATCATCACCTCAGCATGAGATGATATAGGAAAGGATTAGCTTGTTGGCAGAGTAACCAATGATAGATTTTGTAACAACTTAAAGAAGCCTATTCTTATAATACTGAATATGGATTCCCTTAAATTGATTCCTCTTGAGTATATCCCATGGAAATGAATATTCATAAATTACTTTTTGCTACACAAACTGAATACTAGTAGAAAGTGGGGAGGAGGAAGTGATGAAAGTGTCTTATTTGCTTTGTTCAGGTTAGTTATTTCATCTTATTTTACCCCAAAGATTATGAACAAAGGGTCTGTGATGGTGGAATACCTTAAATCAATAAAATCTGTTAACACCTTGGAATGGAGCTTTTCCTGGTCATGTTGAGCTTTTGTGAGGCAATCTTTGGGGCCCGCCTGGAGACATTGTAGGACAGAATATTGGTTAGAGCAACAATACAGGAAAGCAGTATCACAGAAGAGTCAATTTTCTGAGGAAATGACAAAACTCCAGTTGTAATGGCATATTAAAAACTACAGAAATGGAGCTGAGCAGAGAATTTTTATAACAGCTATCATTTTGCTGCTGCTGTTGGTTTCATCATGTTAATGACAGAAAATCATATTCCAAAGGTCAGCATTAATCATTGTGTTGATTTCTTCTGGTGCATGGAGGCTGCTAGTGAGAATGTTAAAAGAATACCAGGAAAAGAGAAAGTAAGTTAAAAGCTATTGTCATTCAACCCAGGAAAGAACTGACCCATCTTGAGATTCTTTGGCTATTATCAAGGTTCATTTTATTATATATCATGGTACATCTTTGCCTGAGGTTGAAAGATGACTGAGGTGCCAAAAAATTATTTTCTAAGCATTAAAGGGAAGGTAGGAGAGTGTCTAGGAATGGAATATTATTTAAGAAAAAAATCAACTTAAAATCACAAGATTTCTATATACTATATTTTATTGAAAAGCATCCCTGAAGTCCATGCAAATAGATAGAGTTATTTTTGTTGTTAATAGCAGCCCTTCATTGCTTATAATTATACCTTATTTAAAATACTTCCGATGTTACCTTTACATATAATACCTTGAAATGGAATCTTAATTCAGATCAAATTGAATACAAGCTAGAAATAAATGGTCCAAGTTTTCATGGCTTAAAATGTGGTGTTTTGCCCTCTATACTTGAGGTAGTCCCACTCCAAACAACCCTGCATCAGAACCCCACCTATGACAGTATTAGAACAAGCATTGCCCTAAGTGCAACACGACACAGTATGAGTTGCATACATAGACATGAATCTAAACAACCAATTGGTTTAGTGACCAAAGAATCAGTAAATCAGCCAAACAAATAGGCCAAATCTGCTCTATAGGCCAAACAACTGAATCAATTCTTTGACATCCTCTGAAAGTCCATATGTCAAATTTGTTCTACCCAGGGCAGCCATGTTTTCTCTAAAGATCCATTTGACTTGCCGTCATTGTTCTCCATGAATCAAAGTCTACTAGCTTTGATCCCTTTGGAATTATTGTAAGAAAAGAAGGAATAGAGGAGAAAAAAGAACATCTTTTAAGATACTTCAACTCACACTCAACAACCCAGAGTGTAGCTCTGATTTAGTATGCAAATAAGAGAAAGGCAGAATAATATATTCTGTTTAATCATGCAGATTTTTTTTTTTATTGTTGGATTGAGTGTCCAGGCATATAAATGAATATTCTACAAAGCCAAAATCTGCTTTGGAAAGAGAGGTATTAAAATGGAGTTGTAAGAGGGAACCGATAATGTTATAATTTAAGACATTGCTTAGTTTATTTTCGAAAACAGTTTGTCTTTAAACAACTGCAGTTTATAATGAGAAAATTATCAAAAGCTTTTAGCTACTCAGGTTGCTGAAATGAAGGATGAACTCATCCATTATGAGCTATAAAACCCATTGATTACTTGACTTTCCTAAATCTTCAGGCTTAGGAATCCTTATTAATATACCAAAGATGTCTAACTGAAATATCTCCCCTCCCAGAACATATTATTGAAGAATGATTTTATGATATTGCAGAGGTTCAGGTAAATACTGTTCTACAGCAGAAAGCATTGAGATGAAAATTCAGATTGTACAAAGAGTGATACATTATTCCAAGAGCCAGGCCTTCTTTTGCCACCTCTAGTTAGAGAGTCAAAGTTCAAGTCTCTAGTCACTATCTTGAACTGAAAAGGAAAAACATGAATAATTTGATTTCCAGCATTGTTTCAAGCTCTCAAAGCACTTCTGCCTTCTTCTAACTGAAATGTCATAAAGTTCAAATCAGCTAACCTGGTAACAAGGTATTGGGTGGGATAGGTGCTGCGGATTCTAAAGAAACATGAAACAGTTATTGTCTTTGAGGAGCTTACATTATACTGGAGAAATCCATCATGTATACATATAGGGAAAAATAAAATGTACAGAAAATAATACAGACTAATTTATGTGCTGGTAAATGTTTCACAAATAGTTCTCTGAAAAGTAGGACAGGCTTTCAAATTCAATCTATGTTATTAACATTTTTTCCAAAATTTTCATAAGTCTAGACAATCAACAAAAATAAATAAATTAAACCCTGATTTATAACAATTGCCAAATTCCCAAAGTTCCAATGCTTACACTGAAAATTTAATTATTAGCTTTCTAGAGCCTACAGGAGCTGGCTCCCACAGTCTGCTGGATATAACACTCTACTAACAATTGAGGAGGTCTGGAGAAGACCAGTATAGAAGGGGATACTAAACCATGTTTTTGATGAAGCTAGGTATTCTACAAGGTGGAGATGAGGAGGGATTATGTCAAAAAATTGTTTGACAAAGACACAGCATAGGAAATGAAATGCCATATCTGGAAGTGATCTGGGGACCAGTCTGAGTGAAATGGAGTGTTTTTCTCATGTAAAATCATTAGTCCAACTTAGCAATGCAGATCAATTCAATGACAAACCAAAATTCCATGACACATGCTATCCATCTCCAGAAAGAGAAGTGATAGATTCAGAATGCAGATTAAAGCATATTTTGTTCCATTTCATTCTTTTTGGGTTTTTCTTAGAACATGGCTAATGCAGAATTTTGAGGGTTTTTTATGTTTGTACCTATTTATAATGGGTTTTATTTTTCTTGCCTTTTCATAGGCAGGAAAGAAATGAGTAAGAACATTTGGAATTGAAAATAAAACAAGACTGAACTTAGAAATCTAATACAATGCCTTCGATTTACAGATGAGGTAACTATAGCTAAAAGAGCATATATTTCTCCAAGTCACATAGGAAATAAATTCTAGAGCTGGTATTTATACCAAGGGTCCTTGACTCTATTTCCAGCATTTTGCCAATGCCCTGAAGGAGAATAACATGACATAATACTGGAAATGAGCAGGGAAGCCATTTTGATTATGGCTTTAACTGCAAAGCTGAGGATTTTGTATTTTATACTAGGGCATCATTGAATATTTTTTTTCAGTAGGAGAGTAGTGTATCCAAGTCTGTTTTAGGAATATCAACTTGTATAACTGTTTCCCTCCCCAAAAATGTAAGCTGCTTAAGGTCAGAAGCTGTTTCATTTTTCATTTCCATCCCTAGGACTGATTCTGGTATCTTGCACATGGTAGTTCCTTACTAGGCGTTAGCCAAGTTGAATGTCACTAGACTTCAACGTCAGAAGAAGGAAAAAGGGCTTTGAGAGCCTAAAGCAATGCCAGCAGAAGAAGATAGGTCAGAGAGGGTAGACATTGTCAAATATGGGGAAGAGCTAGCAGGCAGTTTAACTTAAAAGATTTCATTACTTCTGCAGAGACTCATGCACACACTAGAAAAGGAAAAATGTAGAAAGGCATTATAATGAGAATTAGAGATAGGGATAAGTTATACCCAGAAAAAAAATATCAACAGTAAAGATTAACCTTGATTCTCAAAAACTATGGGAAGATAAAATGGATAGGCAGAGGGATGACCCATGTGTCAGGAAATGCATTGGGTTAAGCTCTTTGTCTAATGACTGTAGGCTTCTGTATTTTTGGTAACTTCAGTCCAGTGCCCAATGGACACTTATTTATGTCCACATTCACCAGCTAAATAATCACCAACAAGGCAGCAAGAAATGCAAATAAGGCATTGTTATTCTCCCCAAACAAGCTAGGCAAATAATGGCCACAATCCTTTCCCCCTCCCATTCCTTAGAGATCCCTGATTTCTTCTAAGAGAAATTTCCGATGGATTAAAACAACAATGAAATTCCTCCACCAAAAAACACCTCTTCCATTCAAGCCCACATGATGAAAAGATGTCTAATCTATAACATCTGAAAGATGCTGAGGCAAAAATTAACTCGTGATGTTCTTAGAATTATGATGACCATCTGCCTTGCAGTTTTTGAATTGCAGAGCCAATCTCTGTAAAGTATTCCTCATTACTGAAATAATAATAATGTGAAGTGCTGTGCAAATTGCATTGATTTGATTACTGCAACTTAAAGTATCTTTGATGCTTTGGGGCCATCTCTGAAAATGTTGCATAATATTTTGAGACCATTTCATCTATTTATTACTTACAGTCTTGTTTATATTCTCCATCTGTTTTTTTAATTCTTCCCTAAGACAGTTGAACAGAAACATAATTTTTGTTTATAAGAGTTCATCTGTTCTTACTGCTTCCTCCCCACCTAAAGTTATGCATTCTTTCTGACTTTATCACTGGGTGCTTTTCCCACAATAGGCATGGATGTTTGACAGTGCTTGGAGTTGATTCACTGGAATTACATACATGACCAAATCTCTATGTCTGAAGAAAAAAAATAGATTTGTGAGCTTAGTGCTCAATATCATGTGTGGCACACAGTAGGGACTTAATAAATACTTATTAAATGGAATTTTATCTCCTTACCATTTAGCACAGTGCCTAGCACATAGTAGTTATTTAGTAAGTGTTTATTGAATTGAACTGAGACCATTTTGATGATTGCAGAGAATTTTATAGACAGATACTTTGGGCACTTTTCCATAGCAAATAGGCACTGGATATGCATTCAGAAAGACCTTTTAGCTCAGTAATGTATAAGCTGAAAGACCCTGATAATTCAACTTCTCTGTGCCTCAGTTTTTTTTTTTATTTGTAAGATGAAGGAGTCCACTCAATGGTCTCTCTTAACATATTTTCTCTCTCTAGATCCGCGATCCTATGATCCAGTATTTGTTCTTCCTCGCTATCTTATAAGGGCTTTGTGATCATAGCATAATAAAATGGATTTAGAAGCAATTGCAAATCTATTAAACATGTTGTAAATGTAAAGTATTATTGGATACCATGCAGCAGCAGCAGTTAGTCATAGTGGAAAGAGCCCTGGACTTGGAAGTCAAAAGACCCAAACTTTGTGTCTTGACTTCAACATTTACTAGATTTTGGGTCATTATATATCAGGGTCCCTGTTAATAAAACAAGGGCAAAAATGCTTCTCTTACCTATTGCACAAGGCTGTTGTGAGAAAACATTTTTGAAAATGATTAAAATGCTATATAAATAATAGGTACTATCACCATCTGTGCCCTTCATCCATATCAGTGGAACAGTTCTCAACCTGTGGATCACAACCCCTTTGGGGGTTGAATGACCCTTTCACAGGGGTCACCTAAGACCATTGGAAAACACATATTTACGATGGTCTTAGGAACCAAGACACTGCTCCTCTATCGTCTCCAGGTGGGTCCATCCACATGCAGATATGCCCACATATGAGTATTAAAGGGTCGCGGCATTAGGAAGGTTGAGAACCACTGATCTATATCATTGTAAATGGTGTCTTGCCAACTAGAAGGATTCACTGGGTGTTTTGCTGGGTATCTTCTGATCTCCCACAGAGTGAGGCAGAAAGCCATGTTGGTCAGCTCCTGAACTCTTCAGTAAACAATTTTTTAAAAGCCTCCTATGTGTCAACCACTGTCCTAAGTGTTGGAGATATAAATATGAAAAAAAAAGTAATGATAGCCCTTGCCTCAAGGAGCTTAAAATCTAATGGAGTAAGACAACATGCAAAAGGAAGCCCCATCATGGTCCTGCTCCTAATGAGATCCCACATGATAAATTCAGTTGCCAGGGGATGTAAGCACAGGGAACTCTACATGGGGACATGCCCTCTTCTCTCTTCAGAGCTTTTTGGGAATATTGTCTGGTACTGGACACAACAGTGTAAGAAAGATATTAATAAGTTGGAGAGCATGGGTGGGCATCTAGAATGATGAAGGGTCTTGAGTCATCTCATTTGAAGACTGGTTGAAGGAACTGGGTGTGTTTAACTTACACCAAAAAAAAAAAAAAAAGATTCAGAGGGAAGATGATGTGATATTTAAGTATTTGAAAGATTACAATGTAGAAAAGTAACCAGGCATGTTGATGTGTTATTTGGGGAAGCTGTGAACTAGTTCAGTGATTCTGGAAAACAATTTGGAACTGTGCTCCAAAAATTACTAAGCTGTCCATACCCTCTGAACCACAACTACACATTGTAATGCCAAGCAAAGGCAACTTCCAAGGTCTGGATTACCAGCATAGCAAACTCCATTTATTCAGTGACAGATTAAAGCAAAACATTCATAGAAAACAGAAAATCAAAATACAGTGTAACTCATTCATTTAGCAAGTAAGTTCTCAATTCAATTGCAAAGTACCAAGGTCCAAGTATCCTGGCCCACTCCTGGCCAGTAGTCCAAATAGCCCACTCCTGGGAAGACATT
>CM053589.1:124816428-124831507 GCA_028646515.1 Pseudochirops corinnae | reverse complement strand
ATTCTTATTTCTCTTCCCAATTTTTCTTCCACTTCTCTTATTTGGTTTTCAAAATCCTTCTTCAGCTCATCTCTAGCTTTAAGGCATTCTTCATGTTTATTGGAAGCCCCTGGTGGGGGCGCTCTGGCTGCACTCTTCTCCTCCCTCTCTTTGCCATGATCTTTCTTTTCCCCAAAGAAGGAATCTAGGGTTTGGTTGCTGTTCTTACCCTGCTTCTTATGCTTATTCTTACTCATAGTTGGTCAGTCTGTGATTTTTTTTTTTAAAATCTCTGTGGGGCTCTACTTCCAGAAGGGAAAGCTCTGTCCCAAATCGCTGGGGCCCTCCCAGATGCTGTAGCTCTCAGGAAGGTGCTGGGTCCCTTTCCTACTTACTTCTGGCTCACTAGAAAATGAAGACTCCAGGACCAAGGCCCAAGACCTCCATCTGGATCCGGGACGCTCAACGCGAGAGCACTCAGCCTCTGAACAATGGCTTAGTTCCCCTGCTATCTGCAGGCCACGGGCGAGGAAGCTGCAACGTGGAGGCGGGTGCAAAACCTCTGCCTTTTGTTTTCCCACCCTGGAGGCCTTTCGGCCAGACTGCTTTTCTCCCAAGACCTCACAATGCCCACTGACCTAGTTCTCAGTACTGCTTGCAGCTGCTGCTAATCCGCTCACTGCTCCTCTCCTCTGGCTGTCCCCAGGGCTCAGCCAGGGCTTCAGGCCAGGCTGGTTTTGGTTCACAGTGCTGATATGGTTCCTTGTAGCCGAGCTGACTTTAGTGGAAGGTATATTTCTGTGTGTTTTGGAATTCTAGGATTAGTTTAGAGTCATATTTTATGGGTATTTTGGGGTGGCTATGTGAGAGCTGTGATATGTTGCTGCTGCTATGCCACTATAGCATAGGCACTTAAGTAGAAAAAGGAACTTAACAGGATGGAGTCCAGCACAGCAGCTGGACCTGACCAAATCCTTATGGAAGCAATCTCTACTTGAGATCACACTTTTGAAGGCACTTAGGGAACAGTTTTCTTGATATCTCATGGAAGAGATTCCAAAAGAGTAGTAAAAAAATATAAATGATGCTTTTACTGCCACCATAACAAGAATGGCAGCTAAGATATCAGCAGCTACTCACCTGTATGCCTAGTTTTTCATCTCTATCAAATCATGAAAATAGTTTAGGCAAGCATCAACTCCATTGTCTTGGAAAATATGAGAATGGAAGAAGGGATTTTTTGTGATAGAACATATTGTTAGAGTGTCACCATTTACTGAGAGGCATTAAGAATAGAAGACCCTACTATTTTTTTTTTTTAGTACTTTTTTATTTCAAGAGACAATTTGACTTGGTAAAGCAAAATGTAGTCTAAAGGCTCTCCTCAGATCAGGAGTCTCTAATGGATATGTCAAAATTGTACAAGAATCTGTAACATATGCAGCTACAAGATTAGCTTTTTTCAATGACCCACTGAGCACTCACATTAAGCACTGTCTTAGAAAGTTAGAGGGAAAACAAGGAAGGAAGGAAGGAAGAAAAGGAAAGGAAGGAAGGGAAGGAAGAAAAGGAGGGAAAGGAAGTAAGGAAGCAAGAAGGACTTAGATTCAGAAAGATCTAAGTGTGAATTGTGTCTCAGAGAGTACCAGTTTATCCCTGTGAAAAACACTTAACCTCTACTCATCTCTTTTTCCTTATTTGTAGTATGAGTATAATAATAACATCTATCACTCAGGGTTGTTGTGGGAATTAAATGAAGCATGTGATCTGCTTCACAAAACTGAAAGATGTGTGTGCATATATATGGATATCTGTATACATACATGCATAATATACCAACTTTTTTTAATATATACCTGTGTCTCTCTTTCTCTGTCTATCTGTCTCCCACTCTCCTCTACCCCCTCTATATTTACCTCTACATATTATACATCAGACAATTATGTGACCCAGTGGATGGAGTTCTGGGCCTGGAGTCAGGAAAACTCATCTTCTTGAGTTTAAATCTGGGCTCAGAGACTTAATAGTTTTGTGATCCTGGGAAAGTCAATTAATACTGTTTGCTTCAGTTTCTTCATCTGTAAAATGAGTTGGAAAAGGAAATGGCAAACCACTGCAGTATCTGTACTAAGAAGATCCCAATTAGAATCACAAAGAGTTGAACACAACTGAAAAACAACTAAATGACAACTTATTAATGGTGGGGTTTTCCAAATGCTCATATTAAAGATGATTTCATGCTTATTGTGTCCAAACCCATAACTCATAGTTTTCTTAGGGAAGTATGCAATCATGCAAAAAAAAAAAAAAAAAAAAGAGTAACCAAGCCATCGGTATTAGAAAGCCAAAGTGGATAATCAAGTTATGTATTGCCCAGGCTATGAACTGCAAGGGAATGGGCAGCTAGTTCAATTAGTCAACTGATGTAAATATCTAAAAAGCATGCTTCTGATCAATAATAAGTCAAAAATGTAAAAGGGAAAAATGATTGATCTGGATTGTACTTTAGACATTTCACAATGTTTTCAATGATCCCCAAATTACTATTGCTACAAAAGGAAATCTCAGTATTCCAGTATTGCTCTATAGGATTCTTATTTGGACACACTTTTATTTATTTATGTTTTCATTCATTTATTTATTTATGCAAAAATTGCAGTTTTTAGTGGCATGAATAGCTATAAATTATGATCTAAAGAGTGTGAAACTACTGATACCCAAAGGGCAATGGAGAGATGCATGATGAGAGGAAGCAGGCTCCAACATGTTACTACTAATAATAAATATATGGCTAGAAAAGGAGGTGGGCTGGTTTTTAAAGGACTCACAAAAAGAAATATAGTCTATGGGTGGTATGTGAATATCCTGAAGTTGTATAAAGACAGGAACAAGAACTTGTGAGCTGGAAATGACTTTTAAAGAGGTTATAAGACAGAAAATATCTATGTATGTATGTATGTGTGTAGATATTATAGTCTGAGTAACATTGATACATTCATCATCTCCTTTGGTGGAGGGACACCTGCCTTCTGGAAATCAAACCTTGGATCTTAACACGAGTTGGGGGAAGAGGTCCAGTGCACGTACCAAACTTAGGATAGCAATAATGATATTCTGTTTATCTCACAAGATTTTTTTTGAAGAATGTGTTTTGTAAACTTTAAAATGTGATGTAAATGTGACTTCTTATACTCATTTTTGTAGTTAAATAATACTACTAAGGCATTTTCTACTTAGATGCTCTTGTTGATAAAGTAAATATCACCTGTGAATAAGAATGTCCTATTTCATCAAGTTAAAGTTAGTTTTTGATACACTTAATGCGAATAAGTATTGGTTCCTTCCTCTTTCTTCACTATACATGTCCTGTCATGTTTTGTGTTTATATCTTTCCTTGCTTTCCATATTGTTTCCTTGGCAAAATCTACTCCTGTGGTTACCTTGCTGCTGTGCATAGGACCCTTAAATGTCTGGCCCTGATATCTCTTCTGAATTCTTCATTTCCAACTTGCTGACCAACAGTTACGTGGGGATATCTCTTCTGCCTCTTAAACTCAACATGTTGCAAAATGAACTCCTTGTTCCTGTCCCCAAACTGAACCCTTACCCAAGCCTCCCTGGTTATATTTGATAGCATCACAGTATCAAGAGCCTATCACTAAAGCTTAACACTTTGGTCCCACCTTTTCTTCCTCTCTACCTTACCCTTCCCATCTATTCCTTTATCCCTCCTACCCATTTTACCTACAAACACTCTGCCCTTCTTTCCAATCACACTGCCACACCCTCTTTTCAGTGCCTAATTGTCTTTTTCCTCTAGTAAATTTAATATTTCAATTTATGATTTATTAAATGGCTACCATACAACAATGATTATATAAAGCACTGAGCAGACCAAGACAGAAATAAAAATTTCCCCACAGTTTAGGAGTTTATATCTTACTGAGGTGGTATAACATATATATATATATATATATATATATATATATATATATATATATATATATATATAATGATTAAATATAAATGCAAAGCAGGAAGAAGAGAGGCACTAACAATTATAGGAATCAGGAAAGGCCTCTTCCAAGAAATATTTCCAGTTTAATTTCACACTCTTCCTCTTCACATATTGTATTTTCCAGTCAAAAAGGAGTATTGGCTGCTTTTATTTTTATTATTTTTATCCTATTCCTCCTTCATTTCTCCATGAAAATAATTTTTCTCTTCCTTCGAATCCTTCCTGTGCTGCCAATTACTCCATGAAACGTTCTCTTACTTCTAGTATGTTTGCTGCACACATTTGTCCCCTCGGCCACATTGATCTATTTGTACACACCCATGCAGCTGAAAGTGGTCTTTTCCTTCTCTCATTTTCCCCAAGACTTTATCTGAACCTGTTCTTTGAACTTAAAGCCTTCTGTTTTGTATTTAGTTTATTTATGTGAATATCTTATTCTTTCTGTCTTAGTAGAATATAACTTCCTTTAAGGCATCTCTGTTTCTTTCTGGGGCAGCTAGGTGTGGAGTAGATAGAGCCCTCGACTCTAGCAAGTCAGGAAGAACTGAGTCCAAATATGACCTCAAACACTTACTAGCTGTGTGACCCCGAGAACGTCACTTTCCATCTCTTTGTCTCAGTTTCTTCAACTGTAAAATGAACATAATAACAACCTCATCTATATTGCTTGGCTGTGAGATTAAAATATTTGTAAAGTGTTTAGCACAGTGCCAGTCACATATTAGGCACCACATAAATGCTTATTCCTCTTCCTTTTCCTTATCCTTTTTCTTTTGATTTTCAGTGCCTATAGCAGTACCTTGGGTTTACCACAAGTTTAATACATATATAAATTAAATCAAATTGAATTTTAAAACCTCTACCAATAGCAAAGAGCAAAGCTACCATTGTTTTCTGAGCATATGTTAAAAGAAAAAACAGTCATAAGTGAGTGTTTCCCCTCTAGAATATTCTCTTCTAACTGATACATATTGAAAGTATCAGGGCATGGGTGGGTTTTTTAAGTATGGCATCATTCTCAAGATTAGCTATTTATGAAGAGAAATCTGCTTATGTATCTGCTACACCCAAGTGGTAACAGCTTTACTAAACAAGGTTAAGAGAGAGAGAGTGCTGATGCAAGGGAACGATTCTTTCCACCTAGCCCTCAAACAGATCAAATGGATTGCAGCAGGAGGGCTTATTTCCAGAGCTCCCTTCCTTCATAAATCATGTTAAGCTCTTATTCCTTATGCAGATGAAGTGTGCTATATTCTAAATATTTTTCTTTACAAACCTAAGTGTTAAAGGTACTCAAGGGCAAATATCTTATTTGTACTTGGAGCAGCTCATCCTATTGCCAAGACTAGGGGATAAAAGGCAAAGTTCATTTAAAACCCTTTATACTCTGATCCCAACCTAGCCCTCTATTTTACTTTACACTAATCTATGTACCAAACAAATGGGAATAATTTTTGTTGTCTGAACCTGACATTCTTTCTCTGGCTCCTGATTTTGCATATGTGGTCCTGTGTCAAGTATGTGGGTAGAGTTCTATACTTGGAATCAGGAGGAATCATCTTTCTGAGTTCAAATTTGTCCTCAGACACTTACGAGCTGTGTGACCCTGGGCAATTCACTTAACCCTATTTGCCTCAGTTTCCTCATCTGTAAAATGAACTGGAGAAGGAAATGACAAACTATTGCAGTATCTCTGTCAAGAAAACCCCAAATGGAATCATAATGAATTGAACATGACTGAAAAATGATCGAACCCATTCCAATTATGTTGTTGCCCTACTGTCTCTGAGAAAAAAAAAAATTGGTATTTAAAGCCCCCATCATCATGCAACCCCCTTCTCTCTCCAGTCCAATTTCATATTGCTCCCATTCCTGTGGTCTGCATTGCAGCCAATGAAATCTATTTCCTGTTCCCAGAAGTCAGTATCTTATCTCCTATCTTCAAGTATCTTCAAGAGTATGACTCAAGTTTAGAGTTCTTCCTCCTCTCAGCTTTTCAAAGTATATTCCTTCAAGTTCAGGGGCTTCCTCTTCTGTGAAGCCTTTCCTAGGATTCTCAGTTGTTAAGCCTACTCAGTACTACCTAATCAACCCTAGTCAGTCTTTGGTTGTTGCAGGGCTTCCTGCCCTTCTCACCTTGCTGTTGTTTTTCCATCATGTTTGACTTTTCCTGGCAAAGATACTGGAGTGGTTTGCCATTTCTTTCCACAGCTCATTTTACAGATGAGGAAACTGAGGCAAAGAGGGTTAATTGACTTGCCTAGGGTCACACCCCTACTAAGCCTCTGCTGTAAGATTTGAACTCAGGAACATAAGTCTTCCTGACTCCAGGAACTACCTATCTGTACCTTACAATATGCACATTTGTTTTTCTTTAGTCTCCATCATTCTCCCATTGTAAACTCTCTGAGGCAGAGGCTATTTAGGGGTGTGTGTATGTGTGTGTGTGTGTGTGTGTGTGTGTGTGTGTGTGTGTGTGTGTGTGTACTCCCAAGAACCGAGAAAGGTTCCCAGTTTCAAAAAAGTATTTAATAAAAATATGATGGATTGAATTAAACCTAATCACAAGGATGCCCCTGGGTAAATTAGGGTCTACAGCCTGCGCTAGCTCTTGGCAATGTTTAAGCCAATTCAGAATTTCTATTAAGTCGAGGACATTAATTGGTGAAGTAGAACATTTCCAATGCTTTACACTTAATGCAATTTGGTCTTTTTCATTTTATACAAAGAGCCTCCCTCCCAGAAGGAAGGCGTGAATGTTCTTTAAATATTTGGAATTAGTCTCTTGCTCTCTCTTTTCTTAAAAGTGTCTCCTTAGGTAGATGTCTCAAAGATATCTAATTAGTCTAAGTTGAAATGTGGATCTTACTTGGGTTCTAGAGAATCAGGGAAATGGTGTTATTTGCATAGAGTTCTGATTTACATTTATTTAAGCAAGTTATCCTTTAAAAAGAAGTTCACATTTTAATTAAAAGAGAAATGAAATTTGTAGAAATGGCTATCAGAGTTGTGCTTTTGTCTTTTCAACTATCAGTGTGGAACAGTGTAAAAAGTATTGAATTGGACAGGAAACCTTGTCTATTCTTGACTTTGTCTAAAGCTATTTATGTATCCTTGGGCATCTCCCTGGGTCTCAGTTTTCTGATTTCTAAAATGAAGACATTAGATCCAATTATCTATAAGGTTCCTTCAATTTTGTAAATTCTATAATATTGGTAGGTGTTTCTTCTTGTATTTTAGACCACTCATTTCCTCTAGCTTGTAGGCATAGAAATGTAGTTACCGATAATTTCTATTTTAAAAATGTTAATGAGCTTCATTTTTGTCAAAGAATTTTAGAATGATCATGCACTTTTCAGGATTTTTAATGAAGTTAAGATGATGTGCTCTATCCAGAAGGAAAAAAAAAACATTAATATCTCTACAGAGTAGAAAGGGTAACTTTAACAGCTGGAAAACCCAGTTACCAGATAACAGAAGAAAAAAAAAAGGTTGTAGACTGCTGACCCCAGAGTAGAAAAGAAATGCACATGGGCAAATTGAATCAGAATTTCTGAAAAATAATTTCTTGTAACAGACTTCCTTCTTAATGGGTAAAAAATGCATGCTATGTAAAAATTTGGTTGTCAGGTTATGAAGATAACTCAAGTTTGTAAGCTTTCTTCATCTGTTGAAGAGTCTCCGACCAAAAGAAAATCTTACATCGGTTCATTCTCATTACTTCTTGGAACGAGATTGAATACTACTCAGTCTATTAGGTGTGATGAAGAAAGAGATGTGATTCTGTGAAGCATTCCACACAATTCAATCTAATAAACACTTAATGATTACTCACTCTGCAAAGCATTATGCCAAGAATGAAGGTATTGTTTCTGTCTTTATGGGTTGTACAATTTGGTAAAAGAGTTGTCAGAAAACAAATAAATGTGGTACAAGTCAGGAGATGCTAGATATAATTTAAGATAACCCCAGAGTGCTATAAACATTCAGGAGATCTTTCAGTAAATACTGAGGCTCTTAATGCTCCTGTGCAGCTTTGGATCACACTGTTCTGGGAAATAAAGTTTTGCTCTCCTCTAATAAATATATGACACCTCCTTCATTTAAAGGCAGCATGTGGGGGGGGGGGGAATGGGGAAGAAGAGAGGTTGGTAAAAGTTCTCTTACGCGCTTTTTATAGGTTAGATATCATCAGATTTTGAAGGGACTTGAATGTCTAGGTAGAATTTAGACTTTTTTCTGTAATAAAGGGAGAGCCATTAAAGGTATTTTCTAAGTTTGTGACAATAATAATGAGATATAAAATGACAGGATTAGAACCATATTTTACTTTAATAAAAATGTCCAGACAAACCTGAAGCATTTTACATGAAACTCTTCCAACAAATTTTTGGAGAGGATATATACCAATGTGAGGAGTAGAGGTGGCAAAGGAGCTTTGGGGAGGAGAATTATTCTTCATCCTTCACTGGGAGAAAGAAGCACATAATTGTATATTTCGTTTGGGACTGATTCAAGAGTGAAGAAAAAAGAAAATCTTTTTAGACATGTAGAAGCTCCTCAACATGTTCCACTTCCCTCACCAGAGACTTTGGAGAATTTCCCTTTGGATGAGATGGGAGCTGAGCCAGTATATCTTGCTCCCAGTAAAAGTTTATTCATTCTGTATATCTTATAGTATATCTTATTCATATAATTCATATAATTTCTCTTTTAAATTTTCTTGGGGAAATGGGTTCATACACTATTCAATATTTGTCATAGTCTTTATTCTGACTTGCATTTTGCGGGAAAGGATCAAGATGGAGAATGTAAGCTTGAATTACCCACTATTTCTAAGAGATTAAGAGATAATATCCATTAACTACTGGTTAGGAAAGCAGCTTGTTGTTCTGAACTGATTAGTACCCTAAACCAATAATATTTTGAAAAGCATATGTATAAAGTCTAGTCCTATATTTCATGCACTCAGAGAATAATGAATGGTCAGACTCATAGACCTTTACCCTGTTCCCCTCAAGGCAGAAATAACAGTCTTTTTAGAGATGGCTAAGCAAGATTCAAGATGAATCTATTTTTGCCTTCCCATAAGTATTATTTAAAAAAACTCAAGTGAACATACATAACCTAGAGAGACAGTACTCACACCTTATATACAAATGAGATAAATGAGGTCCAGAGAGTTAGTATAGTAAGTAGCAGAGCTAGGATTTGAACCCAGATTACCTGACTATAATTTTTTTTGACAATGTTATAACACACTTCCCCTTTTCTTTTTTAGAATTTAATGTTTTATTTTCCCCAATTACATGTAAAAACGGCTTTAACATTCATTTTGAAAAAAAAAATAATTTGAGTTCCAAACTCTCTCCCTTTCTCTCTTACCTCCCCCCACATTGAGAAGACAAGGAATTTGATATAGTTTATACATTTGCAGTCATGTAAAACATATTTCCACATTATTCTTGTATTGGAAAAAACACCAATTAAAAAAGATAAGAAGGGGGGATGAGCCAAGATGGCAGTGTAGAAGCAGGGAAACTCCTTGGCTCCCCCTATAATTACCCCAAATACCTACAAAATATGACTTTAAACAAATTTTAGAGCTTCAGAACCCACAAAGTGACAGAGAAACAAAGCTCCTGCTGAAGGCAGCCCTGCAGGCAGACAGAAAGGGTTCCTCACAGCACGCTGGGAGCCAAGCCCAACCCTTCAGTTTTAGCCCCAGGGTGGCCCGAGAAGCCTGGCAGGAGCATTCAGGAGAGTGGATCACTGGCTGCTGTGGCAGTTTCCAGAATTATCAACCCATAAATGCCAAAGACAAAGTGAAAGGTCAGTGGAACTCAACTGAATTTGGGGGGCATGGAGGAGTGGGTCTGGCCTCTGCCCACAGAGCCAGGATTGGTGGAAGCAGCAGCCCTGAAGCCACCTCCACCTCCATAGTTCCTGGCCTGTGGATTGCAGGGGGACCAAGCTACCATTCAGAGGCTAAGTGCTCTTGACTTAACCTGCCTGGATTGGGATCGCAGTCTTGGTTGGTGGTCCTGAGGTATGTGACCAGTGAGTCAAAGTGTGGGGGCTGCAGAGATGGTGGCCTCCTAATAGCTCTGGCAGCTGCGAAAAACCCAGCAATTTGAGACAAAGCTCTCCTCTCTGGAACCAGATTTCCACTGTGGCAAAGACCTCAAAAGTCAAGTTAATTGACTGGCAACATGAGTATGCAAAGGAAGCAAAGCAAGCACAGCAATCCAACTTTAGATTCCTTTTTTGAGGACAAAAAGGATCAAAGCATGCAACAGAAGAAAGGCAACACAGTCAGAATTTCCTGCACCAAAAGCTTCCAAGGAAAATATAAACTGGTTACAGGCCATAGAGGAGCTTAAAAAGGATTTTGAAAACCAAATAAGAGAAGTGGAAGAAAAAATGGGAAGAAAAATGAGAATGATGCAAGAAAATAATGAAAAGAGAGTCAACAACCTGACTGAAGAAAATAACACCTTAAAAAATAGACTTAACTCAAATACCAAAAGAGGCCCAAAAAGCCAATGAGGAGAAGAATGCCTTAAAAAGCCAAATTTGCCAGATGGAAAAAGAGTCTCAAAAGCTCACTGAAGAGAATAATTCCTTCAGAATTAGATTGGGGCAAATGGAAATGAATGACTTTATGAGAAATCAAGATACTATTAACAGATCCAAACGAATGAACATATAGAAGGCAATGTGAAATATCTCATTAAAAAAGATAAGAAAAAGACAGTATAAAAATATGCTTTGATCTGCTGTTCTTCCTCTGGAGGTGGATGGAATTTTTCATTATAAGTCCTCCAGAATTGTCTTGCATCATTATCTTGCTCAGAAGAGCTAAGTCATTCACAATTGATCAGCATGCAATGTTGCTGTTACTGTACACACTGTTCTTTTGATTCTCTTAATTTCACTTTTCATCAGCTCATGTAATTCTTTCCAGGTTTTTCTGAAAATATCCTGCTTGCTCCTTTCTTATAACACAATAGTATTCCATTATATTCAACAACTTTTTCAGTCATTCACCAGTTGATGGACATCCTATCCATTTCCAATTCTTTACCACCACTAAAAGAGTTGCTATAAATATTTTTGTACATACAGATCATTTCCCTTTTTAAAAAAGTCTCTTTGAGATACAGGCTTGGTCAAAGGGTATGTCTGTTTTTATAGCCCTTTAGGCACAGTTCCAAATCACTCTACCAAATGGTTGAATCAGGTCACTTCACCAGCATTGTGTTAGTGTCTAAATTTTTTCCACATCACCTAAAATGTGTCATTTTTCTTTTCTTTCACATTAGCCAATCTGATAGGTGAAAGGTGGCACCTCAGAGTTGTTTTAATTTGCATTTCTCTAATCAATAGTGATTTAGAGCATTTTTTTTTTCATATGACTATGGATAGCTTAGATTACTACATCTGAAAATTGCCTGTTACTATCCTTTGACCATTTATCAAGTGAATAATGGCTCTTATTTCTATGAATTTGATTCATTTCTCTATATATTTGAGAAATGAGGTTTTTACCAGAGAAACTTGATGTATTTTTTAAAGTTATGATTACTATATAGTTCCCGTCATCCTATTTTTCCCCATTTATCTTCTCTCTCTCTCTCTCTCTCTGTCTCTCTCCCTCTCTCTTCTTTTCCCCTTTCACCCTGTCCTACTTTCCTGTATGATAAAATAGATTTCTTCATCCAGATGAGTGTGCCTGTTATTCCCTCTTTGAGCCAATTATGATTAGAGTGAGGTACACTTGTTCTCTCCAATCTTCTTCTCACTTATAAAAGCACTTTTGTGCCTTTTTTTACGTTGGATAATTTACCCCCATTCTACATCTTCCTTTCCCATTCTCCCAGTGCATTTCCTTTTCTCACATCTTAATTTTATTTTTTAAAATAATTATCCCATGGGGCAGCTAGATGGTGCAGTGAATAGAGCACCAGCCCTGGAGTCAGGAGGATCTGAGTTCAAAGCCAGCCTCACACACTTAACACAAAACTAGCCATGTGACCTTGAACAAGTCACATACCCCCAATTGCACTACTTCCCCCCCTCCAAAAAGCAAAATAATAATAACAATAATTATTATTATCCCATCACATGCAAATCATACCCATGGCCTCTGTCTATGTACACTCCTAACTGCTGTAAAAATGAGAAAAATCTTAGGAGTTTCAAGTATCATTTTCCCATGTAGAAATGTAAAGAGTTTAGCCTTATTGAATTCCTTATGATTTCTCCTTCCTATTTACTTTTTTTATACTTCTCCTGAGTCCTGTATTTGACAGTCAGATTTTCTTTTTAGTTTTGCTGGGTAGATGATTCTTGGTTGTAATCCTAGATTTTTTGCTGTCTGGAATATCATATTCTAAGTCTTCTAGTCCTTTAGTGTAGAAACCCCTAAATCTTGTGTTATCCTGACTGTGACTCTACAATATTTGCTTATTTTGTCTCCTTGCAATAATTTCTCCTTAACTTAGGAACTCTTTAATTTGTCTATAATATCCTTGAGAGTTTTCATTTTGAGTCTCTTTCAGGAAACAATCAGTGAATTCTTTCAATTTCTGTTTTACATGTGGTTAGAGAATATCAGGACAGTTTTCCTTGATAATTTTTTCAAAGATGATGTGTAGGCTTTTATTTTAATCATGGTTTTCAAGCAGTCCAATAATTCTTAAGTTGTTTCTGCTGAATCTATTTTCTAGGTCAGTTGTTTTTCCAGTGAGATATGGCACATTTTTCTATTTTTTTTCATTCTTTTGCTTTTGTTTTATTGTTCCTCTATGTCTCATGGATTCATCTTCCATTCAATGAATTCTAATTTTTTAAGGAATTGTTTTCTTCTCTTTTGTACCATATTTTTTTTTCATTTTGCCAGTTCTTTTTAAAGAGGTCTTTTCTTCAGTGAATTTTTGTATATTTCCCCCGCGATTTCACAATTCTTCTTCCAAAGGCATTCTTCTCTGCATTGAATTTTTGTGTCCCTTTTACCATTTGGTTCATTGTACTTTGTTAAGATGTTATTTTCCTCAGTATTTTTTGTGTTTCTTTTACTAAGATGTTGACTTTTTTTTCTTTTAAAAAATATTTTATTTTCTTTATAATTAACTTCTGTTTATTTTTATGTTACATCACTGATTTCCATAAGATTTTGAGTTACAAATTTTCTCCCTGTCTTTCCCCTACCCACCCACCCCCAAACAGTGATCCCACTGTATACCCCCTCCATCAATCTGCTCTCTTCTATATCCTCCCCCATCACCCTCTGACTTTCTGGTAGAGCAAGATGGATCTCCCTATCCCAGTGCCTATATATCTTATTTCTCAGTTGTATGCAAATTATATATATATATATATATGTATATGTATATGTATATGTATTATATGTATATGTATATGTATATGTATATATACATATCTATATCTATATCTATCCATCTATCCATCTATTCATCTATCTATCTATCTATAAACATATGATTTTAGAACTTCAAATTCTAGATTCTTTCCCTTCCTGCCTTGTCACCCACCCCCACTGAAAGGCAAGTAATTAAATACAGGTCTTACATGTGTATTTATACAGAACATCTCCACAATGGACATATTGTGTAACACTGACAATATTTCCCTCCTTTCTATCCCACCCTCCCCTTGTTCTATTCTCTACCTTGTCCCTGTCCTTTTACAGAAGTGTACACTTCTAACAACCCTCCCCCTCAACCTGCCCTCCCCTCCATCATCCCCCCTCTCATCCCCATCTCCCCTACTCCCCTGCAGGGCAAGATACCCTATTTAGAGTGTATGTCATTATGTCCCTAAGCCAAATTCAATGAGAATAACGTTGACCCATTCCCTTTTTGCCTTCCTGTTCTTGCCCTCTATTGTAAGTTATCCCTTGCCTCTTCTATATGAAATGATTGACCCCATTCTGTCTCTCCCTGTCCCCTCTCATCCTAGTCCTCTCCCACTTCTTAATTTCACCTTTTAAAATATCATCCCTTCCTATTCAATTGATCCTGTGCCCTCTGTCTATGTATACATATATACACACACTCCCATATGTATTAATATGCATATATACCCTTCTATATATACATATGTAATGGTAATAGAATTTGGAGATGCCTCTGTATTGGCTTGGTTTTTGGGTTGAGTGTTAAAACCCAGAGCTTGTGAATCTCACTTGTGCAATGGACTTGTTGACGTGAAGAGAGAGGGCTGAACTGGGAGGAGCTGTGAATTGGGAGAGAGGACCAAGCCTAGAGAAGGCCAGAAGGACTTTTGGGAGAGTAGTATCCAATATCATGGAGCCTGAGTTGCTGAGAGAAAGACTGCTGAGAGCCTGTTGGAGCTGCACAGGGCTTTTGAGAACTACCACCCAGAGCTGCCAAGAACTGATGAGGCATGGCTGTGATGCCAGTATTTTGTCTGTCTGTTTTGATGTTGTTTTCCCAGATTCACCTGCTGGTGAAGGACAGTGCTGCTGTTGTAGATTTCCTGGAACTTTGCTGTTGCTTCAGAAGCCCTGAAGGAGGATTTTTCTGTTGTATGTTTACAGAAATCCAGGAAGAGGGCTTTGCTGATGTTTTCAGGGGTTCTGGGACTGTTCTACAGACAGAGAGTGAGTTGATGAGGACACTGGCTATGGCTTTGTTGAGCCTTGTCTCCCCAGGAACTGAGATTGCTGAGGGCTTGCCTCAAGTGAAGATGAAAGAAGCACCTTTCCTTGGGTATTCAATACCAAGATGATATCTTAACCTTGTTGTAACTTAAGGGTGGATGGCTGTTTGTGCTCTCCTGACCCTTTTGAGATTCAAGGATGGGAAGCCTTTGAGTTTTTTGTGCTCTGTGATTGACCAAATGAATGTACTTTGTTTATGATTGGAGACTAATCTCCATTTGAGAGGAAAGACTTTGTTGACTGACTAATATACTACCCAAGAGTGGGCTACTTTTACTAATGTACTGGCCAGGGGTGGGATACTTGGACCTTGATACTTTGCAATTGAATTGAGAATTTACTTCCTAAATGAACAACTTACGTTGTATTTTGAC
>CM053589.1:124789346-124815928 GCA_028646515.1 Pseudochirops corinnae | reverse complement strand
AGTGAGTTCTTATCCCAAAAACTAGGGTCTTTGGGCTTATCAAACAGTATATTACTATAGTTGTTGACTATATTGATCCATTACTCTATTCCTCAGCCAGTACCAAGTAGTTTTGATGACTTCTGCTTTATAATACAGATTAATATCTGGTACAACTAGGCCACCTTCCCTGGCATTTCTTTTCATTAATTGCCTTGATATTCTGGACCTTTTGTTCTTCTAAATGATTTTTGTCACTATTTTTTCTAGCTCTATAAAGTAATTTTTTGGTAGATTGATTGGTATGGCACTAAATATGTAATTTAATTGAGGTAAAATTGTCATTTTTATCATGTTAACGTGACCCAGCCATGAGCAATTGATTGTTTTTCCAATTAGTTAGATCTGATTTTGTTTGAGTGAAAAGTGTTTTGTAGTTGTGTTCATATAGGTAGTGAGTTTGTTTTGGCAGGTAGATTCCCAAATATTTTATGATGTCTGCAGTAACTTTAAATGGGGTTTCTCTTACTATCTCTTGCTGTTGGACTTCGTTGGAAATATATAGGAATACTGAGAATTTATGTGGGTTTATTTTATATCCTGCAACTTTGCTAAATTTATTTACTGTCTCAAGAAGTTTTTTACTTGATTTTATAGGATTCTCCAAGTGCATCATCATACCATCTGCAAAGAGTGATAGCTTAGTCTTTTTTTTGCCTAATTTGATTCCTTTGATTTCTTTTTCTTCTCTAATTGCTATTGCTAACATTTCTAGTACTAGATTGAATAAGAGGGGTGATAATGGACATCCTTGTTTCATCCCTGATCTTATTGGAAATGCTTCTAGTTTATTCCCATTACATATAATACTTACTGATGGCTTTAAATATATGCTACCTATTATTCTAAGAAAAACTCCCTTTATTCCTATACTTTCTAGTGTTTTTAATAGGAATGTACGTCGTGTTTTGTCAAAAGCTTTTTCTGCATCTATTGAGAAAATCATATGGTTTCTGCTAGTTTTATTGTTAATATGATCAATGATACTGATGGTTTTCCTAATATTGAACCATCCATGCATTCCTGGAATAAATCCAACCTGATCAAAATGCATTATTATTGCTATAAGTTGCTGTAGTCTTTTTGCTAATATTTTATTTAAAATTTTTGCATATATGTTCATGAGGGAGATTGTTCTATAATTTTCTTTCTCTGTTTTGTCTCTCTCTGATTTAGGTATCTCTCAGAATATTTCTAAATACATAAGATAAAATATACAAAACTATAATAAAAATCAATTATTTTAAAGTATGGTTATCCAAATGTTTGTTTTTAAAATTCACGGAACCAACTCAAAACCCCTAGTTAAGAATCTCTGATAATAACTGTAAATAATAACTAATATTTACTTAGTACCTATGTGGGAGGTACTATATACTTTAAAATGTTATCTCATTTGTTCCTTACAATAAAACTAGGAGATAGTAGGGTTTTTTTTAATCTCTGTTGTTCAGATGAAGAAACTGAGGTGAACAGAGGTTAAGTGATTTTCCCAAGGTCATACAACTAGAAAATGTCTAAGGCTAGATTTGAACTCAGATCTTTCTGACTCTAGATCCAACACTGTATCCCCTACACCACCTAACAACAGGCTGCCTACTCATAAATACACAGAACAGAAATAAAGGAATTATTGTAAGTTTTTATAACTTCTGTTGAGTGTTACAGGGTATAGAACAAGCTGGAGAAGGAAAAGAAAAAAAACTTTATCCTCACCATTCTAATGAACGATATCAGAATCCCTAGCTCAGCCCCTAATATGCCATTATCTGGCACCATTCTGCATTTTCAGAGGTAGCCAATTAAGAGTCAGTTTATCAGTACAAATAGAGATGAAGAAAATAAAGAAGGCCTCCAATTTACAATAATCAAAACACAAAGCTTCTCTAAATGGTTTTTAGATATGCCTAAAGCAGGCACTTGAACATATTCATCAAGAAAGCAGGAATCAGAGGGAAGTTAAGAGAGAAGAAGTCATCAAATAAATGTCCATTGGTCCAAAATTGTCCCTTAGGTACCAGGGAGGGAAATTGCTTCTTCATTCTTGAATGTCCTCATTGATGCTATTAAAAGTAAAGATGGCTTACAGGAGTCAGTCTAAAATCGACTCTTGAATATCTTTAGATTTTATATTAGTGGAACAAGCTTACTTTTAAAAATAGAAAAGGTGACATAGCATTGGAATGCCATTGCTTTGTAGATCTCTCTAGTACCAAGTATAATATACCTTCAACCTTTCTCATTCCGAACCTCTCTTCTACATGGAGTTCTGACTTTCATTCCTACCCCCATGTCCTCTTTCTAGTCTATACTTGCAATAACCAGGATTTGGGCTCTATAAACCTTAGGAAGAAGAAATACATAGTACTGATATTCTCAGATATGCTGGTAGGGGGATCATAGTACCATGATGTATGGCCAGCCCCCCATAGTTTGGTGGTAGGGACTTTCTTATTCAGAAAAAACAAGAATTTTGGCACTGAATATAAAGAAGCACTATATCCACATTTGTAGGGAAGCATAGCTACTCTCTGAAAACTGGCTTTAAGGTTGTTTTTGTCAGGATCTCTCCAAATTTGATATCCTATAAACTTGGCATCCTGGGACAAAGCCTCAGTTGCCTTATCTTAATTATGACTTTGAAACTTTATTCTTGTCTACTCTTTGCAATATTGGTTACTTCTTCTTTCATTCTCTGACACACTGGATTATGAGGGGGATTGGCATATTCCTCCCTCCTCATTTCTACTTCTAGACTTTCCATCTGGCACCAGCACTCAGCAAGTTCTAAAGATTAACGACCAGTTCATGGAAAATTGGACAAAAGAAAGAAGGGAGGGAGTCACAACCTGTTCTTTATTGAAGGAAGAGGAAAGCCAGTAAGCACAGAAAGAAGAAAACTTTTTAAAAAAAGGAAACTTAATTATTGTAAAGATCCAGAAAACCTATTATGGACTTTTGTGGGTATTTAGGGGCTGGGTGGATTGATTTCTAGGTACATGACAGAAAAGAACACAAGCTGTCCAGTCGAATATCAAAAAGATAAATTGACTTCTGTGTGTGTATAACACTACCTTCTTCCATAATTGGATCAAAACATATGAGAAAAAACAACAACAAATTCTTAGATTCATCTTTGACACAGATGTAGGGGACATCTATGTGATATTTGGGGCTTAGCAGGAGGGCAAGAAATCTAATACCAGTTTACCCATTGCCTTCCTTAAGTTTACAGAATCTCTGGGTGTCACTTTACTAACTAATCAATGGGGGCCACCAGGGTGAGATATACTTAATCCACCAGCCAGGTGATCTTGGCAAGGTCTCACTGAGACATGCATAAGAGATCCTTTTCCCCACTGTCGTGCCAACCCAAACAGCTCAGCATATTTTAAGGAGGGTACAAAAGGGGATATACATAGTTACAAATGTGCCTCTAAAATGATCAAAAATCCCTTCTTTGTCTCAAATACCACATTTACCACATTCATAGAATACAAGTGACATTCTATAGCCACATTATTAATTATGCAATAGAAAAATGAAAGGATAACGTCTCCAATCATCTCTGAAGACTGAAGTCACCTCTTACTGGTTTTACAGGGATACAGAAGGATTAGAAGAAGGCATTTGGTCCACAAAACCACTTAAGTTTCAGGATTTTTAGAAAATGGAGATCAAAGGAAATATGGTAGGAGACAGTTGTCTTCTCTCTGTCTCACCAGCTGATAAGGTTTTCCAAACCTGCTAGTTCCCAGTGCTGCGAAACTCCCCCTAACTTGGCTATGCCCAAAAGGAACATCAGTTCACATCCCTGCTATAGATCTGGTTTTCATGTTTCAACACATTCCTTGTGGATAGCTCAGGCAGAATATTAGGCATATGGTGATGGCCATGCCTACAATAGGAATCTGAAGGTGTGCTCCCTATGGCCAGAATGTCAGATGTAGTTGTAGTATCCCTCCTGTTCCCACATACTACTGCCTTCCAAGTACCCTTTATCCACTCCTCCCCTTGCTCTATGAAATTCACAACCTTTGATCTGTTACACAAAATATTTTCCTTCAAATACAAAACTGATCACTGAGTCAGTAAATAAACATTGATTAAGTACTCACTATGGATAATGTATTATTCTAGTTGGTGGAAGAACATACAACACTTATGACCTAATACAAAAGGATAAGATGAACCCACTTTAAATAGGGAGGTCTTTCAACCTATGAATCTTCCACCATTAGCTTTGGGACAATCAAACAATTGGAAATGATATGTCAATCAATTGTGTTATGGATTCACTCCCCAAAGCCACGGCTTCCCAAAATAAACCACCCCCTGACCCCCAGGGTTACCACTACCTTGTGTTATTTTCCTTTGTCAGAAAATAAGTTACTTACGAGAGTGTCTTTCTTTTTGCATTTGTATCATCAACACTTAGCACAATGCCAGGTACAAAATACTCAATAAATGCTTTCTTATATATTGCTTCAGGAAATTCTCTGAGACTATCCAATATACAGTTATCCCTTCCACATCATGACTTTCCCCATAGCAGTTTCAATATTGCAGGTTGACATAAGAAATTAAATTGGAATTTTGAGGGAGTTTTACCAAAGCCACAGACAACACACAAAGGCCAGGAAACAACACAGAAAAAGTTTAGAAACTCAGAAATGCATTAACATCAACATATGGTATCTTTTAATACCACAATAATTCAGACTCCTCTGACACAAAGGGAGGGACAAAAAATTTTACATAAATTTTCCAGATCATAGCGGTACCACTCCTCTACATAAGTGAAATCACAGGTTTAGGGGGAAAATGTATAAGGGACTATGACTGTGCAAGGCACTGAAGATAAAAAGACAAAAATGAGGTAGTCTATTGGGTGGGAGTGGGGACAGACAATAGAACATAAGTACAGATGTGTATATATAGAACCGTACAAAGTAATTTTAAGAGAGAAAAAGCAATAACAACTAGGGGGAATCAGGAAAGACCTTGAATAGGAGGTGACATCTTGTAATGATACTGGGATTTGAAGATCTTCCATGCCCCTCTAACTTGCTGATGTAGCAGGAAGGGGTGGAGCAAGAGAAAGCTGGAACCAAGGTAGTGTCCAGGCCGTGGTGACTGGAAGCAGCAGCAGTGGCTGCAGCAAGAACTCCTTTTTCTTTGAGTCTACCAGAATCTCTGCTAAGGACTACTGCTGAGGACTGCTAGGGACAGGAACTGAGAGGGACCAGAGCTGCTGGGAGCAAGCTGCCTGGACACTGAACAATTGCATGAATGAGGAGAGGAGATCTTTGCCTGAGGTACCCTGTCCTGTTTTGAAGGCTTGAGAATGTGGGTGTTTACTACTTTACCTACATGTGCCAACTTTGTAACTACTGTGTTGGCTTTGACTTTCTGGTTTTGGGACTCAGTTTTCTGGTATTTGAGTAAATGCTCTAGCTATATTTCCCATGCAGAGAACCTGTTACATTTTGTGATTAATAACCATAACAGCATACTTATAGTTACTGTAGGCATTGTGAATAGTGCATTGTTGATACACACCTGAGTTTCATTTTGAAGGAAGGTTGGGATTTTCATGGTGCAAATGGGCAGGAAATGACATCTAATGATGCAATACAGCCTGTGCATATGAACAAAAACAAGAGATGGGAAGTCATGTATGAGAAGAGCTAGCAGTCCAGTTTGACTAAAATTGAGAAAACATAAAGGATAGTAATATGAAATAAAACTGAAAAGATAAGTAGGAATCAATATGTGGAGGAATTTAAAAGCCAGGCTGAGAGTTTTGTTCTGTTCTATCATAAATGCAATAGAAAGGCACTGAAGATTTTAGAACAACGGAGTGACAGGATCAGATCTTGGTTTAAGGAATGTCCTTGGATAGAGGATAATTCAAGAGATGAGTGACTGAAAACAGACCATTACAAAAGTTCAGGAAGGAAGAGATGAGGACCTAAACAAGAGTGGTAATTGTATAAGAAAAACATATTGGATGTTGAATCAATAAGACGACAATAGAACTGTTAGTGAGAGGGAGAGTAACAGAAGAGGGGAGAAATAGACAAGGGTGTTTCCAAGGTTGCAAGCTTAGGTAACTAGAAGGATGCTGGTGTTCTCAAAAGAAAGAGGATAATTTGAAGGAGGGATTGGTTTAGGAACTTGCAGGTAAATGGGGGCACAGGAAATTTACACAAATAAATAAGGTATTCAGTAGAACATAATAAGGATCAAATTCAGACAAACCCTATAGGGAATTTTGAAAAGGAAACATTTTCTGAAAAAGGGATAAGAGAAGGTTTTAAAATGTTGGTGCTTAAGATGACCCTTGAAATAAAGGAAGTTGAAAAGGAGGAAGAAGTGTATTTTAAGCATGGAAAATGGTCCACACCAATCACAGAGCCAAGAGAAGGGGATCAGGAAACAGTTATTAGGCCATTATTTTTCAGAATGAAGAATCCTTTAAGGAAAATAGCAGTAAAATACCTGGAATGATATGATGGAGTCAGATGGCCAAGGGTTTAAATGCAAGGCTAAGAACTTTGTATTAAATTCTATAGACCAGAGGTGTCAGACACATAGTGTACAACATGCCCAAAACAAATCAAAATGAAATTTGGAAATGTGTAATGCAATAAATAAATAGAAAAATAGATGGATGGATGGATAGATAGATAGATAGATAGATAGATAGATAGATAGATAGATGAAAATACAATAAAAATAATATTATGTGATTTTGTAAATCAATATGCAGCCCATAGTGATCCTCACATATGGTTTCAGGGCCCTCAGTCCTATTTCAGTTTTATACTAGTTGTAGAAAATGGAGGGTTATTAGTGATTCTTGAGCAGAAAACAAGTGATATGATCAGACCTGAACACTGGGAAAATTTTAAAGCTGTGTGAAGGATTGGAAAGAAGAGGATATCAAAATAAGGAGTCTTCTTAGGAAGTTATCACAAATTTCCATTTAGAAAGTCATTTGGAGATATCATATAAGGGTTTTGTCTTGAGGTATTAGTTTGGATTCATGGATTTTGAGGTTCTATTCAACTCTACAAAAGCTATTCCAGATTCTAGAGTGGAAGTTAATGTAAGAGATAATGTGAATGTCAAAAGGAGAACTCAAGAGCTGAATGGATAGGGGTGATAGGGAGTAAAAAGATCAAGAGTAAAAGGTCACTTTGTGGTTTCAACACAAGTGACTGTGATGATAGTGGTGCCATTAATTCTTTTTAAATAGGAAAAATTGGGAAAGGGGACAGATGGAAGGTAGGAAGGGAAAAGAGTATAGTTTGGGGAAAGTATGTAAAGTGCCAGGTGGAAATATTCTGAAACTAGTTGGAGATGCAGGACTGGAATTAAGGACAAAGAATGGAGCTGGAAAGAAGGTCTTAGGTGAGTCCATTGAAATTCAGTATCAATATTACTTACTCATAAGAACCATTGAAAAAATAATAACCACCTTTATTTAAGAATATAAATGAGAGAAGGGATATTAGGAACACGGCACACAAATGACCTTGAGTTGGCTTCCACAGATTCAGATCAAGTTACCTATTTTTGAAGGAGCTGAAGTCATCCACATTATTGCTTGGGTGATAAATGGAGCCATTAAGGTAAAAGTTGCCAAAACATTTTAGATATTGGTGTTTTACAAGGAGGGGCATTCTGTCCCACTCTTGCCCCATACCAGCTTTATGGTCTTAACAAATCATCTGGTCTGATACTCAGTTTAGATACAAGTGACTGTCAACAAGAGATTTCATACCCAGTCAGGTTAAGTGAATTAGGATCTGTAACAACATTTCTGGCTCAGTGTCCAAAATAAAATGAGTTATCTGTATGAACCTATGAGGCCCTTAAAATAAATATAACACAGATGAAAGATTGAAGGCTATCGAAAGGACACATTTGCTATATGCCCAAAGACATCACAAGTACTCTAAGAACTTTAAGCAATCTCAATAAAGGACATCTGCACTTGCTTCTCATAGGATGAGAGTCATCTTTTTATCCCTGTACAAACAGTAGAGTTCCATAGAGCATTCCTTGCTGGATCTGTGTATTCCTGTGTATTTGAAAACCCCGATGAAATTTCATTCTTCAGAACTATGCCTGCACTACGTTAGTATCCCCTAAGACCTCAATATAAGCTTGAAAAAAAAAAACATTAGGATTGTGAGACCATAAAATGGAACAGACCAAATAATAGTCTTGCCAAAATAGAAACTGACAACTACAACTCAAACACAAGACCTCATTCATGCAATTATATTTATTGTGGCCATGGAAATCACTGTACTAGGCACTGTGCCTTTTCTCAGTGGTGGAGGTGGTAACAGGGACCTGTTCAAAGATAAACCAAAAACATGCCACCTCCCGTAATGGAGTTTACAGTCTGGGAAAGGCTGGATGATGCAAGCTGAGTGCCTTAACAGTCAAACTGACTAATAGCAATGACCACTAGCACTTATGAAAAACAAATGATGAACTAAAGCAACATCCTCTTAGGGGAGAGGGGGGAGAATGGACATGGAATTTGCCCTACACACTGTCAAATGTAGCAAATCAAGCAACAAGGACTCATTAAGTATCCACACTGTACCAGGCACTGTTACGTCATCACATGGGGCATGTCTTGGTTTTCTTTACACACACACACACACACACACACACACACACACACACACACACGTAAGTTCTTTGTTAAAGGTAGGTTTCAGTACTGAGGGAGGGGGACTAAGGGGAAATGCCTTAAGTCTCAAATTATACTATATGATTTATATTTACACAACAACTGAAGCAGGTGAGTTTAGAAAGGGGGTACTCTGTGGCAGAGGAGGCATGAGTTTATTCTGATGACTGAAATCACTTGCATTCTGTATTTTCTCCTCCCTCCCCCCTCCTGATTCTACTTCCCACCCCTACCCCCATTCCCCACCCACCTTCAAAGCAGTATTTGCAGTTCTGGGTTTTGACAGGGACCAAGTGTGCCAGAATTCTGTTGGAGCAGCTGTTCTCGTGGTATTTCTGGCTTGACTGGAAGCATGGAAATACTGAAAATGCCATGTTCGTAAGCTGCCGGGAGGGATGCTGTTTGTTGATTAAAATCCCCAGTGATGGTCTGTCAAAATGTGCCAGTTTGATACACATGGATAGTATATCTCTAGGATCTTCAAATGAGCATACACAAATTATGATTCACCCAGAGGCCATTGCAAATGTGAAAAATGACCAGCACACATCTCAAATGTCAGAAGAAGAAAGAAAAGAGAAGGAAAGCAAACCTTCCCCACCATCACCATGCATAACAAGGACTACTGAAGGCCTGCAAATTTCAGACCTTCAACCAATACATGAATATATTGGACTGCATCTGCTCCACCTATAAATCATCTGACATCTTCAAAGTCAAAGAAGTAGGTAGTAATTCGGGTCATTCTTCTGTTTTTAGATACATATATGGTCCAAGCATGACCCACAATGTGAAAAACTAGATCAGTCTATTAATAGTATTCAGATACGCTGACAATTTTAAATCTTAGTTAATTGTTATACATTATTACTTCTTTAGTAAAGTGTGAATAAGGTAGGACTGCTCTTGAAAAACTTATGTTCACTAAAACTAAGAGCCTGTAAAATTTTGTTTGCCTGAGTGGAAATCTGGGAACCTCATAGAACACAAAGCCATAGCAATGGTTTTCTGGTTCAATGAGTCATTTGACAAACTTTTATTTAATATTCATTATTTATAATAAACTATTCTAGGTTGTTGGGGTTGGAGAGTGTTGTATGTGGGGGGGGGGGGGCGGTGTTTAAGATAAGCTTATTACCTTTCAAGGAGCTCAGCCAAATAGATAAATGTAAGAAGGATCAACTTTAAGAAAGCAAACATTTGAACCTCTTTAAATCTTCCTTCATTATCTCATCATCTGTCTTGTATTGTCTCTTCTTCTGTTCTTATGCCTACAACTGAAATTCATAACCCCATATCTGGATTGATTCAGCAATGTCTTGTCCAAGTTCTGCCAGCTCCTAGGTTCTCCCTGCTCTAATCTACCCTGAATATCACCATCAGATTGCCTTTGCTAAAACTCATCTCTAATTGAGGCATTCCTCTACTCAAAATATTCAATGATTGCCCTTTGCCTGTAAGACAAACTTCAAACTCATTAGGCCACAAATTATTCTGACCTCAGCCTAAACTTTGTAGTCTGATTTTCCTTTTCCATTACATGAACCCTATATTCCAGCCAAGCCAACTTGCTTACTAACCTCAAAATATACCTTGTACTTCTTTGTTTCTGCTAGTCTCTTCATGACATTCTATTCCTTGTAATGGTATCCCCTCATTTTTCTACTCTTCCAAATCCTATCCCTGTTTGAAAGTCCAGATGAAATCCCACCTCCTCTCATAATTCTAGCTTTGGGTAATCAATTGCTCTTCTTAACTCCTATAACACTTCTACCATTTGACAATGATCATTTCATGCCTTGAGACACTTCCTCCACTATTATTTAAGCCCTGCAAATGTTAAGTTTTTGTCAAATACTGGGATTTCCCTCTCAGATACAGTTAAACCTCCTTGATGACCAGGACCAAATTATACTTCCTTGTGTCTTTCCTAATAACTACAACAGGACTTCACTGATATTAAATGCTTCAATAAATATCAGCCATTTTGTTGATTTGAGGTAGCAGAACCTATGTTCTCAGCTGTGTCAAGGTCTTTCTGAGAGTGTTGACATATCTTGCCTTCTTTTTGTGAAGATTTTTGAGACAAGGTACTTGAAGAAGGGGTTCAAACCCACCTGAAATTCAAGAATAAAAACTTCTTTAAGGCTCTGGCAGACCATGCCCACTGGGGCTCAGCTATCCCAGGAGGAACAAGCTATACTGTGACAACATTATAATGTACAAGCTCTTCCTTACAGACATGATGCTAGTGCTTGCCTTCTTATTTCCCTCAGTGGCCTATAGCTTTTGCAAGTGGTGCGAATTGAACCCCCATATTTTCACTGCACTATTCCCATGACCATACTGGTCACCATATTTTACTCTAGTCCTTTAACTTCCACTCCACCACCAAAGTGTCACTGCCATATGATTTACATTACACTTATAGTGGTCACCTTATAATCCAAATGAAGAAGAGGTACTCATTCTATTTCTTGGTCAAATGCCTGAATGACCAAGGTATCTGATTTCCAGCTAATACAGACACTTTGCAAGACATGTGTATGACACTTGACTTAGCACTCTATTTGCGAACTATGCCTCCTTTATGATCCTGGTCAAACCATTCCACACACATACTATAATGAGAAATTCAGCTCTGGTTTCTACCCTGCTTCCTAGAGCAGGTCTCCCACCTCCTCTTGGCTTGGACTTCTCTGGCCTTTTTCACTTAACTGACCCAGCAATCTGTAATTACTAAGAATTGCTACAGCTGTGCTTTGAACTCCTAGACCTCAGTCATAGTCCTAAACAGCATTCACCAGCATCTGACTCAGCAAGCCTTCCATAGAGTTTTTAGTCTAGCCTAGTCAGTACCAGAATTGGCCAAATCCTATATGGCTAAGACCGGGGTCATTCTGCCCAAAGTAAGAGACAGAGAGAGAGACAGAGAGACAGAGAGAGACAGAGAGGGAGGGGAAGAGAGAGAGAGAGAGACAGAGAGAGACAAAGAGAGAGAAAGACAGAAAGAGTGAGAGAGAGAGAGACGGAAAGAGAGAGAGAGAGAGAGAGAGATCCCTTCACATACCTTGGTTAGCTAGTGCATGAATTTAGCTTACACTTGGTACAAAGGACAATGCAAGGCAATGTGTCATGTTATCAGGGTAAAAATGAACAATAATAATAACATTAATAATAATTCCATTTTCATAAGACATTAAGGTTTGTCAAGCACTTTAAATGTTCAGTCAACAATGTTGTTATGTCTACTCTGTGCTATGTGCTACAATTCAAAAAGTCAAAAAATTCCTGCCTTCAAACAGTTTACATTCCAATGAGACAAATGATATGTACAATCAATATACTAAACATATGCAAGGTAATTTGGTGTTAGGAGGAAGGCATTAGCATCTTGGGAGATCAGGAAAGGCTCTATGGAGAAAGTGGAAGTTGACTTGAGTCTTCAAGGAAACTTTTGATTCTAAGAGTTTTAAAGATTATAAGATTTAAGATATAAGATTATGGGCATGGGAGACAGCCAGTGCAAAGGCACAGAGATGGGAGATTGAGTGTCATGAATCTCATTTGATTCTAACAACAAACCCATGAACTATCAAGGAGTTGTGATTTTGAGGGTGTGGAAGGCCCCTCCATAGATGAAGAACTCAAGTGATCTAGGATGTTTCTTTTCTTTGTTGGGTGCATGGGGCAGATCTGTGACTTTATGGATATAGAGAATTTCTTCTATGAAAACTCCTTCCTCCAATGCAGATCATCAGATCATATATTCCCAGATTTCATGTTGCTCATACCACAGAGGTCATGGAGTCTAACTCCCTCATTTCATAGATAAGAAAATTGAGACCCAGTTATGTGACTTGACTAAGGACACATAGGCAATATTTTTTACTTGTATTTTTCTTGGGCAACAGGAAGTAATAAGTGTAAACCCTGCCTGTGACATGGGAAGACCCATTTGTTATGAAGGTTCTTCCATCAAAGTGACAAAAGGAAGCTTGTCAAGGATAAGAAGGAAATTGCTGAGATGCCCAGCTATCCCAAACCTACCTGTAATGACCTAGTACTGTGGTGGATATATAAGGCAGTATCATCTCAACTTCTCACTTAAATTATGGCAAAAAAAAGGGACAGTGGTAAATGGAAGATGCTTGCTTCATGCTTATGTGCCTTATTTATCACCATCTGAGTTTCAATTTCATTTTCAAGGATCTGTAATTTCCTTGCTATAGGCACTCCTTCTACCAACACTTCCAAAGTCTTCTATAGATTGTTAGATGGTCTTTAAGTATTTCTGTACCTGAAAATTCATCCTGTGGCACCAGCCTGTTCATGAATCTCTCCAAATTTGTTTTTAGACAGCAGACTCATAGTTCATCCCTGTGTGTATGAAGACTTTTCAAGCTTGGTAGGGGGTGATAGAACTGGCATAGCTTTTGGGAGACCACAGTCACTGGCACTCTAAGTTCAAGCACCACCAGGAGATTTTAGTGGACACCAACATTCTATAATTCGCCATGTGGCCCTTCTTACAAAAACTGGCTAGAAGCATTCAGCCCTGACATTTTCCACTAAAATGAATTCCATGCCTCATGAACTCACAGATTTAAAGCTGTGAGGAACCTCAGAGGTCATAGTGCCATCAATTTAGAGAGATTTAAAGGAACTTCAGGGGTCTAATACAATCTCCTCCTCACTTTATAGATAAGGTCCAGAAAAGGTAAGTGACATGCCTAACGTTACATAGAGGAATTGAGTGCAAAGGCTGGTTTTGAACTGAGGATTTCTGACTAAATATTCAGTACCCTTTCTATTGTACCATGCCAGAAAGTTATCAAGGGGTTAGTTTGTTTGAACTTCTACTTCACACTTAAACTACCAACAAATTCAACTGGTTCAACGACATATTAATACTTTATTCTTTTATAAAAAAGCAGCCATCCAGGTCTAAGCTCCCTTCAGAAAGATTAGTAATGTCATGTGCATACTGGAATAGCAATATACCTCAATTAAGTAATTGGTGACAAAATCTCCCTTTCTGGGCACTTTGGGTGAAACTAGCCTAAGCCACCAGTAGCCATTGGAACCTTGGCTTTAATGAGCTTTTCCTATTATAGTGGAGATTCTAAAGGAATCAAGTTCACATATCTTTATTTATCTAGCCATCCAGCCATCCATTCATTCATTTAATAAATGAATCCCTTCTGTCTACACTCCTCACAAGCCTCCTTCGAATATCACTAGCTCCCTCCCCAAGAAAATAACCATATGCAAGACCCTGCTTGATTTAATTCCTATGTTGAGACTCAAGCAACAATAATGCTCTATGCACTTACCCCAATTGACAATCATCAAAAGTACTTTTGTGGGCACTATCCCATTGGACAGGTTGAATGATCAGCCTTTTCCCTGTTGCCAAGCTAGAGAAAGATTTTCCCCAAGGTCACTACTGTTTTGTTTCTACCTCACTTAAAATGCAGGATTTCCCACAGGCCATTAATCGCTATCACACTCTGGGGAGTTGTCTATGACTGAATAGCCCATAATCTGAACTTATAACTTGGTGATTATCTTGAACATTCAAATATGAGCCCAGACAAATATATCACTTTCCCAGAATATATGACCTTATCAATAGAGAAGTCTGGAGATTAAAGCCTAAGTGAATTAGAAAGGTGAAGAAGGAAGGATAAATACCTTCAAAAGAGATAACTCAGAAATCCAGTGTTTTTTGAGGAACTGCTGAGCTGTGAAGAGGACTGAACTTGGTGCTGGAGGTGCCGAATTGGCCCTAGCCCTGCTATAATTTGAGGAGTCGCAGAGAGCCCTAGCCCATAATTATCCCCTCTTCTCAGCCCTCACAAAGGTTCTAATAAACAGTTTCTTTAAAAAATATTCATCAAAGGACCCTGTTAAAAGGCAAATCTATGATCTGATATATCATATCATAAATCATAATTTCACTTTACTTCCCATCACACAGTCAACATTTCAGCCAGTCCTACTTCCTCTTCTCGTACATGGTCTTCCTATCTCCAGGCTTCTGCCTAGGGCTGGGTACCATGTTCCAATGTTCACCTTCTCATCTGTTCTTCACCAACCTGTTACAAGAAGCCTCTCCTGATAAAACAACCCTTTGGTCAGCAGTGCTCATCTGCTCCCCAAATTACTTGGCATTGACTTTATACACATTTTATATTTTCTCCTTTATGGGTATTTTCTCTAGTAGACAGACAAATCCTTAAAGACAAGAACTGGACCGAGAATCATGAAGATCCGGAGTTCAAATCCGAAGAGAGGCACTTAGCATTTGTGTGACCTTGAGGAAATCATTTTATCTTTGTCTGCTTCAGTTCCCTGTAACGATACTGGATTTGAAGATCTTCCATGTCCCTTGAACTTGCTGACATAGCAGGAAGGGGTGGAGCAAGAGAATGCCAGAACCAAGCTAGTCTCCCTGTGGCGCTGACTGGAAGAGGCAGCAGAGGCAGCAGCTGTGGTAGTGGCGCAAACTCCTTTTTCTTTGAGCCTGCCAGAATCTCTGCTAAGGACTCCTCCTGAGGACTGCCAGGGACAAAATCTGAGGGGGGCCAGAGCTGCTGGGAGCAAGCTGCCTGGACCCTGAGCAGTTGTCATGAGTGAGGAGAAGAAGATCTTTGCCTGAAGTAGTCTGTCCTCTTTTGAAGCCTTGAGAATGTGGGTGTTTACTACTTTAACTACATGTGCCAACTTCATAACTACTGTGTTGGCTTTGATTTTCTGGTTTTGGGACTCAGTTTTCTGATATTTAAATGAATGCTCAAGCTATATTTCTTATGTAGAGAGCCTGTTACATTTTGTGATTAATAACCATATCAGCATACTTATAGTTACTGTAGGCATTGTGAATGCTGCATTGCTGATACATTCCCTCATCTTTGAAATGTAATTAATAATGGCACCTACCCCACAGGGTTGTTGTGAGAATAAAATGAAATAAAATCTATAAAGCTTTGCAAACCTTAAAGAGCTACAGAAATGCTATCGGCCTCCTCCTCCTCTTTCTCATCACCATCATCATCATCACCAACATTACTAATTATTTTGGCAAAGCCCATGTTTTGTGAGGGCCTTCGTCCCTGTTATTGTGTGGCTGAAAGAGACATAGTATAGACACATGTCATCTATTCTCCCCCCAATCTTCTCTAAGGAAAACTTTAATTGCACCCAGGTGGTGGGGGGGAGAAGAGGACAGAGCCTCATGCCACAATTCTCCCCTTCTCATGGAGAGTAGTACTAAACTAGAATTAGGTCTATTTTCTCCCTTAAATACTGTTGGTCTCAAGCAGGAAGGGAAAACCTGTGGCCTAGAGGCCACACATGGCCTTCTAGGTCCTTGGATGTGGCCTTTTGACTAAGCCCAATTTTTACAGAACGAATATTTTTATTAAAGGGATTTGTTGTGTGAACTTTGGATTCAGTCAAAGGGCCACTTGAAAACATAGAGGGCTACATGTGGCCTTCCCCACCCTTACTCTAGGGCAGTGATTCTCAACCTTCCTAATGCCGCAACCCTTTAATACACTTCTTCATGTTGTGGTGACCCCCAACCATAAAATTATTTTCATTGCTACTTCATAACTGTAATTTTGCTATTGTTATGAATTGTGATGTAAATATCTGATATGCAGGATATATTTTCATTGTTACAAATTGGACATAACCCACAGGCTGAGAACCACTGCTCTAGGAGATGTGATTTTCTGGTTCTACATAACTTCTGATTACTGTTCATTTTGAGGGAGAATCAGTTTCCCAAACTCTATATCTAAGATTTTACCTCTTTCCCACCAAATGCCAGTTCCACAATGAACACACACAGCACTTACCTAAAAAATCCTATTTATCCAACTCACTAGCAAAACAGAAATTAGAGAAACTATACATATGAGGCATGGAATAAACAATACAGAATAAAGGGACTCTCCTATTTCAAGCAAGGTAATAGTCAACTGAGAGAGTAAGAGAGAGAGAGAGAGAGAGAGAGAGAGAGAGAGAGAGAGTCCTAGATCTTACCCAGGGGAAATTTCCGGAAATCTCTAATGTAGCAAGCTGGGTATGGGGACATGATGGACACTACCAACTCCTCTCATGTCTTCCCAGAACCTCCCCACTCCCCATTCCCCAGCAACCTTACATTAGATAGTTGTGTTCATCTGCATCTTCTCTCTGAAAGTCTCATGCCATTGGTATTTGGAACTGAAGTTACATTAATAATAATAATAATAATTGTTGTTGTTATTATTGTCTCTGCTCAGTCTAGCACCAGGTCTTTCAAATAATAAACATTTAATAAATTGTTACATTTAATTGAATCAGATCTTGGAGTGACACCACCCTAATTGACCATCAACTCTGGGATCCTTGGTTTTAATGAACATATCACATCAATTAATGGAGAGGACACTAGCTAGTTGATAGTAGGGTTCTGAAGGAATGATACCAGACATGGAAGTTTTTATGTGATTAGGAGGGGGCAGGAACATTCTGGAGTTGGAGAGGCTGTAAGAACAAACCTCCTCCTGCTTTGCCAATGTCCCTAGATCCAATACCTTGGGGAGGAATGCAGAGCAAAGAAAGCACTGATGAAAATAGTAAGGATTCTTTCCATTTGTATAACACTTTTCCTTTAAGATCAGGGGACTTAAAGATGGGCTATCTGCTCCATCACAGTCAATTTGCAGGGGAGGGAACTTAGGGCTGAAGAGGGAAAGTGATTAGCTCAGTGTTATACACATAGGAAAGAGCAAAGCCAGGACTCAACCTCAATCATTAGGACTCTTTTCACCACAGCAGTGCTGCCCCTCCACTTCACAAGCCTGTTCCACGTTGGCACTTTGACAACCCCTGTCTTTGACAAGTTCAGAATCCTTCAAATGAAGCAACAAGAACTTTATTGGTCATCTGCTCCAAAGTGCCCAGTTTACAGATGAGGAAACTGAAACATATAAAGTATAATAAATTACCCAAGATCAGACAGCTGGTCAAAGGAAGAAATGGATCAAGAACTCAGACTGTCTACCTCCTCTGAACGTACTATGTTCATTATGTTTCTGCTATCTCATTGTCTTTTAAGAATGGCATTAGGATGATAAACCATGCTACCTGAGTCCTGACAGAGGTTCAGACTGAGACATATATGTTTAGACATGGTCAATGTGGGAATTTGTTTTGTTGGACTATATGTATGTGTCATAAGGCTGTTGGTTTTGTTTTGTTTTTGATGGAAAAAGGAGAGTAGAAGGGAGAGAAAAAAATGTTCATTAAAATTAAATTTAAAAAAGGAATTGGAAGAAAAGGATGAGAAAAAATAGTTTGAACACTTTGGATATAGATTGCTATATAGAAAACTCCCAGGAAATGACATAGACCTAAATCCCACCTCCCTCCCTGGACACACCCACATCTAACCATCTACCCACACTCAGACAAACATACTAGATTGGGTGTTTCAGGACACACACACACACACACACACACACACACACACACCTCTTTCTGGGCAACTTTGGAAAGTAAAATGAGAGGAATTTTTATTTAATTATATTTCATTTGAGTTTGGGGTTCATGAGTGCTACCTGGGGAAGACCCCTGGCAAGGTGTGTAGTAGAGAGGGGATATCTGTTAATGCCCATGTCAATGCAGAAGGTATGTGAGGTCCTTTCTGACTCTGAGACTCTATAAGGTTAACCCTAGAATTTGAATGCTGATTGGCTGAAGTAGCGGTGCCCTCTAGAGCTAAGTCTAACTAAAGCTTTTGTTATTCCAGTCAAAGTCACATTCAGAGCAGAAAAGCAGGGACTAATTGAAAATTTTAAAATAGCCTTTGTTTGAAAAATTTACTATTCTGTAAATGATCAAAAAAGTCAATAGGTTAAAAATTATGCTCCAATACCAAGAACACAGAATCTGCTCATAGGAGACCTCAGCAGCCATTTAGTCTAACGTCTTCATATTACAGGGGAAGAAACTGAGGATTGGAGGAGGAAACTGATTGATCCTTTGTCATGCAGACAGACAGTAGAAGGCGGCTAGGTGGTGCAGGGAATAGAGTACCAGCCCTGGAGTCAGGAGGACCTGAGTTCAAATGCGGCCTCAGACACTTAACACAAAAACTTAGCCATGTGACCTTGGGCAAGTCACTTAACCCCAACTGACCTACCTTCTACCTCAAAAAAAAAAGAAAACAAATTGGGATACTTCTTAGCTTAGCAAAATCGTGCACTCATATTTGTGTAGCACTTTGCTTTACTCCTAATTTCCTGAGATAGTTGATGAACTTATGATCTTCATTTAACAGATTAAAAATTGAGACTCAGAAAAGTTAAGGAATTTATCTGTGGAACTACAGTCAGTAAATCTAGGACTCAGGATTCAAGCCCAGATTAGGATCCAATTTTTTTTTTTCTAGATTCCCTTCCCTCTGTAAGTTTCAGTTTCCTCATTTGTGAAATGGGGATAACAAACCTTTGTACTAGCTCCCTCAGGGGTTGTTGTGGGGAAAGGCTTTGCAAGCTTCAAAAAGATGAAAAATCACAGCTCTCCTGCTAAGCTAGCGGTCTCAAATGTTAAAAGAAATAGGTAACACTAATTTGTACATTAGAATTCCTGAAGGATGCATATATTTTTATTTATTTTGCTCAACATTTCCCAAATGTATTTTAATATGGTTTCAGGCTATACTTGATAGCATTGGATTTTGCATGAGAGGCCAGCTGCGTGTTTGACATCTCTGCGCTAAGCTACCTCTCAATCTTGCTCTCATGTCATTGAATCCTCCTAAGGAATCCTTCCTTCCTTGCCAACAGCTGTGTGATCTGAGACTGATCTCTTGACTTTCCTGGTCTTCGGTGCTATAACCAATAAAATAGGGATTATGATACCCACTCTTGGCTGGGGTTGTTGCTGATGTCACAGGGTTGTTGGGAGGATCTAGTGAGATAATGGGTATGAAAAGATTTTTTGCAAAATATGAATTACTATCTAGGGACACAGCCTGATCCGTTTTCTTAGTGTTTATATTCTAATGTGGATTTTCAACCTGGGTGCCATGAATTTTTTTCAAATATTTCAACAAATCTATTTTGATATAATTCTTTCCTTTTAATCCTTTTAAAAAATGTATTTAAAAGCTTTATTCCAAGAAGAGGGACCATTAGATTTCACCAGACTTCCAAGTGATTCATGATATAAACAAACTAAGAACCCTTGCTTTAGGATACGGAGCACAAAAACCATACTGACACCATATCCAATCAGAACTGACCCTTACCTCTCCTGCCTCTCCTTTCTTAACTCCCTACATCTCCCTTTATAGACCCCTCAAAGGTATTTTGTCAACCACAAGGAATATATTGGAATTTTGGCATCAATGAGAAAGAACCTTTGGGAATTTTTCCCAGTGCTTTTATAAGTCAGTGAATAGGCACCTGACAGTTCCACCTATCTCAAGTGCTTCTCTAGCATTTAACAATTCTGTTTAATTCAGTAACAGTCTACTCAGTATCTTGTACATAGAAGACCACAAAAAAGAATGCTTGCATTTTAAGCCTTTAAGTATAAGGAATTAGAAAACTCTTCCAACCCCTTTGCCCTCTCTCCCTTCAAAAATAGGGATTTACTTTTTCTCTTTTTAGGTTTTTAAGGGAGATTATTTTGAAGTGATGTCTTCATGGATTTCCCAATCCTCTACAGACTTTAGAGAAATGCTTCTCTCAACGGGGCAGCCCTTCTAGATTGGAGACAGGGGGCTTTGTGAAAAAGCTATCATAATTAACTATCCTGGAAGAGAAACTAAAGATGTCCAGGTCAAATCCAACCAGAACTTCTAAATATGAGACCCTGACCCAAGCAAAGAAGCAGGTAAATAGCTGTCTAACCCTTCAGAGTTTCATTTTCAAGAAGAATTATCACACTGACAGTTCCTTTGAACTCCTCTACGCATTAGAAATAAGATGTGCTCAAATTGGACACAGATTACAGTCTGGCTTTTAATCTTCTTTGAGCTGTATGTCCCCAGTCCTCTCAGCTTACTCAACTGGTTTCAGTCTGTCGGCTGCACACCTTATGGAAAAAAAAAAAAGTCACAGCATTATATTGTTCAGGTGGGTATAGGCTATACTCTTTCATTAGGCAGAGGAAACGAAATTAAAAGTCACTTGGATATTCTTTATAGCCACAACATTTGATAAAATTCTCACCAGGGATGTGTTTAGGAAAGGCATGCCACTAAATTTTGAAAGTGCATTCATACCCATGCCAGAGAGACTGCTGCAGACTGTCTCTGAGGGCTCAGTACATGCTTTTCAGAAAACTTACAGGAATCAGACCTCTCCCACCCTCTTGAGGATCAGCTCTAGGGTGGTGCTGCTTGGAGGGGAATTGGGTGACCTTCTGCAGGGGTCAGCATCAAGGATGGAGAGGAGAGAAAGGAGAGTCTGGAGACTAGTCCTCCAGAAGTTAAAAAAAAAAAATCAGTATACAGACATCTCATTAAAAAAAAAATCAAGAGTTCAGAGGCCATATCTTTAGAGTCATAGATTCTAATAGTAGGCAACTCACAAAATCAGAAGGAATTAGGCTCAATCAAGGTCAAGCAGAAGTAACAGTTTATCAGTACATGGAGTATAAGACCAAAGGCAAATAGTACTTGTGGTAGAAAGCATGTGGGTTCTCTTAGAGTGATGACCTCTGCCCTATCCTTTCAAGTTGGTGAGGTTAGCCATATATTCCTAATCCCCTCATTGTAGTAGAGCTCTTATAAGTAGGGGGGAGATCCAACCCCAAGTCCCCATCCTATGCTCTTGCCCTTTACACCTCCAAGTCATATGGGTCATCTAATATTCCCAATGAAGATCTATTTTTCCTGCTACAAAGCCATTTTCCTTAATGATTAATGCATCTGATGATAACGATGATAGCTATCACTTATATATAGAGCTTCAAAGTTTGCAAAGACAAATCTATCTATATGTATATCAATATTAATATCTGTATATACATACATATGTGTGTATATATGTATATATAAATGTATGCATATATGCATATGTGTGTATAGATGTAGATATAGATACAGATACAGATATAGATATAGACGTGGATACAGATATAGATATAGACATACATGTGTCTATATGTGTGTGTATATATTTTGAGTCTCACAACAACTCTGTGAAGTAGGTGATATCATTATACCCATTTTACATGTGACAAACCTAAGACTGAGAAAGGTAGTGACTTGTCCAGGATCATAGAACTATTATGTGTCTTAGGTAAGATTTGAAGTCAGGCCTTCCGATTACCCAGTTCAAGGAGCATTTTGCTCATCTAACTTGTCCACTTTGTTGGGTCATTACTTGTAAGAGTCCAGCAATCTGAGCTATTGCTTATAAACACAGGAACCAAAAACTACTTCCCACAAATGACAGATAAGTTTTGGATGTTATCTCTGATAACATCAGAGGTGGGCACCAAAGTATAGCACACAGGATAACATGGCAGTTTTCCTTCATAACACTGAGATCAAAGGTTTTTCTACCTGTTGGAGCTCTCTTTCTGTTTGAGAAAGGAAGCTTGGTTGCCATCAAAATGTTTTCCTTTTGGATACAACAACAGAAACATATTGATACCAGTCTTTGTGATTACAAAGCAATTCCACAGATTCACCTTTTATTTTATGTTTACAATCACTTTGTGAGGTAGGCAAGACAAGGATTATAGACTCCATTTTCAGATGGGGAAAAGTGAGGCTCAGTGAGGTATAATGACTTGGCTAATGAGGTATAATGACTTGGCTAATGGAGGATAAATAAAAATCATAAACTCTGGACCCAAAATCTATCCCTGCTGTTCCTCAGTGTTTCTCAGTGAGTGGATGAGCATGTGATTATATTTCCTTAGGATCTTGGAGCCTAGAGACTTATTCATTCTGCATTTCCACAAAGTCCTTAAAACAAGACTAAGAGCATAGAAAGTACTCATGAAATACTTATTGGACAGATGATAATATCATTTTGGTTTAAAATACTACATGTTCTTCCATGGCCCTATGCAAAGAAAGCCTTGAAAACATAAATTGTACTCATTTTTCCACATTCTTAGTGATAACTTCGCCTGTATCATTTTTTGGAAGGTAAAATAATGATACCTGAGATTTTTGTGAAAGCTTTTGTGAAGCCAGGGTGCTGAAATCTCCTGTCAGTCCAGGCTTGTACTATCATGTTAGCTGACATGGCTCTTGAAATCCCTGCTGACAGATAGAATGCCAGGAAGCTGACGGTGATGCCTGAGTATTAAAGAAATCATTTCCTGCCAGGGCTTGTAATATGTTAGTGGTGATAATCTAATATTTCCATTGTTTTGTTATTTGTCGCCAGATTTGGATAAACACTTCAGCAGGATGGTGGGGTTGGGAAGAGCAGCTCCTGCTGACTGAGGATGTGATGTGAAAATAAAACAAAACAAAACCCTTGGATTTATGTACAGGAGATGCAAGTTTGAGCCTAGCTCTCTCTCCTCCAAGGATTGTGACTTTGGGCAAATCCCATCTTCTTGAGTCTCTGTTTGCTTATCTACAAAATAAGGATAATATATCTGCTCCACCTACCTCACAGGGTCATGGCCAGGCTCACATGAACCTGGTCATCGTCGTTAACATTATTGCCATGGATATTATGACATTCTGCAGGCTAATGTGGAAGGGAAGGGAGAAAGAAATAGGGATCAAACTCCTTTTCAGATAAAATAATTGTTCCTCTCTTCTCTACTTCATTACCATTTCTATTCCATAACCATAAAGGACAGCCAAAGTTCAATTCACATTTTCATGTCGACAGACCCCAGACATTGAAAACTGGAATAGACACAATTCACAAAGCTGTCAGCAATGTATCCAGAGCCAGCTCTGCAAAACACTTAAAACCCTCTACTCTCCACCTTCCCTTGTCTTTCCAGTCTTATTTCACATGACTCCCTTTCAAACACTGTATCCCAGCCAAATGGAACTGTTACTTTTTCCCCACATGCAAAATTCCATCTCTAACCACTTTATCTTTTTACATGTGATCTCCTATATGTAGAATAAATCATATCCTTCTGCCCTCTGCCCATCTTAGAAACCCTTGCTTCCTTCAAAGCCCAGTTCAGGGGTCATGCCCTATATAAGGTCTACCCAAGGGGAGGGGAACCATATGTGGTCTTCTAGGTCCTTGGGTAATGCCTGAGTCTAAGTTTTACAGAACCAATCTTTTTATTAAGGGGATTTGTTCTGTGAAGTTTCGGGCTAGGAGGCTTTTTTTCCTTAATTTTTGAACTTGTTATTACCCTTAAGACAAAAGATAAGGTTAACGTTCCTCAGGAATTTCCCTACGTACTCTTATTAGAACTCGTGCAAGTCTTCTTAAATACATCTGAAGCCATTCCTTTCATCATTTCTTCAGAGGCAAAAGAATTCCTTCATATCCATAAAGCACATGATTTTTTAGCCCCTACTTAAAGACAGTCATCTATTTTATTACCAATTTTTATTATAACAAACCAGCCATGAATATTTGTGTACACAACACAGGAAAATTTCCCCTCTGACTTTGACCCTTTTTAGTGGTATCACTGGCTCAAAAAGTATATACATTTTAGCAACTTCCTTAATATAGTTTTGCTTTCTAGATTGGTTGGACTCATTCATAGCTTCGGTAATGATGCATTGGTTTACCTGTTCTCCCACAGTCCCTACCTATATCTCTATGTCCCTACCATTTGTAGCTTTGCTAATATGACATGTATAAAGAGGAATCAAAGTTTTAATTTATATTTATTTTATTAGTAGTAAACTTGGAGAATTTTTAATATGGTTTTTAACAGCCTGATATTTTCAGTGAAAACTATCTATTTGTGCCCTTTGATTACTTATTTACTGGGAGATATCTCATTCTTAAATATTTGTATCAATTCCTCATATAGTTTATATATCCTTTGTCTATTTGTGACATTTTCTTTTGTACCTCTTTTACCATTTGGCCTAGTCTGCTTTTTAAGGTGTTTTTTTCTCTCAGTATTTGTGTGTGTATATGTGTGTGTGTGTAGACACCTTTACCAAGTTGTCGACTCATTTTTCATTATTTTCCTGCATCACTCTCATCTCCCTTCCCAATTTTTTCCCTCTCCCTCTCTTACTTGATTTTCCAAACCCTTTTTAAGTTCCTTTATGGCTTGAGTCTAATTCAGATTTTTCTTGGAGGCTTCAAATATAGAAATTTTAACTTTATTATCTTCTTCTGAGTGTGTGTTTTGATCTTCTTTGTCATCATAATAATTTTCTATGGTCAGATTTTGTTGTTGTTGTTTTATCATTTTCCCAACCTATAGCTTGCTTTTTTAACTCTTTCGTAAAGCAGGGCTTTGCTTCTAAGATGGAGGGTGCATTGTCCCAAGCTTCAGTATTTTTTGTGCAACTGTTTGCTTTTTTTTATTTATTTATTTATTTTTATTTTTCGACATTTATTTCCACAAGATTTTGAGTTACAATTTTTTTCCTTTTCTTTCCCCTACCCCCCACCCCAAAATAGCAAGCCTACTGAATACTCCTTCCGCCGATCTGTTCTCTTTTATATCCTCCCACTTCAACCCCTGAACTTTCTAGTACGGAAAGATGTATAACCCAGTACCTGTATATCTTATTTCCCAGTTGCATGTAAAAACCCAATTTTTTTAAACACTTGTTTTTAAAACTTTGAGTTCCAGATTTTTTCCCTTCTTCCCTCCTCACCCACCCACACTGGGAAGATAAGCAATTCAATACAGGTTGTACATGTGTAGTTACCCAAATCATTTCTATAGTAGTTATATTGTGAAAGACTAATTATATTTCCCTCCATCCTATCTCACCCCCCACTTATTCTATTTTATCCTTTGACCCTATCCCTTTTCAAAAATGTTTTCTTCTAACTACCCTATCCCCCAATCTGCCCTCTGTTCCATCATCCCCCTTCTTATCCCCTATCCCTTTATTTTCCTGTAGGGGAAAATACCCATTTGAGTATGTATGTTATTCCCTCCTTGAGCCAAATTCCATGAGAATAGGGTTGTCCCATTCCCTTTCACCAGAAGAGCAGGAATGCTCTTCCCCTCCATTGTAACAGTTTTCTCTTGCCTCTTTTATATGAGATAATTTACCCTAATCTATTTCTCTCTCCTTCTCCCAATAAATTCCTCTCACCTCTTAATTTTATTTTTTAGATATCATCCCTTCATATTCAACTCATGCTGTGCCCTCTATGTATACATGAACATACATATGCCCACACTCACATATATATTTATAGACACATACATGCTCCTATATATACATATATATGTATGCATACATATATATGTGTGTATACATATATGTGTGTGTGTGTATACCCACACATATATTCCCTTTAACTATCTTCATACTGAGAAAAGTCTTTTGAGTTACCATTATTATTTTTCTATGTAGGAATGTAAATAGTTCAACTTTAATAAATTCCTTATGATTTCTTTTTCCTGTTTAACTTCTCATGCTTCTCTTGCTTCTTGTATTTGAAAGTCAAAATTTCTGTTTGGCTCTGGATTTTCATCAAGAATGCTTGAAAATCCTTTATTTTATTGAATGACCATATTTTCCCCAGTAGCATTATACTCAGTTTTGCTGAGTAGTTGATTCTTGGTTTTAGTCCTAGTTGCTTTGACCTCTGGAATATCACATTCCAAGCCCTTTAAGTCCTTAGTGTAGAAGCTGCTAGGTCTTGTGTTATACTGATTG
>CM053589.1:124765790-124788846 GCA_028646515.1 Pseudochirops corinnae | reverse complement strand
CATTATAAAATGCAAAATGGATAATCTTGATTACATTAAATTGAAAAGTTTCTGTACAAACAAAGCCAATGTAATGAAGATTAAGAGGGAAGTGGAAAATTGACAAAGAATTTTTACAAGTGTGTCTGATACAGGCCTCATTTCTAAAATATACAGAGAATTAAATAAAATTTGTAAGAATACAAGTCATTCCCCAATTGATATATGGGCAAAGGATATGAACAGGCAATTCTTAGAAGTAGAAATTAAAGACATCTATAAGCATATGAAAAAACACTCTAAATCACTATTGATTCGAGAAATACAAATAAAAACAACTTTGAGGTACCACATCTCACCAGTCCAATTGGCTAATATTGCAAAAGAGGAAAATGACAAATCCTGGAGAGGATGTGGAAAAATTGGAATACTGATGCTTTGTTGGTGGAGTTGTGAACTGATTCAACCATTCCAGAGAGCAATATGGAACTATGCCCAAAGGGCTATAAATAATTGCATACCTTGGGCTCAGTAATATGACTTCTGGGGTTATATCCCAAAAAGATCATAGAAGTAGGAGGAAGACATGTATGTACAAAAATATTTATTGCAGCTGTCTTTGTGGTGGCAAAAACTGGAAATTAAGGGGATGCCCATCAATTGCGGAATGGCTAAACAAGTTGTGGTATATGAATGTAATGGAATACTATTGTGCTATAAGAAATGAGAAGGAGATGGACTTCATATGTACCTGAAGAGACTTATACAAACTGATTCTGAGTGAGAAGAGCAGAACCAGGAGGAATTTTTACACAATTACAGACACAAAGTATGTGTGACAGCCAACTTTGATAGACTGGACTCGTCTCAGCAATGCAAGGTTATAAGACAACTCCAAAAGACTCATGATGGAAGGAGATGTTTACATTCAGAGAAAGATCTAGAAAGAACAGAGTTTAAATGCAGACTGAAGCAAACTACCTGGTTTCTTTCTTTTTTTTAAATTTTTCGAAGCTCTTGCATTTCTTTTTTATTATTAACTTTTGTTTATTTTAGTTCACATCATTCATTTCCACAAGATTTTGAGTTACAAATTTTTTCCCCTTCTTTCCCCTACCCACCACTCCAAAACAGTGATCCCACTGTATATCCCCTCCCCCATTCTGCTCTCTTCTATATCCTTCCCCATCACCCCTCTGACTTTCTGGTAGAGCAAGATGGATCTCCCTACTCCATTGCCTGTATATCTTATTACCCAGTTGCATGTAATTAATAATAATAATGATAATCATATTTATTTATTTATTTATTTGACATTTGATTTTAGAACTTTAAATTCTAGATTCTTTCCCTTCCTTCCTTGTCACCCATCCCCACCAGAAATTCAAGCAATTCAATACAGGCCATACATGTGTAGTTATGCAGAACATCTCCACAATGGACACGTTGTGAACGACTGGCTATATTTCCCTCCTTCCTATCCTGTCTCCCACTTCTTCTATTCTCTACTTTTTCTCTGTTCCTTTACAGAAGTGTGTGCTTCTAACAACCCTCTCCCACAACCTGTCCTTCCCTCCATCATCCCCATTCTCATCCTCTTACCCCCACTCTCCTGTAGGGCAAGATACCCAATTTAGAGCGTATGTCATTCCTTCCCTAAGCCAAATTCAATGAGAGTAAGGTTGATCCATTCCCTTTTGCCTTCCTGTTCTTCCCCTCCACTGTATTAGTTATCCCTTGCTGCTTCTATATGATATGATTAACCCCATTCTGTCTCTCCTTGTCTCTTCTCATTCTGTTCGTCTCCCACCTCTCAATGTCACCTTTTAAAATATCATTCCTTCCTATTCAATTGATCCTGTGTCCTCTCTCTATGTACACATATATACGCATACTCATATATATGTATTCACATGCATATATAACCTCCTATAGAGACATATGTATATATATATATATATATACATATACTTATAAATATATATATATATATATATACATTTATATTCCCTTCAACTATCTTCATACTGAGAAAAGTTTCATAAGTTACAATTATAATTTTTTTATGTTGGCGTGTAAATAGTTCAACTTTGATAACTTCCTTATGAATTCTTTTCCATGTTTACTTTCTCATGCTTCTTGTATTTGAATGTCAAATTGACATAAGCATTTAGAGATATATATATGTTTCCCTGAATAATGCTTTGACTGAAGCTCTCAAATTTTGATATCTTATATCATCATTGTCATTTTCATTTATTAACTATTTAAAAATATTTTATTCTGAACTTGAGAAATAAAACAAGCATTTCCATAACATAGTAGCATAGGGAGAGGGGTGTAAAATTTCTCAAGAAACTGCACATTTATGTACAACTTGCTATTCCTTTTAAATAGAAAATAAAGCTGTTATGTAATTCCCTCCCCCCTTTTTTCTACCTTTCCTCGCCCTGCCCAAGAGATGGCTACCATTAGACACAGATATGTATATGTATGCAAAATCATTTTGCATATACTTCTGTTTGTAAGTTCTTTCTTTAGATGGAGATAGTGGCTTCCTTCATAGGTCCTTTGTTGTTAATTTTGGTATTTATACTAGTCAAAATGATTTAGTTGCTCAAAGTTTTCTTAAAACAATATTGCTGTTACAATATGCAATATTCTCTTGGGTCTGCTCACTTTGCTCTTCATCATTTTGTGCAAGTCTATCCTTGTATTTTCTAACATCACTGAGCTCATCATTCCTTATAGCACAGTAATATTCCATCACAATCATATACCATAAGTTGTCATTGATTTCCCAATTGACAGGTACCCCTGCAAATTTTCCATTTCTTTGCTACCACAAGGAGAACTACTATAAATGTTTTAGAATATATTGGTAATTTTCCCTTTTTCCCCCTAATCATCTTGGTAAACAAACTCAGTAATGCTATTGCTGTGTCAAAAGGTAAAAAAAATTTCATAACTTCTGGGGAGTAATTCCAGATTGCTCTCCAAAATGGTTGGATCAGTTCGTAATTCCACCAACAGTGAATTAGTGTGCAGATTTTTCTACATCCCTTCCACATTTGTCACTTTCCCCTTCAATCATTGTAGCCAATCTGATTAATGTAAAATGATATTTCAAGGTTATTTTAATTTACATTTCCCTAATAAATAATGCTTTAAAGTGAAGTTATTGATTTTTTTGTATGATTTGTTCTTTGACCTAGGAATGATTAGATTTAATTTCCAATTATTTAATCTGCATTTCCAAGGTTCTTTATCCAGTGCATTTTTTTTCATTGCATTGTAGTTTAGAAAGGTGCATTTAATATTAATGCTTCTCTGATTTTGTTTGTGAGGTTTTTATGCCATAAGACATTATCATTTTTTGTGAAGGTGTCATATACAACTTAACAAAAATATATTTATTTCTCTTCCCATCCAATAATCTCCAGAGGTCTACATAACTTTTCTGAAACTATATTCATTTCCTTTCTTATTTATGTTATACTTTGATTTCTTTGGGTCTAAGAAAGATAAATTGAGATTCCCTCATTAGTATTGTTTTTCTGTCTGTTACATCCTGTAATTAATTTAATTTTTCCTTCAAGAATTTGGATACTATGCCATTTGGTACATTGTTTAGTCTTACATTACTGCATTGTCTATGGTACTATTTGACAAAATGTGATTTTCTTGTTTATCTATTTTAATTAGGTCTATTTTTACTTTTTCATAGTCTGAGATCATTATTGCTACACCTGGCTTTTTTAACTTTAGTTTAAGCAACATAAATTCTGCTCCCTTGTTTTTATTCTCTGTGTGTTTCAGGTGTGTCTTTTGTAAAAAAAAAAAAACCAACAAATTATTGGTTTCTTGTTTCTAATCCATTCTGCTACCCATATCCATTTTATAGGTGAGTTTTGATTAATTGTATAGTTCCCTCTATCCTATTCAGTTCTACTTATCCTTCTTGGTCCTCCTCAGAAGTTTGTTCTGAAAATGATCACTATTTATATTAATCTGTACTCCCTTTCTGTTAACCCTTTTCCTTGATACTTCCCTGTTGGGTAAGATAAATTTCTAAACCTTAATTACTGTGTGTGTATACATATATACATATTTGTAGGTATGTGTATTCTTCCCTCTTTGAAACAGGAGAGATGAGAATAAGGTTCAAGTGTGACCTTTCCGGTGCCTATTTTTCCCTCCACTGTAAAACTCTTCTGTGGACTCTTTTTAAATATAAGATAATTTCCCCTATTCTTCCTCTCCATTCTCCCAATACATTCTGCTTTCCTACTATTCCATATTTCTTTTGACATCATCCCAACATAATAGACTCACATCCATAACCTCTGTTTGAGTAGATACCAACTGCCCTAATGATGATTAAATTCTTAGGAGTTCTGTGTATCTCCTTCCAATTTGTGCATGTAAACAATTTAACTTTATTAAGTTTCTTATGATTTCTCCCTCATGTTTACTTTTTAAGCTTCTCTTGAATCTTTTGTTTGAATGTCACATTTTCTCTTCTACTCTGGTCTTTTTATCAGAAATGCTCAGAAGCACTCTATCTCATTAAATGTTCATTTCCCCCCACCTCCCCACTCGTCTTGTAGGATTGGACTCAGTTTTTCTGGTAGTTTGTTCTTGCCTGTGATCCTAGCTCCTTTGCCTTCCAGGATACCATATTCCAATTCCTTTGCTCCTGTATAATGATACCTATTAAATCTTGCATGTCCCTGGTATTTGAATTGTTTCTTTCTGTCTTTTTGCCTTATTTTCTCCTTGACCTGGGAGCTCTGTAATTTGACAATAATATTCCTGAGATTTTCATTTTGGAATCTCTTTCAGGAGGGGATTGGTGAATTATTTTAATTTCTTTTTTACCCTCTGAATCCAAGATATTAAGGCGGTTTTCCTTTATAATTTCTGGAAATAAAAGGTTTAGTTTTTTTTTTTTAATTATGGCTTTTAGACAGTCCAATAGTTTTTTTTTAATTTTTATTTTATTTATTTAATTTTTTTGTAATTAACTTTTGTTTATTTTTAGTTTACATCATTGATTTCCACAAGATTTTGAGTTACAAATTTTCTCTTTGTCTTTCCCCTACCCCCCCCCCAAAACAATGATCCCACTGTATACCCCCTGCCCCAATCTGCTTTCTTCTATATCCTCTCCCATCACCCCTCTGACTTTCTGGTAGAGCAAGATGGATCTCCCTATCCCAGTGCCTGTATATCTTATTTCCAGTTGCATGTAAATAATAATAATAATTATACCTCCTTTACAAAACTATTATTTTTTCTTAATTTTTGCATTGATCTAATTTCTTTTCCTAATTTTTCCTCTACCAGACTCTGTTTGCAAGTCATTTTCTTCTTCTGAGTTTGTGTCTTGAATTTGCCTGTCACCATAGTTACATTTTTATGGTCAGGTTCTTTTTGTTAGTGTTGCAATGGCTCATTTTTCTAGCTTATTTCTTGATTTTACATTAGAACTGAGTTTTGCTTGCTCCTAGGATCGGGTTGATCAACTCTCTTAAACTTCAGGCTTTTATGCTTTACTGTTTTCATAACTAGTTTTGAGATGTTGTAAGTCTTTGATGTTTCCAAGTTGATGTGATCTGGAGAGAGGTGTGGTCATTATACTCCTCACCTATGCTCTTGTTCTTGCCCAGGTAGGGCTCTGGCTCTCTCGTGATCACAACTCCTCTCTGCATTGGAGCCATGACATGTACCCAAATAATTCCCTTGTTCTCCTTAAACTCCAAGTGCTTCTCACTCCCCTGGAACCATGACCCTGAAATGAGTCATGGGCAATGTAGATGACAAATGATGCCTGATCTTGTACCCAGTGCTAACACAGCGACCTCCTGTATTGTCCTTGTGATGAGGTGTCTAATCATTTCTGGGCACTGAATGTTCCTAATGCTACTATTGATAACACTATCACTGTAGCCACAACCTTCAAGTCTCACAGCTTGTATCATTTCTGCCTTGTCCTACTCCCAGCCAACCCTAATCTCAATGTCCACAGACATCTATTTCTAACTTCCTAAGATGTTCTGGGTAGGAAAAAAAATGACTCACTTTGTCTTTTTGTTGGTTTTGCCACTTAAAATTCAATTAGACACTTTAAAAATGTTTAGAGGAGAATGTTGGAAGAGTTTTGGAAAATGTTACCTTACCCCACCATCTTGGTTGCATACCCACAGGTATTTTTAAAGCACTGTCCTTGGTGCTTCATGAATCTAGCTAAAGTTTGAGGTACAAGCACTACACTCAAGAAGTTTACAATTTAATTGGATAGACAAGATCTTTGAGTGCTTGAGGACTGAAGAGTTCAAATACAATTCAGAGGTTTTAAAGGTTATCTTCTGTTTCTACTATTGAAGGTAGGCCTTTGGCTTAAGTCTCCAATTCTGTATGTTATTTTCAGTTTGATTTGTAAGTCCTTAGGGGAAAAAACATCAGAGTTAATAGTAGCAACTCTGGCTTAGAAATCTATTCTTATAAAGGGACTCAAAACTGTAACATGAGGTCTCAGTTAGCCAATACAGTTCCTGGGGAGTACGTGGAATGGGTGTCTGATGGGTGATAATAATTTTGGTTAAAAACCTCAAAGAGCCTTTGTGCTTTTTGGAGTTCTTAGATGTCAATTCTATAAACTTCCTTTGATGCACAACAGGGAACAAACCTCCCTTCTACAACAAGGCTGTATGTAACATGGTCTCTCTTGTATTTTTTCCTTTTTATGTCTCTGAATCTATTTCCTAATGATGATTCAGATGGGTTCATCTACCGAAAAAGCAGCTCAATTATAGGACTGCAGGAGCCTTTGGAAGAGAGAGATGAAATGCTGATGAGTGAGCACAGGAATTAACATTTAAAAAATGGCTTCTGTCCCAGTTACCAACATCAGTAAAAACAACAATAATTACCGATGTTATTTTAGAAGACCTTATTGCTCAGAAGGGAGCTGGGAAATGGAATGTGGAGTGTGGACTCTGTTTGTCTCTCTGTCTCTCTCTCCCTCTATTCCTCCATTCCTCTCCCCCTCTCTTTCCTTCCCTCCTTCCCCTTTACATCCTTCCACCCTGTCCCCTCATACCTCTTTTCATCAGTTTTGATTTGGAAAAACATTCTTTCAGGTAGATCACAGGAGAAGGTCAGTACAATGTAGGTGGGCCTTGTTTTAAAGCAAACTTAGCTATTGAAAATTCCAACCTAAAGCAGAACAATTGCATAGAGAAATCAGTCTTCATTTTGCAAAAGTCCTCAAGTAGTGACCTTCTCCACTGTGTTTATTTATTTGTTTTCTGTACTCCAAAGTTAGATGTATGTTATTAAACAATTCAGTTCCCCTACTGGGGTTCAATTTTCCCATTTGTAAGAAGTAGGAATTGACCTTGAGACTAGGACCTCTTCCAGTTTTAAAAATCATTGATTGTTTTGGTTAGAAAGTTTGGGGATGGGGGAGAGTGATCTAGAACCTTAGAACTAGCAAGGAAAGAAGAGAACAAGCACTTGATAACTGATCTCTGTGTGCCACATATGCCGCTAAATGCTTTGCAAATGTTATTTCTTTTCATTCTCACAATTTTAGGAGATAGGTGCTATTATCATCCCAATTTTACAGTTGAAGAAGATGAGACAAAGGTGACTTGACCAATGTCACACAGCTATTAAGTGCTGCAACTGGACTTGAAATCAGGTCTTTCTGCACTCAGTCCTGGTTTCTTTACATCTAAAAAACTAAAATGGTTTAGATCCTTTGAAGATGGATCTGAAGGACAGCTGTTAGACAGAGCAGGTACTGTTGTGCAGAGATGAGTAGATAATGTAGTAGATATTGTGCCAGACAGTCAGGAAGCCCTGAGTTCAAATATGGCCTTAGACATTTCCTGGGTATCTGCCTCCATTTAGCTATCTATAATATGGAGATAAACATATCATAGTTATATCATTCCCAGTTTGTCATGAGGATAAAAAGAGCTACTAATAAAATGCTTAGCAACCCTTAAAGTGCTATAATAAAGGATGGTTGCTGTTGTTATATTGGAAGGCCATATGTGGAATGAGGGAAATTAGGGTCTATAAGCCCAAGAAGGATAATAGAAGCAATTGATAAGACTCGTTATATTAGAGTGCCCTTAGAATTGGGTAAAAGTCTTTGTGCTGAAGCCACATATTTCTGAATTCTATCAGGTTTCAAGTTCTTTCTTTTGAGGTGTGCCTGAATTTTTAAGTTGTTTCAGTCACCAGGTTTACCCCAAATATCCCCCATTCTTCAATGAGTTTGTGACCTTCTGTGAACTTTACCTTGATGGGTTGTTATCTCCCCCACCCCAGACTACAGGAACACAGTAATCTCCCCTTCAGTGGTTCATTGACTACTTACTCATCTGTAATATTGCCTTTAATTGAAGGCTTTTTACAACTTTTGTTTTTCTTAACCACCTTTGCTACTCGAGGTCATTTATAATGCAGGCTTTGAAGGAATAAGATGACTGGCAGATGGATTTGTATAGGGAAGTCAGGAGGGATGTGGCTGGGAAAATTCCAAGGCATAGTCCTCTCCTAACTTGAAGAGCACAAGCCTGGGTAGGTGGCTGCAAAATGGAGCCCTCAACAGTTAGAGAACAGTTTTAGGAAACTCACATGGATGTGATTTTAATCAATTAATAAAATTATTAAGTGCCTACTGTGTGCCAGACACTGTGCTAAATGCTAAGTACTGAGAAACATCATTTATTCAGAAATTTCCTTCAGTGATAAAGATCAACAGCTCAATTAAGCTAGCTCATCCTTCACAGTTCTTGCCTTTGTCTTTTCCTAAAGCCAACACGGAATCTCTCCAGAGTAGTGGAGGACAGCCTTACTTTCTCTTGACATTGTAAGCGTGCTACTAGCTTAATCCTGTGGGCTTTCCACATGCAATTCCTTGGCCTCTATATATGACCACAGTATTTTCTCTTCTTTTTTAACTTGTGATCATCTTCAACGTACCATATTAGTTATGTATTACATCCTGCTCACACTTGCCATGGTCCTTTCCATTGCTTTCTTTGTGACATGAATTTTTAATTCTTTGGATGCTAGTATTCCATGTCTTGGTCTTAAACAAATATGCTGGTAGAATATTGGCCTTAAATGGATGGGTCTTTGTTTTTATGGGAAACTTGGGAAGGTTAAAGGAGTTTTACAGTTTCCCAAAAGCAACTCAATCTACTCCTTCTCTTCAACTCTGGGCCCAACTCATTGTTCTCCTGTATTGTTTCATATATAGATATACAGATATTTCAGTACTGACATATCTATATCCATCTATATATGTAATATGTACATAGGCCTATATATTTATAGTGAGACCTAGATAGATACAACTATATATTTATAGATATGTTTGTCATTTAGTAAGCATGTTGAAATATGGCCCTCAGTTTCCTTGCCTATTCAATTGTTAGATTGGGATAGAAGGTCTTCCTGTTAAATTTAGTATTCTATATACGTACAATTGATCTTATCTTTGGGGATGATTAGGCTAAGCTCCTTAAAGCAATCACATTTCTTCCAGGAGGCTCTGTAGGTTCTGTGGCTTGATGAAATCAGCACAGTCTTCAGCAAATCGGAACATCTAGATGACCTAACCATCCAAACGGAATTCCTCTTCAACTTAGACTCTGTGCTGAGCATTAAAATAGTGTATTCTAATGCATTTGAAGGTTGTAGACTGTCAAAGATCATTTGCCCACCGAGTTTTCCTCATGGCTTGCTCTGTGGATGAACTTAACTTTAAATCAGATGTGTATAAGCAAGTGTGTCAGGGGATATGTGACATTGGGGAAGGGCACTTTTTGCTGCTGTTTATAGACTTTTCAGCCTGCAAGGACCCTGGAGGATACAAAACTTATTCTCTACCTCCAGGCAAAATGTATGCTTCCAAACAAATTGCAGAATATGGGAGTTGGAAGGGACCTTAAGGTAAATCTTGTTCAACTCAAAGCTTACTGGGAATCCTTACTGCCACGTTCCCAGGACATAGTTATTCATACTTCTCTTGAAGACCTAATGAGGGGCAGATCAATTCCTGTTGAAGCAGCTCATTCCACTGTGGGGTAAATCTAAATATCGGGAAATTTTCTTGACTTCAAATATAAATTTCTTTCTTTATACCAACGTATTGCTCCCTGACATCAAATATTTGACAACTCTTCTATCCCCCTCAATTTTTTTTTCTTTTCCAGGACAAATATCCCATGTTCTTTTTGTGCCATGATCCCAAATCCTTTTAACACCTACTCTTCCTATTCTGGATGTTATATAGCTGATGCATGTCTTTCCTTTGCAAAAGACAGCACTCGGGACTGAATAAAATATGTCTTCCTCATACTCATAAAAGCCCTCCACTGATCCTCCTCTCTGATAACCACCACCTCTTATCTCCTCCACCATCTGTGACTAAACTCCTTAGAAAGGCTATTTACATTAGGTGCTCTCACTTTCTCTATCACTCTCAGCTGAATCCCTTCCCATTCAGCACACAACATCGTCATTCCACGGAAGTTGCTTTCCCCAAAGTTACTAAAGATCTCTTAATTAATTAATTAATCCAATTAATCCTCATTCTCAATGTCTCTGCAGTCTTTAACACTATTTGTTGATCACTCTCCCCTCTTCAATACTCTTTTCTCCCTAGGTTTTCAGGACATCATTTTCTCTTGCTCTTTCTACCTATCTGATCATTCTTCCATCTCCTTTGCTGGGTCCTCATGCACTTCCCACGTTCTAACTATAGATGTCCCAGTCTTGGGCCCTCTTCTCTTTTTCCTCTATACTACTTGTATACTTTGTGATATCATCATTTCCCATGGATTCAATGACCATCTCTATGGTGACAATTCTCAAATCTACATAGTTTGTATCCTGCCCAACCTCTCTGTTTACCTCCAGTCTCTCATCTCCAATTGCCTTTCAGACATCTCCAATTGGATGCCTAGAAGACATCTATAAAAATATATATATTTATTTATTTTTTAAATTTTCAACATTCATTTCACCAAGATTTTGAGCTACAAATTTTCTCCGTCTCTCTCTTACCCACTACCCCAAGATGGCAAGCATACTGAATACCCCTCCACCTAATCTGCCCTCTTTTATATGTCCTCTTACCACCTTCCTTTTTTTAGGGCAAGATATATTTCTATACTCTATTGCCTATATATCTTATTTCCCAGTTGCATGTAAAAACAGCTTTTAACATTTGTTTTTACAACTTTGATTTCCAGATCCTCTCCCTTCTTCCCTTAGGAGACATCTTAAACTCAACATTTTCAAAACAGAGCTCATTTTCTTTCCCCTGAACTCTCTCCACTCCACTCCTCCTAGTCCCTTAGATGTCATCCTTCTCAGCCTGGCTTGAGTTCAACCTGGCTTCACTCCTCACTTTTTTTCACACACCCCCCTCCCCCCCAATATCCAATCTGTTGCCAAAGCCTGTTGGTTGCACCTTTCCAGTACACTCCTTTTTCTTCTCTGACACTGCTGTGACTCTAGGGCAGGCCTTCATCACCTCATGCCTGGATTGTTGCAGTAACCTACTTATGAATCTGCCTGCCTCAAGTCTCTCCCTAATTCAATCCATCTTCTGTACATAAACTAAAGTGATTTTCCTAGAGCCTAGGTCTGACACTTCTACTCAATAAATTTCCATGGTTCCCCTTTTGCCTCAAGAATCAAATACAACATCCTCAGTCTGGCATTCAAAGCCCTTTATAACATAGCCCTCTCCTGTCTTTCTAGGCTTCTTACACTTTATTCCCCACATACTCTTCAATCACAGCGCCTGGAATATAGTAAGTGCATAATGAATTTTTATTCACTGCCTGACAATATTCCAGGCATAACCTAACCAGGTTAGGTTACAGTGGGACTCTCTCCTTCTGGATATCACTCCAGTGTGTCAAAGTGACATACTGTGAGCTCAGTGATGCTGGCACTTCCTTCAACAATGTAGATAGTAACCCATTTCTACCTGCTTCTCATTACCTTTTTGTAATTAATTTACCACAGAAGGTTTACTCAATGTATTAGAGGCCTTCTTCATGTTCAATTCACATTTTGCAGATCATAGCATCACCTTTAGCTAAAACTTACCTATTTAGTAAACCACAAAGTTTGTTACTCGGGTCTCATTCTTTCTATGTGATCAGTTCATTTTTTTTCAGTCATATATTCCTCTGATGACATGCTTTATATCTCTTCTTAAGGATAAATCCTACTTTTTAATATACTGTATCTTGCTCATGGCTACCATGTACTTCTCCATTGTCCTTTGAGTGACCCCTAACTTGCGTCTTCAGAGATTATGGTATTCCATGACTTGCAACCATGCATCACTATTAGAATGCTGTTATTAAAATCAGAGGTCTTTTTGTATCATTAAAAACATAGGATACTTTCCCCAAAACAATTGAACTTACTGTCCTTTTCTTGTTACATTTAGTCCTAGGTCACTGTCCATTTGCTCTGTCCATCCAGGAAATGTGTTCTGATGGCCAAGCTCTGTGATTGTCTATTCATCTGTATGACATAATTTAGACAACAGGTATTTGCCTTCCATTTGGTGTTACCTATGGGAATATTCATTGGTGAATAATCAAATGAAGTCAGGTTATTTGGTATCATTATGGGTCTCCTTTTTTTCTTTTCTTTGGGGTTAAGTGCCTTGTCCAAGGTAACACAGTTAGTAAGTGTTAAGTGTCTGAGGCTGGATTTGAACTCAGGTTCTCCTGACTCGAGTGCCAGTGCTCTATTCACTGTGCCACCTAGCCGTCCCTATGTGGGTCACCTTTTAACAGGTTCAGCAATGTTCTTGAGAATATTGTAATTATCTCAATGTTATCTACCACGACGAACATGTGGAAGATTTAATCATCCAAAAGAAACCCCTCTTCTACTTCAGATCTGTACTGGATTTCTTACGTGACAGTGATAAATCCCTTTGGTGATCAGATTTTCTATTTCATGCCTTACTTGATTTAAATAGATGGTTGGTGAACGAAATTATCTATTCTTTTGTTATTGTGATTTTGATATTCATGGGAGAGGTCTTGATGGAAGAGAGCTTTTAACATCGTTTTGCTTTACAGAATTTTTTTTTTTTAATTCAACTAACAGTGGGATTTTGTATTCCCTATATAACTTTCTGCCAATTATAAAATTGTAAAGATACATTGAATGATAAAATATCACTTGTGAAAGTCTGTCTGCAAAGGAAGAAGGGACAGGATTAGTTTCTGATGTTTCAATGCAGACAGAATTTAGTTCTGTGATTATTTGGTAAAAAGCATCAGACTGTGTGTAGGGTAGGGAAGAGAACAGAAGGGAGCAAACACGTGTGTGCGAGGCAGGCACTGTGCTGACAGCCTTTTTTTTAAACACATATCTTATTTGATCCTCATAACAACCTGGGTGATAGTTGCTATCATTATCCAATTTCACAGAGGAGGAAACTGAGGCAGATACTGAGGAACCTGAGGCAGTGGAGGAAACTATTAAAATCAATTAAGGCAGAAATGACTTTCCCAGGGTTACACAGCTGGTAAATAGCTTTTTAACTCAGATCTTGCTGACTCCAGGTCCAACACTCTATCTACTGTGCCCCCAGCTACCTATGTTAAAATATGTCTATGTTTATGTTGATGTTCAGTTGTCTTTCAGTCATATGTGACATTTTATGACTCCATTTGGATTTTCTAGACAAAGATACTAGAGTGATGTGTCATATCCTTCTCCAGGTCATTTTAAAGATGAGGAAACTGAGGTAAACAGAGTTAAATGACTTGCCCAGGGTCACCCAGCTAGTAAGTGTCTGAGACCAAATTTGAACTCAGGAAGATGACTCCTCCTGACACCAGGCACAGTGCTCTATCCAATGTGCCACCTAACTGCCCCATCTATGTCTTTTCTAACCTATATCTATAGATGCATAACTATATATTATATAGTATAATGTATGACATATCTAGCTATACCAGTCTATTATGTATAATATAATGTCTGCCTGCCTGCTGTCTATCTGTCTGCTGTCTATTTGCCTATTTGTATCTATCTATCCATCCATCTATCCATCTATCCATCTATCATCTATCTATCCATCCATCCATCCATCCATCTATCTACCTATCTACTGTCTATCTATCTTTCTGGCTGTCTCTTTGCACGTCTACATCTATCTATCTATCTATATGTATATGTGGCTACTACACTGAAAATATTTTTCAGTCATTAGAAAGGAGTGAAAAAGAGCTCACTGCTAATTAAATCTTTCTGGGTGGTTAATCATCTCAGTTGTGTCTGATTCTTCATGACCCCATTTGGAGGTTTCTTGGCAAAGAAACTGTAGGGGCGTGTCATTTTCTTCTCCTCATTTTAGAGATGGGGAAACTGAGGCAAAAAGGGTGCCCAGGGTCACACAGCTACTGTCTGATTTAAACTCAGGAAGATGTTTCTTCCTGCCTCCAGGCTCAGTGCTCTATGCACTGTGCCACCTAGCTGCCCTTCTGGGTGGTAGGAATTTGGGTAAAAGATATAATTCTTATAAAAAATTATATTGAAATTTACTTAAGAATGAGGAAAGCCATCACTCAAATACATTAAAAATACATGTCAAAATAGTCTTCTCTTGCTACTCCCTTACTTTTACTTGCTGCTGAGGCTGTGTGGAGTAGGGGAATGAAACCTTGGCTCTTAGACCAAGTCACATGTGGTCAAACTGCTTAACCTTTCTGCAGTTTAGTATTCTCATCTCTGAAATGAGCATAGTAATGCCTGCAGTAACTACCTCACAGACTCAAATAAGAGAATATCCATAAATCCCTTGGTGAGCCTTGAAGCATACATATTATTTGGATATTCCATTTTTTTCAATTATTTTAGTCCAAGGGAAATATTTCTCAGTCTCTGCTTGATGACCTTATCCCAGGTAATACAGACATGTAAGGAGGATCATTTAAAAATAGTCATTTTCTCACCTTATAAATGTGAGGGGGAGCTGTTCCTTTGTTATGACTGTGGCATACAAAAGACACATCAAGTAAATAAAAAAGCCATAGCATTAAGTGAGGAAAGTTCAGAACTTTCTGAGTTCACAAGTAATTTGACCTTCTCCAACTAAGGACAACTATTTTACATTTGTCAACATCTACATTCCATTTCAGAAAAGGTTGTGAGAGCTAACCTTTGCTCTCTCATTGCCTTTTTGAAAAAGAGTCGAAGACTTCAATTTGGCCCACAGGCAGAAAGACAATTATTTGTAGTCCCATATTCCCCTCCCTCTTGGAAACTCTATTTCAAAAAGCTAGTACAGGTAGTTTGGACTTTCTTCCTTCATTAGGGTTTGATGTTTCTCAAAAGCTGCTGTTATGGCAATGAATTGATCACTATCCATCTCTCTCCATCCTCTCATGTGCTGTTTGAAGGTATTTGGTCCCATTTCTATATTACAATCAGAGTCACAACTAGCCTGGGGCCACTGGAGTTTTGCAGCAGGGTGCAAAAATGTCACCGGAGGTCTAAAGCTTGGAAGGAACCTCAAAGGTCATCTTTTAACCTCTTAATTTTATAGTTGAGGAAACTGAGGGCCAGGTATTTGATACATCTTGCCTAAGATCACACAGGTAGCAAACATCAGGGAAGGAATTTCAAGCCAGATCCTTTGACTCCAGAGGCAGTTCACTTTCCCTCAACCGCACTGCTTTTTGTGTACTATGCCTGCAGAATAGAAGGAAGGGAGAGAAGCATAAACTAAAATGCTGCCTGGGGAGAAGCAATGAGCTGGTTTGAGTTCTGGGTTGCTGATGTGCTGGCTGCGGCTGCTGTTCTTTATCCTTCCATTCCACTAAGAAATTCTTAGCCGCTTCTCGTATCTCTTCCCTTTTCCATTCTGATCTATTATCCATGTAAATTATCCTCTCTTTAATCCTCCCTTCAAAAGCAGATACATTTTCACATGCTGTGTTGAAAGGAAATTCTTAGAAAATTCTCTGGACTAGGAAAAAGAAAATGGGACTGTAAACCCCAAGGGCTGGACTGGATAATCTCCAAGGTCTTTTCCAACTCTGCCATTCTAATCTCAAAGCCGTGGTAGTTAGCACTGCTCCAATCCATTCATTAAATTTGTCTTTATGTTGTTATTTTTACTCAATAAGTTATGAATCTGACTTGTGGGCACATTTCATGCTGCTTGCCTCAGGCATCGAAATTGCTAGTTAAATTGCAACATTGTCAGAATATATATAGTTAATACCATTTATTTTTAAGCTAGTGAAACCAGCTATTTGTCATCAATCATACAGATCAACTTTCTACTTCTAGCTGTTTGTTTTGGGGTTCTGTAAACATAGCCCATTCTGTAATAATGGTTCAAAGAACTAGTTTGCCAAACAGAATGCGTATTTCATATCCCAAACCAAGCATCAAGGCTATGTCTTCCCATGGAAATGAGAATCAAATGACATTCCAAATGGGAACAACATGCTAGTACAGTGATGCTATTCTCTACCACAAGTAACAATTTTTCATTGCACAAACTTGATGGCCACCCTCTTTTTTGGCCATAACTGCTAATGAACATTCATATTTAAACTTTCTATTAAACAACAAGATTTAAGCACATGTCTCAAGAATACTTTTGTTCAGAATACATAGTTTTGAGAATAATTTCCTGATGTCTCCCTGGAGCCAAAAGACGGTATGCTATCACATGGTAGAAGAGTTCTGGAGTAGGAGTCACATAATATGGGTTGGAATTTACTAAGACTTTCAACCTGTGTGATCTTGGGTGAGTCACTTAAACCTCAAATGTAAAATAAAAGTGTAGTGACAGGCTCTGGAAAGCCCCACCTTGAACTTTCCTAGAACCTTCCCACTTGATTTGGCATTCACCTGAGGTTATAGCTGACCTTTCATTATAGCCTATGCCCAATCTCCCTCCATTCTCTGTTACCTTAGGATCATTTCCCACTACTTCCCACTCTTTATCCTATCTAGATCGCATTCCCATCAAGATCTTCCCTAGAACCCTCCTCGGGGCACCCTATACTATTGACCACTCTGAGATCCCTCCCACAGTCCTTCTGTATGTAAGATTCATATTAGCCTCTCACAGTCCTTCTGTATGTAAGATTCATATTAGCCTCTCACAGTCCTTCTGTATGTAAGATCCATCTTGGCCTCCATCACTATGCTCATGTTCAAACTGGCCCACTTGTTAATACAAGTGTCACAACTATTCAAATTCCTTAAGAGTCTAGTCAGTGCTGAGATTCCCTAAGAGTATGGCCAATATGGTGGATTTTTAATAAACCTTGTCTGTTCTTTGGATGAAAGAAGGCTTGGGTTAAATTTATATGATCAGGACCTACGTGTCACTATTTCAGAGTCCCAGCACCCCTAAATCTCCACAGTAGGACTAGATCATCTTTGAGGTACTTTCAGCTGTAAATCCTATATTTTCCCTTTGGAAGTAAGCTTTTAAGGGATAACAACTCAAATCACTGGCATTATATGTGATAGCACAAATAATGATTTAATCTTTCTTTTCCAGAGCCAGTTGTTAGTGTCATGCATAAAGCACTGAGTCTAGAATCAGAAAGACCTGAGCTCAAATCTGACCTCAAACACTTATTACCTGTGTCACTCAGGACAAGTTAGTTAACACTATTTGCTTCAATTTTCTCATCTGTAAAATGGGAGTACTGGAGAAAGAAATGGTAAACCATTCCAGTATCATTGCCAAAAAAACCTGCTAATGGAGTCACAGAGTGGGGCACAATCGCAACTACAGCAAATTATAAGCTCATAGATTTAGAGCTAGCAGAGAATGGTCCTCTCATTCTACAGAAAGGGGATTGAGCCCCAGAGAGGTAAAGGAGCTTCCTCAAGGGCACAGAAATAGACAGCAACAGAGAGAGGATTTGAACTTGCCTCAGCCACCTCCCAGCTCTGCTCCAGTGACCCCTTCTCCACCTGGTGAGTTCTTCCTGGGTCCTCCATTTTGGGGAAGACCCAGACCAGCCATGCTTCTTTCATTCTCTAGACTTTCCTTTCCCTCCACATTCAGTACCCTTCTTGTGTGTCTTCCCTCATTAAAATATTAGGTCATTGAGGACAAGGACTGTCTTTGCTTGTTACTGCATCCCCAGTGCCTACAGCATAATGCCTGGCACATTTTGTTGTTCCCTTGCTTCTCACTCTGTGACCCTGGGGACCATAGCATACTTACCATGGGGTTTTCTTGGCAAAGATAATGGAATGGTTTGCCATTTCCTCCTCTTGTGGATTAGAGGAAAGAGAAGTTAAATGACTTGACCAAGGTCATACAGCTAGTGTCTGAATCTGAATTTGAACTCAGGTCTTCCTGACTTCAGGCCCATAGTTCTACCCAATTGAACCACTTAGCTGCTCCAATTAAGACCTTAATACAAGTTGATCAACACACTGAATGCAGGTCTTTTGACTCCAGAAGCAGCAATCTTTCCACTATACCATGCTGCTTCCTGATAAAAGTGGACATTGTTATAATCAGTTTAGCCTTCTCATTTATCAAGTGAAGAAAGTAAACCCCAGAGATGTCAAGTTGTCAAGGGCCACACAGAAAGTCAGTAGTAAGATTAGGACTGGACCTCAGGTTTTTGGACACTTAGGCCAGCGTTGCTTCTCTTTTTAACACCCTATTTCCTATAACTGTGGTGTCAAATTTAAAGAGAAATGGGGCCACTAATCCAGACATAAGTATCCCTGTGGACCTCATATTAATTTAAAGAACCATATACATTGAAATGTTTCTTTTTTATCAGTATGTCAATGCATTAAAATCAGATAGGAGTCACGTTTTCATCTGATCTGAACTCCATTCAGGAGCGTTCTGGGTGCATACAGCCAGAAGATCTCTACAATACTCTGAAGAGGCAATATTTCCTACTTCATATCAAGAATTTTCTTATCAGTAAGTGTTATTTCTCAACAATAACATTGTACACCAAAAAATGAAGCAGAATTAAAAACATAGAGCAATGTTAATATTAGAAAGAGACACAAATAATCTTTATTTCAATTTGTACATGAGTAGATCTCTCCTTAATAGAACCCCCAATACCTCCAGTGCTGAGGAACTCACTAGGGAGCTTATTCCCTTTTTGGATAATTAAAATGATCAATTTTTCATTTTGTTGCTGTTTAGTTGTTTTCATCACGTCTGACTCTCTGTGACCCCATTAGGGTTTTCTTGGCAAAGATACTGTAATGGTTTGCCATTTCCATTTCCATTTACAAATGAGGTATCTCAGGCAAGTAGGGATGAATGATTTGAACTCACAATGACAAGTCTTGCTGACTTCAGTCCTGGCACTCCATCCACCAGGCCACCTAGATGCCTATTACTTCTTCATTACTTCAGGCTTAAATCTACATCTCTAGCACCCATTGGTCCTTGTTCTATCCTCTGGGACCAAGCAGAATGGGACTAATCCCTCTTCCACATGCTGGCCCTCAAGCTGAAACTGCTCTCTCAATTATGGTCCAGTGGAAAGAACACTGGCTTCTCAGCCTGTGGGCTTAGGTTCAAGAACTTATCGTGTTGCTTAATACCTTTGAGGCTTGTTATACATCAACTCATCTATCCTGACCCCCGTCTCTTCATCTGTAAAATGTGATCAATGATTTGACTGGGTGGCTTCTAATATTCATTCCTTCTCTAATCTATGAGGATATGTTCCCTTGTTGGGGAGAATATTCTCAAATGCAAACTAATTTTCTTTCAGATCCTACCTTCCCTAGAAGATTTAATTATTGAACTATGCAGAAAACATGGGGGCAGCAAGTTGGTACAATGGATAGAGTGCCAGGCCTGTGAGTCATGCAGACTCATCTTCTTAAGTTCAAATCTGCCCTAAGACACTTACTAGATGTGTGACACTGGTCAAGTCACTTAATCCTATTTGCCTCAGTTTCCTTAACTGTAAAATGAACTGGAGCAGGAAATGGAAAACTACTCCATTATCTTTGCCAAGAAAATCCCAAATGAGGGCACAAGGTGTCTGACTGAAAGGACTAAAAAATAACAAATAAAAAAACCAAACAAATACTTCAGTAAAAAGGAATTTTCATGGTAAAGAGAATCTTGAACATGGATCTTAAGAAAAACAGTGTAGCAACTCTCCCTCATCTAGGATTCAGATAACAATGTTGAATAAAATGAGGACTGAGGAGCCATTTTGACCTTGATACTGGGCAAAATTTGCCTGATACAATCTTTAAATGTCTTAGATTTTATCAGTACACTTCCCCCAAGGGTGTAGCTTATTTCTCAGATATAGGAATGGAGCCTCCATGTTTTAAAGACCTAGAAGAAATAGATCATAGCTGAGTTATTTTATGATTTTGCAGTAAAACTCCTATACAACCCTTGTTCTATGAATATTTTAGTACCTATAGGTTAGCTACTTTTATCAGCCAATGTCCTTTTTTTTTCTTTCAGCAAATTACTTCTTAGTTCATACAAATATTTCCTTCATTTGCATTCTGCACTCATCAAGGAACACTGGTTGGAAGGCAGGGCTGTTCCTAAAATCCTATATCAAGTCAGAATACCAGGGATACAGGCATTAATAGCAAATAGGTACCATTTGGACATGATAGAGGTAGCTAGGTGACATAGTGGCTAGAAGGCTGGGCTTAGAGTTAAGAATATTTCAGTTCAATTTCCACCTCAGATGCTTATGTGTGACCCTGGGTTAATCGCTTATTCTCTCTCAACCTCAGTTTCTTCAACTGGAAAATGGGCATCATAATAGCCATACCTACCAGGTTGTGGTGAAGGTCAGATGAAATAATATTTATAAAGTGCCTAGCCCTGTGCCTGGCTTGTAGTAAGTAGGTGACTTAATAAATGTTTGTTTACTTTCTTCCACCATTTAATCTATTCATCGCAGGCTCAAAAGAAATGATTGACTTCTTAGACTGAAGATTATGACCTAGGAAGAAATTAAAACCCTTCATCAAAAGCAGTTCCCACTGTGCTATTAGGGTAGTTAAGAGAGTATTCCCCAGTTAGGCTGCTTTAGTTAAGTAAGTTGTATCTACCTTTGATAAGCCCAGACTTCAGGAGAGTGAATCTCTGGCCACCATGGTGGTTTCCAGAATTCTCAACCCATAAACACCAAAGAAAAAGTAAAAGGTCAGTGGGAAATCCTGTTAATCCTGGGTGAGAGAATAGCATAGTCTGGCCCCTTCCCCTGGGATGGCAGAGATAATAGCAGCTGCAACTGCTGTTTCTGGCTTCACTCTACAGATCGTAGGGGGACCAAGTGACTGTTAAGAGTGCATTTACAGCAATCTATTTGCTAGCACTGAGGCAGGATTCTCTTGTTTTGCTCTCCTTGGAGCTAGGTCATAGTCTTGGGTGGTGGTCCTAGGGTAAGGGGTGCTGGTGTGGCAGATCTTTGGGGTATTTTTTGCTGGTTTTTTTTAGAGGGGGGGAGAGCAGGGCAATTGGGGTTAGGTGACTTGCCCAAGGTCACGTGGCTAGTAAGTGTTAAGGGTCTGAGGTTGGATTTGGACTCAGGCCCTCCTGACTCCAGGGCTAGTGCTTTATTCACTGTGCCACCTAGATGCCCTGGAGTGGGAGATCTTGTTGAGGTTGTGGGGAGAAAGTCCTCCTTACAGTTCTGAGGCAGGAGCCTGGAAAAAGTTCTGATAACAGCTGTGCAAAACCCCAGAAAGTTGGGACACAGTATTCTCCATTCTGGAGAGTTCTACCATGGCAAAGAGTTCAAAAGTCGAGTAACTGGCTGACAAGATGAGCAAACAGAGGAAGTACGATCAGATTATAGAATCTTTTTTGGGGGGACAAAGAGGATCAAAACATAGAAGCAGAAGAAGACAACAAAGTCAAAACTCTTCAAGAGGAATGTGAATTGGTCACAGATCATGGAGGAGCTCAAGAAGGATTTTGAAAATCAAGTAAGAGAAGTAGAGGAAAAATTGGAAGAGAAATGAGAACCATGCAAGAAAATAATGAAAAACTAGTTAAGAGTCTGACTGAAGAAAATAACAACTTAAAAAAATAAACTAACTTGAAGGGCAAAAGATGCCAAATAAGTCAATGAGGAAAAGAATGCCTTAAGAAGTCAAATTGCCCAGATGGAAAAGGAATTTCAAAAACTCACTGAAGAGAATAATTCCTTCAAAATTAGATTGGATCAAATGGAAACTAATGGCTTTATGAGAAATCAAGATACCACAAAACAGATCCAAATGAATGAAAAAATAAAAAGGCAACATGTAATTTCTCATTAGAAAAAGCACTGACCTGCAAAATACATCCAGGAGAGATAATTTAAAAATTATTGGACTACTTGAAAGCTGTACTCAAAAAGAGAGCCTAGACATCCTCCTTCAAGGAATTCTAAAGGAAAATTGCCCTCATATTCTAGAACCAGAGGGAAAAATAGAAATTGAAAGAATTCATATATTTCCTCTTGAAAAAGACCCCCATAAGGACTAAAAGGTTAGTGGAACTCAAATTTGGGGGAGAAAAGCAGGTCCAGCCAAACCGCCTGCAGGGCAAGGAAGCGACAGAAGTGGATGTCCTGCATCTGCCTCCACATTGCCACTTCGGAGCTCCCGGTCTGCAGACTGCAGTGGGGCAGAGCGATCGTTGAGAGGCCAAGTGCTCTCGTGTTGAGCGGCCTGGATCTGGATCATGGTCTTGGGTGGTGGTCCTGGGATTTCTTTTCAGTGAGCCAGAGCTGGGGAGGGCCCTAGCAGCCTCCTAAAGCTCTGGCAGCTGGGAAAACCCCAGTTATTTGGGACAGAGCTTTCCTCTCTCAAAGCAGAGTTCCACAGATCTAAAAAATCTCTGATTGGCTAGCCATGAATAAGCATAGGAAGCAAAGTAAGAACAGCAACCAAACCCTAGATTCCTTCTTTGGGGAAAAGAAGGATCAAAGCAGGGAATGGGTGGAAGACAGAACTCCCACACCAAAAGCTTCCAAGAAACATGAAGATTGCCTAAAAGCTA
>CM053589.1:124735428-124765290 GCA_028646515.1 Pseudochirops corinnae | reverse complement strand
AGGAAGGCAAAATGGAAAGAGTCAACCTTACTCTCACTGAACTTGGCTTAAGGAAGGAATGACATAAACTCTAAACTGGATATCTTGCCATACAGAAGAGTAGGGGGAATGGGGATGAGAGGTGGGATGATGGAGGGGAGGGTATGGTAGGGGGGAAGGTTGATGAAGGTGCACATTTCTGTGGAGGGAAAGGGACAGGGACAGGGTAGAGAGTGGAATGGGGGGGTGGCAGAGGAAGAAGCGACATGTAATCAGTCTCTCACAATATGCCCACTGGGGAGAGGTTCTGCACAATTACACATGTTCAGCCTGTATTTGATTGCTTGTCCTTCCAGTGGGGGTGGGTGACAAGGGAGGAAGGGAAAGAATCTGGAATTTAAGGTTCTATAATCGAATGTGATAAATATATATGTATATATATATATATATATATATATACAATAATAATAATAATTATTATTAACTACATCCAACTGGAACTTAAGATATACAGGTACTGTGGTAGGGAGATCCATTCTGCCCTACTGAAGAGTCAGAGGGGTGATAGGGGAGGAAATAGGAGAGAATAGATTGGGGGAGGGGCTATACAATGTGATGGCTGTTTTGGAGTGGTGGGTAGGGGAAAGATGGGGAGAAAATTTGTAACTCAAAATCTCATGGAAATGAATGATGTAAACTAAAGTAAATAAAAGTTTAAAAAAAAAAGAAAGAAAAGAAAAAGACCCCCAAAAGAAAATTCCTAGGAACATTATAGCCAAATTTCAGAGTTCCCAGGTCAAGGAGAAAATATTACAAGCAATCAAGAAGAAATAATTTGAATATTCTGGAAACACAATCAGGATAACACAAGATCTAGCAGCTTCTACATTAAGGGATCGAAGGGCTTGGAATATGAGATTCTGGAGGTCAAAGGAGCTAGGATTAAAATCAAGAATCACCTACCCAGAAAAACTGAGTAGAGTCCTTCAGGATAAAATATGGATATTCAAGGAAATGGAGGACTTTCAAGCATTCTTGATGAAAAGATCTGAACTGAACAGAAAATTGGACTTTCAAACACAAGAAGCAAGAGAAGCATGAGAAGGTAAACAGGAAAAAGAAGTCATAAAGAACTTACTAAAGATGAACTATTTACATTCCTACATGGAAAAATGATCATTGTAACTCATGGGACTTTTCTCAGTATAAGGATGGTTGAAGGGAATATATATGTGCACATACATGTGTGTATGTATGTATGTGTATGTGTGTACATGTATACATGTGTACAAAGACAGGGCGTAGGATGAGTTGAATATGAAGGCATGACATCTAAAAAAATAAAATTAAGAGGGGAGAGAGGAATATATTGGGAGAAGGAGAAAGGGAGAGATAGAATAGGGTAAATTATCTCAAATAAAAGAGGGAAGAGAAAACTGCTACAATGGAGTGGAAGAGCAGAAAAGTGAAAGGGAATGAGTCAACTTTACTCTCTTTGGATTTGGCTTAAGGAGGGAATAACATACATACCCAACTGGGTATTTTACTTAGGAAAGTAGGGGGGGAGGGAATAAAAGGGGAGATGACAGAAGGTAGAACAGATTGGAGGATGTAAGGGTCACAAAATAGGTGCCAGATTGCAAGTGGTAATGTTGAGACACAGGGAGGAGTGAGGCCAGGGAATTAGTTGGGTCACGTGGAAGTCAGAGCATATTGCACCGTCTCTGGCCAGGGGATATTGCATTGCTCAAGACTTTCTTACATGGGAAACCTGAGGTTCCCGACTGGTGTCTCCACACCCTTGGGTCTTCATGCCTTTGTAACTATCTCCCCTCTCACAATTCCACTCAACTGGGCTGTGTCACCGTGTGGTGTGTGGATTTGGGGTAGATAAAAAGACCCAAGCCTTGGAGGGATTAGTACCGGCCTTAGAGTCCTGCTGTAAGGCTTCTCAGGTGTGACAACAATAAACCCTCTTAACATATACCCTACAGCGTGACTTCTTTTCAAGAGAAAATGCCAGCGCCTTCTCCTTTGAGGTGAGTAGCTCACTGCCCCTTCCGGCAGGGTGCGTGAACCCTGACAGGAGGAGAGGGTAGTTAGAAGCAAACACTTTTGAAAATGGACAGGGTCAAAGGAGAAAATGGAATAAATGGGGGACATGATAGTATGGAGGGACATATAGTTAGGATTTCGCAGTATAAATACTATGGAAATGTTTTGTATGACTACACATGTACAACCTATATTGTCTTCCCAGTGGGGGTGGGTGAGGAGGGAAGAAGGGAAAGAATCTGGAAATCAAAGTTTTAAAAACAAATGTTAAAAATTGTTTTTTACATGCAACTGGGAAATAAGATATACAGGCAATGGGGTATGGAAATCCATCTTGCCCTACAAGAAAGTAAGATGGGGGGCATAGGAGAGGACATAAGAGAGAACAGATTGGGGGAAGGGGTATTCAGTACGCTTGCTATCTTGGGGTGGGGGATAGGGAAGAGAGAGGGAGAAAATTTGCAACTCAAAATCTTGTGTAAGTGAATGTTGAAAACTAAAAAAACAAATAAATTTTAAAAAATAAAGTACGGTGACCATTCAAAAAAAAAAAAGAATATAGGATCGCCTTCATGCCACAGTGATAGATCAGATTGAGGAAGGTTATTCTCATTTTTTCTCCTCTTCTCAAATTAAAAAGCATTTAATAAGTTACTACTATATACCAGACACTATGTTAGGCATTGGAGACACAAGGAAAAGCCAGCCAGTCACACATACACAGAGAGCCCCCAGGAGCTCACAGTTTAATGGGGCAGACAACATGCAAACAATTATGTCCACGTAAGATACAGGATAAAGTGGAGATGATCTAGGAAGGGAAGACCTACAAAGACTCTTAGAGAAGAGAGGCCTTGAGCTGAGGTCCTGAAAGAAGCCAAGACAATCAGGAGATAGAGACGAGGAGGGAGAGAGTTCTAAGGACGGCCTGTGAAAATGTCTAGAATCAGGAGATGAAGTATATTGTATGAGGAAAAACGAGCAGGCCTATATCACCACGCTGAAGTATACTTGCAGGGAAATATGACATAAGCATACTTGAAAGGTAGGGAAATGCCAGGTGATGAAGGACTCTAAAAACCAAATGGTTTTATATTTTAACTTCTTGCCATAATTCTTCCTGCCTATTAATTTCTTCTTTACTAATAGCACCAAACATTTAAGTGATTTTCCCAAGGCAGCTGGTTATGCAGTGAAGAGAGTACTGGTCTTGGAGTCGAGGAGACTTGAATTCAAATCCAGTGTTACACACTTACTAGCTTTGTAACCCTAAACAAGTCACTTAGCCAGTTCACTTAATTCTGTCTCTATATGCTCAAATGGAAAGAGGTGATAAGTCTCTAAGTGTTGAGAGGATCAAATGAAATAACGTTTGTGAATCATGTAGCACAGTATCTGGCATGTTGTTGCTGATTTGTTTTCAGTTCTGTCTGACTTTTTTTTTTCTTTTTGGAGGAAAGAGGGCAAGGCAATTGTGGTTAAGTGACTTGCCCAAGGTCACACACCTAGTAAGTGTTAAATGTCTGAGTCTGGATTTGCACTCAGGTCCTTCTGACTCCAGGGCCAGTGCTCTATTCACTGCACCACCTAGCTTCCCCTATTGCACTCTTCTTGACCCCACTTGGGGTTTCTTGGCAAATATCATAGAACGGTTTGCCATTGCCTTCTCCAGTTCATTTTTACAGATGAGAAAACTGAGGCAAACAGAGTTAAGTGATTTGCTCAGGATCTCCCAGCTAGTAAGTGTCTGAGGCCACATTTGAACTCAGATCCTTCTGATGCCAGGGCAGGCACCCAAACCACTGAGACACTTAGCTACCTACATGGCATATAATTGGTCTTAATAACGTTTCCTCCTTTCCTTTCTGAGATCACAGAACCAGTATGTATAAAAAGCACTATTGGAACCCGAGGATTCTTGATTCCAAGACTAACTGTCTCAGCCATGGTCACATTGCCTCTCTAAAAGATTGATATTAAAAAAAAATAATAAAACCAACCAATATATCGATGGCACCTGATAGCAATAGGCAATGTTCCACACCCATAGTCTCCCACCTGTCAGAGAGAAGAAGCAAGTTTAATGTTACATTAATACCGTAAGTTAACTATTGCTTCCAAATACATAATACTTTGGAGCTATAAAATATTTCATATTCATCATTTCATTTAATCTTCCTATTCCCGTGATGTAGGTTCTAAAACTACTATATTTTCCTTTTATGGATGAAGAAAGTACAGCTCAGACAAGTTTGTGATCTTAATGCCATGCAGCCGGTTAAGTATTAGAGCCAGGACTGAAATCTAGGTTTTCTGACCCCCAGGTTCATGTCCTTTCCTCCACACCAGGCTGTTTCTCACAGACAAGAAACAGCTTAGAGGTCTTGGATTCCTAACATCTCTTCTCCAGAGACTGCCAAAAATATTGTGCTGGGTGAATATGAGGACTATATTTCACCCTGAGAAATTGCTTTACTCAGAATCATTATTTTCATCCTAGGCTTCCAGCTTACCATAGAGCTCTTAAAAAATAGCTGTTGATTAAAAAACAGGTAAGGATGCACTTGGGCAAAATTATCATTGGAGGTCAGTGATACACTATCTAAGGTGTAAATGGAATCTGTTAAAAAAAATTTGCTGAACCACAGCAGATGGTTATTTATGACAATATGCTAGGGACTGGGAAATGACAGAACGGAAGGGCAACCCAGTACCAATTTTCCAAGGTGGAAAAAAATAACTATCATGGTAATTATGGTTCAGGGAATGTAACTTAAATCCTTCAATAATGAGACAACGATTTAAAAGAACCCGTAAAATTCTCCAAGTAACTAAGTCATGAACAATAAGCAGCATTGGTTTATAAAGTGAAAATTGTGATAGATGAAATTTAATAGCTTTTTGATGGGATTACCAGATTAATAGACTATGGAAAGGCAGTGATTGTAATATGTTTTTATTTTATTATGTCTCAGAGTCTCATGTGAAATTTACATCATTTCAAATTTTCTGGAAAATGAGAAGAGTCACATGGATCGGAAACTACTTAAAAGTTTTCATAGTAAAAATGAATAGTAAAGGGTATGGGTTTGGAGGTAGAGATTGCTGGTCTATTACATCAGGGGTTAGAGTGAAGCTGGATTTTAATTAACAAGCTGACTGATTTGATGCCTTGGAAGAAGTATATGACTGTCAAATGGTTATACTGGTTGAGATGAGAAACTTAGCACAAAAAAACAAGTGCCATTTTCAGACTACCACTTGGCAGGATGTTGCATTGGGGATTACAAATATATGTGGGTTGAACTAAATAGCTGTGGAGGTCCCTTCCATATCTGAAATTCTGTGATTCTGATTCATTGGATAGGAATAAAAAAGGTAAGAAGCATTATAATACAATAGATTCAACATTAAACTTGAACCTAACAGGAGAATATCATGATTCTCACCCTGGCTCTGCTGCTAACTGGCTTAAGTTGCTTAATATCTCAGGGCCATGTTTTGTTTTTGTTTGGTTTGGTTTTGCTTGTTGTATTTTCCCCCATTTTTAAAATGGGGTTTTCCTTTTCCCTTTTCATATTATCATCTGATGAAGGTAAATATGTTTTGAATTTTGTCTTTTAAAAATAACATTTCATAGAAGAAATATTTACTATTTTAAAAATAATATGTATTTTGAATTTTGAAAAAATATCTATCTGGGACAAGATTTGGAGAACTAAGGAACTAAATACAGAATTGAAGGCAACTTAATAACAGAAATGGAATACTGAAGGATAGAGATGGCAATGCCATTTTTCTGGGGTAGAATTATTAAAAGTACAGAGAAAGCCAAGAATAAATTGAAGAGATACAGGGGGTCCGAACAGCATTCTATCTAACAACCTTTGTAGTGTGTCCCTCTGGTTTGAGTAAGCAGCTATATGAAAATTCTAAATGGATCAGTTAGAGTTTGATCGGGGAACTTTAAGGGGCTTCAAGAATTGATTTAATAGGGAAAAGAATACACACAAGCATAACGTGATTAAGCAGAAATTAATTCAGGAATGAAGGAGGCAAAAGTTCCTATGCCTTGAAAGAACAGGATTGACCCTGTTACTCCCTTACTCAAAAAATGTTTGTAATTCCCTAAAATAAACTACAATCATTTGGTTGTATTCATTAATTATAAGTAATATGATATTGATATTTCTGGCCTTTCACACTAAGACTCCAGATCACCTACTTTTATTCTCTTCCTTTTTAGACCAGACCTATATTTTCATTGGAACAGAGAATTCCACATGATAAGACTTTTCTGACAGGGCAGATTCGTATCAACTCTACAAGTGACAATTTTAGAGAATTGTCTGGTCGCATTGACAGGTTTCCCAGAATCACAAGGTTTGAGTCTTTATAAAGGAAGGTTTTCTTAACTCTGTTTTTTGTCCTGGACCTCTTTTCAGAATAATGTTTTCAAATACGTAAAAAACATATAGGATTCCCAAGGAAACCAAATATTGAAATATAATTATATATGTATACATATATTTATGTATGTACATATACATGTGTTTCTGTATATATGTATGCACACATATAAATATGAATATATGCACATATATGTGTGTGATATCTATGTAGCTATCTATCTATTTATCTATCTATCTATCCATCTCTCCATTTCAGAACCCAAGTTAAGAACTATGCTGTAAGTCCTACTGACTCCAAGGCCAGCTTTCTATCCACTATTCCATCTTGTCTTTCTCCAGCCTACCTTTGAAGACTAATTTCTCATTGCTTCTCTTCTACATCATAGCTAAACTGGGATAATTGTGATTTTGTAAACTTAACCTTCCATCTCTAGTCCTGTCTTTGCATATGCTGTTCCAGACCTGAAATGTATTTCTCCCTCACTTCTAACTATTAGACTTTAAGGTTCTTTAAGGATCAACTCAGGTATCATCACATCCTACTGGAAGTTTTTATGATCATCCTGAAGTTTTATTGTATTCACTTAGAATCATAATACTAAATCTGGGTATCTGGGTGGGAGCTCAGAGGCAATGCAGAACACACTACTAATTTTACAAGTTAGGAAACTGTTGCCCCAGAAGGCTAAATTTCTTGCCCCAAAGCAAACAGATAGTAAATTTCAGAGGTGAAATTTGAACCCAGGTCTTCTGACTTTAGAGTCAGTGTTTTATTCACTGGACGACATACTTCGCCAGTAGAAGGTATGCCCCTTGTTAGCAAATCACATGTTGGTCTTGTCTCATGATTCCTCAAATTCATAGTGTCTTGCACAACAGGTGTTAAAAGATGCTTATTGAATTGAACTGAACTGAAAGATTCAGAGGAAGCTGATTTGGACTTAATTTGCTTGAAGTCAAAGGGAAGAGCTAGAGCCAATATAGGGAAGTTCCATGGTTGCTAATTTGGAGTATCTATATAAGGAAAATTTTGCTAAGACTTAGAGAAGTGGTTCTGAACCTTCCTAATGCTGTGGCCCTTTAATACTTGTATGTGGGTGGATCTGCATGTGGGTGGACCCGCCTGGAGACTGATATAGGAGCAGTGTCTCGATTCCTAAGACCATCAGAAATATGTGTTTTCTGATGTTCTTAGGCAACCCTCAAAGGGGTTGCAACCCACAGGTGCTGCTGACTTAGAGTTATATAGTAATGAAATGGATTACATTGGAAGGTTACAGTTAGCCCAGTTGCTGAAGGTTTTCAAAGATGACACTTGCAATGGATGTTTTGGATGGGATCCAGGCTTTCAGAAAGGGTCAGACAAGATATCTATGAATATTCTAATGCTGAGTCAAATAGACAAAGAACAAGGGGTTCATTGGTCAGTTGAATTCTAAAGAGAAATAGGTCAATTTCCTAGAGAAGGAAAGAGAAACACAGGTGATCTGATTTTAATGTAAACCCAACTAGTAGTATAATAAATCACTCTAGTAGACAACCATTTAGGCAAAGTTTAAAAAGTGCTTTGAGTTTCTTCAAATGAACAACAAAAAACAAAAAAAGTATAGAGACATCCAAGTTGATAACTGAGTAGAAAGTCAAAGATAGCTCTCTGGGAGAAGCATTTTCATGGTGCTTGATTAGATTAGGTATGAGCTATTTAATCCATTTCTAAAAGTGAGAAATGGTTTGGATTAAATAGCTCTCTTTTACTAACAAACAAATCCAGTGTGCTTGTACTAAAAGGGTCATTAACCATATAGAGGGAGCTAAAGAAAGTCAATTCAACAAGTTTAATCAGAGCTTAAGAGCTATTTATTGATAATTGTTTCATGTCTTAGTGATTTTTTTCAGAACCACACGCCCAAAAGTTTCAGTGCCTTTTGACCCTCCCTCTCTTTCCAAGTCTATATTAAGGAACATTATATAATTGCCCCCATACACACTAGTCATGCTAGTATCTGGAATTATTTATCACAGCTGAACCTTTAGCTTAAAATAAAACTTTTTGAAAATACAAGGAGCACCCAAGTCATACATATCTAATAAAATGGTCTGGTGCTTTTTTATGGTGTTAGGTAATAATTGAGAAGAAATAGTCTGAGAATTGATACCTCAATGCTAGTATCTACTTTGCTATTTCTTGATATATGAGCTTGGGTAAACATCTTCACCTGGTATAGACCCATTCATTGATTTTTCCCCATATCCTGACTTTGGATCCACTTCCCCACTGTCATTGGTGCCATCCCTTCCCAACTCTCCCCCCTACTCCCAGGTTGGGGAGCTCAGAACTATTCACTGAGATAAAGCCACTTCTAGGATGTTTTTGTAACTTTTCTAAAAGGATTCAAACTGCAACAGGATGAGATCACTAAACTTGAACATTCACATTTTACTGGCTTGTTGCATAAACTTAGAAATTGGGGTAGGATGTAGGATTCTGTGCATAAATGTCTCTTTTTGCTGTCTAAATCAAGATTTATCATAAATCGTCTGAGGATCCACACTAAGCTTCAACCACAATTATCATATCCAGGAACCCATTGCACTGACTCACAGCTTCCACATGGATACATTATTCTCTAATCAATCCTTTTTGTTACAGATGTTCACAATATTTTATTCTTTCCACTTGTATCCTGTTGTCATTCTCTTCATATCCTCAACATCTACCTTATTGTCCAATTTCATGAACCCAAGGACTAGATGCCTAATCATGATTGTGTATCATAGGACAATTACTAATGACTGCTATTTTATAGCCTGGGCAGCAATTGGCAAGTGCAAGCCCCTGTGAGCCTTTTTTTACATAGCAGAACAGAACTTTTCCATGAGTCTATCATTACCTCTCTGACTTTCAGTTTCCTTTTCTGTAAAATAAGAGGTCATTGCCAATGTTCTTTACTGTTCTTTTGTTTTATGGTGAGACTCAGCTCCTGGGGAATGTAAGTGAGCTATACTGTAGCAATTTACTACATTTCAATAAACAACCAGAATTCATTTCAACTAATATTTGGGATGTGAGGCTGACCTGTCCTGAAGGAGATCTGAAATGTCTTATGGAAAGAAAGCCCAAGCAGTAAAAAGGGCAGCAGGGAAGCTATTCTTTGGTTCAGTTGCAGATAATCACTAGTAATACAGTTGAGAAATAGTACATTTTATTCAAATAATCTTGCCTTACTTCTCCACCTATCTAGAACAAACTACTGTGCTGGAGTGACCCTGAGCTCCACACTAAATGCTGAAATCTTCCCAACTCAACAGTCAGCAACATGTTTTAGCATCAAGATTAAGAAGAAGAGAGGAGAGAGTAGAAAGGGTGAGTAGAGGAGATTCTGACTTGAAGTGCCAACTAAGGAATAATGAAATATTGTTTTGTACACTACAAATTGAATGTTTAAAAAGTGCTGGATTTGAAGTCAGATAACCTGGGTTTGAATGCATCCTCTGCCACTCAGTTTCTACATGTCTTTGGACTGCATTAGTTTATCTATAAAATAGGATGAGATTGGACTAGATTGCTTCTACATTGTAGAATGTAGGGCCTGACACATGGTAGGCTCTTAATAAATGTTTGATGATGATGATGTCAGAAAATTTAATAATCCAACAAACCTGAAGGCAGTGAACATCCCACATACATCCTTACATTTCAAACAAGGTCTTTCATTTATTTTATTTTATTGCCTTTTTTTGGAGGGGGGAAAGGCAGGGCAATTGGGGTTAAGTGACTTGCCCAAAGTCACACAGCTAGTAAGTGCTAAGTGTTTGAGGTGGTATTAGAACTCAGGTCCTCCTGACTCCAGGGCCAGTGCTCTATTCACTGCATCACCTTGTTGTGCCAGGTCTTTCATGTATTGATATAATGATGATGATGATGATAAATCCCCAAATCTAATGAACCTGAAGTCAGGGACTATCCTGTTTACAACCTTATTTCTCAAACAACACCTTGCACATAGTTGGCCTTCAACAAATGTTTGCTGATTCATCAGTTGTGAACAATAATCCCCAAACATAGAGGAATTAGAGAATTCAGGGTCAATAGCCACTAGATGGGGGAAGAACAGAAGTCTTTGGGTCTCTCTCTGGCAAAACTGTTGAGAATGGCAATTGTGTTGATATTAAAAGCCCAAACTACGGCTTTTTCTAGTCTAGGGTTATAAAGGAACCCCCTTCATGTTTTCTTCCTTCAAAGCCCTGGAAATGTATTTATCACAAATCTTAATTCAAACTGATGTCTCTTTCTTCTTCTCTAGTCTCTCACAGCCTGAAGATATTTTTTTCTTGTTGGAATGATTTTTCCACTTAGTTTTCAAGAATTTGTCATTTATGAAAATACATGTTGGACTGAGGTACCCACTGGAAGATTCCTGCAGGGAAACTGCCTAGTGAGGTGTTGATAGCGGGACTGCCACAGCCCCATTCATCCTCCCTACAAACAAAGGAGTTAGAAAGCCATCTTTCAAAATACTGTGTCCCTAAAACAACTGAACCTCAAGGGACTTAAAAAGACTGTTGGTGTGAAATGAGGACATAAAAATGAGTCCTGTGGGTATGGCTCAAATAGGTGATCTTTGTGGTCGTAATTGAGAGATCTAAAATGGAAAAATACTTGCCACTCCTCTTGTTTGTCCCCTCATGGCTCATACTCCTTCCCTATATTTATATTTCCCCCTATCCCCCTCCAGCAACTTTCTCTATTCCACTTTCTACCAGGACTGAATGACTTAGTACATGCTTGAGAGGTCTTGTCTCTTACTGGGATTGAGAGACCTTTTAGGGCCCTTTCAACATTAAGTCAGAAATGCTGGCGAATACTTAGTTTATGAATCATACTGCCAGCACTTTGAGCTCTGTTTCTGATGCATAATTTACTCACTCAAAATGAAAGAGAACAAAAGTAGAAATCCAGTTAATGAGAGTGTCAAGGACTTGGAGTGTTTCTCAAAATTCTGGCTCCAAAACATCTGTGCACAGATGTTACAGATGCATATGAGGTATGGTTCCTCTCACCTCTGGGGTTGGCTACAGATGTGTTCCTTCTCAGAACAGGCTGCAATTAAGAAAAGGGAATGATAGTGTACACTCTATCAAAGATATCAATTAATGGCACCCTCAAGGTGCCAAATTCATAAAAAAGCAAAAGATGTTTGTACCCCAGGTACAAAAACTTAAGAACAACAAAAGTGTTCTTCCCTAGAGGTAAAAGCTACTTCTGGCTCAAAGGAGAGCCAGTGCAAACACTGTAACTTGGCCTCTAGCTAGAGCTAACATTTGCATCCTTTGTTCAAAAGGCTTTAATAGAAATGGACATTGTAAACACCTGCCTTGGTGTGTGTCCTGTTTGGCAGATGTCCAGCTGGTCAAGGCTCACTACCACCTTGTTCTTATGTGATTGTCTTCAGGGAAAGCATTACCCACTTGAGAGTCCACTTTGAACTGGACCCCCAGCATCTGTCATCTACCTCTATTTATTAATGGCAAGCTGACAAAGGCTTCGGATGGATTGCCTCCTCTTTTTATACCCTGGGAGAGATGGCAGATGGAGTAAACACCCTGCTGGGGGTATTGCTGAGCAGGCAAACTTCAGTTGCTGATTTATGCTCATTTGAACCAAATCATTAAATTACTAGAACTGCACATCTGCAGCATCATCATTGTGTCCTGACATGCAATAGCCTTCACTAGTAGTGAGAATTTTCACTCAATCTTACTAGGAGTCAAACTCAAAAAATCAACTTTTCCCTTGGCTTCTCTCCTGTACTAACTGTAATGATTCTACATTATGCTGTTCTCTATTGCTATTTGTTCTCATAAATTTTCATCATGGGGATGACAGGACAATCTTCATTTCTCATCAATGAAAGTATTGTTTCCCACTAGGCATCTCCCAGAGATTACTTTGGAGACGAACAAAGGATTTCATTAGGGAGCCAAGACTTCTGGGGCTTGATAATTCATTCCCCTTGTTATTCACTGTTCAGTTGTTAGAGCTGAAGGCAGGTGTCTTGATCTTGAAAGTAGGACAATGATGCAATGTATTTCCAATCAGCTGCTGGAAGAAAGGTTGCAACCCACCTCATTCAGAATTCAATTAGGCACATTGGCCTGGAGAGTGGAGAGAGGGCATGCATTAATTCGTGCAGATACTCTACTCTAATCACTTTATTATTATTTTTTCTTAAGTAGGACTATCCCATCTTGTTTTCCTTGAATGGCCAAGGAAGTAACTAAATATATTTTTCATTTAACAACCTAAGGAAAAAATGAAGTGAGAAAAAAATCTGCTTAGGGAAAAATTCTAACATATACCCCCTTGATTTCTCATTGCAATGGAAAATTGATCTTTGATTCATATGTGTGCCTGCTTCTTCCACTTATTCATTGGATGTGGTAATAATAAACTCCTCTATTGCATACATCCTCCTAGAGGAGTTAATCAGCTACAGGTACAGCATAAACTGTCACTTCCCTAGCTAAAGTGGAGAGTGGCTGCTCAGAAAAACTTACCAAAGAGCATGGAAGCAGATATTAATGAGAAAAAAGTTAAATGTCATGTAGATTTTAAACTGTAAGAGTGTACCTTGGGGGAGAGAATCCAATTTCCACAATTTCAGTTTGAGTGACTCCCAATCTTTTTATCAAAGTGGGGTGAAACAATGAATACTCACCGGTGTGTTTGGTGTCACTTTATGACTTTAATTCTAATGTTTCAGCTTTTAAAATAAAGAACTGTATTGAAACTAAAAAAAAAAATTTGGAATGAACAAATTCAGAAGTTCTGCCACCAATGAGGGTAGTACCTTAGGCATTTGGTTCATTTTTTTAAGACAAGAAAATGAATATACTTTGTCCATTTAAATAGATCAAGTTCCCATAATCTCATTTATCAAAATAATATTTCCCTTGCAATAGCTAAATTAATTATCCCAAAGATTTCAAAATCTTAAAGACCTGAAAATCTAATGGTAAAATTCAGGACATTTCTTGGGAATGTCTAACTTTTCCTTTATATAATTACTTTAAATTTTGAAGCTGTAGTCAGAGGTTTATGGTTCTCCATCTTTAGCGTTCCAACAGTATTGCAACTTTAGACCATATTGTCGGACATCATTGTATTCCTTCTATTTCCCTCAAAAATACTCACATGAGGAGTAAGTCTGGGTTGTCAAATCTACTGGAAGACTATTCCTCTAGAGATCATTAGACTCTTCTCTAGGTTTTGAAATGATTGGTGAAATTCAAACCAGAGACTATGAATCATCTTTGTCTTGCTCAGTATAAATTATCAATGATTCATATTTCCCATTTGAAAGCTGAGACAGATTTCCAGCCATTTTTCTCCTCCCAATCCTCCTCCAACTTTGGCCAACATTTTGCAGTCTTTCTCTTTGATATATCTCTACCTTTTGTTGTAATGACACAGTAAGTGTAGTATGGAAAAGTAAATAGTTAAAGAGAAGTTTTTTTTTATTAGCAATGACTGCGAATAATAATTTTATAAATAATTCTGAAGGCACTATACATAGCTGCCTTCTTCACTCACCAAACACATGCCCCTGCATTATGAATAAAGTACAGCTACTGTTTGGTATGAAGGCAAATCCATTTACTTTAATGTGTTTGCGATAATACATATAGTTACTGCTTGGTCCTGGATGACTGATTGTTGACAATCAATTACTTGATATGCTCTTTGTCTACTCCAAATTACCCAGATATCATAATGTACATTGCAATTGACTGCCTTATAATACTATTTTTCCTCCTTATGTTGAAAATTAGAGCAATTGATTTCTATCTCTCTATCTCTGTCACTTTCTTGTTAGGTATCTGTCTGCATAGATAGGTAGATAAAAAAAAGTCATTTGGATGATTATTCTTTGAATCCTTTCTATAAGCTAGGGATGAAAATAACAATAATAATATAATGATACTTGTTTAATATCAATTTTTGTTTTTAAGTCCAATAGCTAAGTCTCATGATTCTACATGAGCAAGGTTAAGAGGTAAATTAATTTAGAAAAGCTGAGCATATTACTTCTCATTCTGATAACTGTTTGTTTCTGACAGACTCTCTAAAAAAGTATGATCTATTGAGTTAATAAACAAAAGCTAACTATTGGCTATATAACCTGAGAATTAATATGGACTATGCTATTTTATTTCTTCTCTATATAAATGTTATCTTCTTGATTCATGTCTACCTTCTCATTTAAGCATCAGATATTTGACCATATACCTGGCCCAGGTAGGGGAGTGATTGGTGATTGACTTTACCAGCTTCCCTGGAGGAGGAGGAGAAATATTGACTCAAGCAAGATTTGGGAGATATTGCTCCTCATTTTCTTGGGGCTTCAGTTGTGTCCAACTCTTGCTGACTCCATTTTGGAGTCTTCTTGGCAAAGGTACTGGAGGGGTTTGCCATTTCCTTCTCCATCTCATTTTATAGATGAGGAAACTGAGAATAACAGGGTTAAGTGACTTGCCCAGGGTCACTCACCTAGCAAGTGTCTGAGTTCAGATTTGAACTCAGGTCTTCTTGATTCCAGTCCTGTCATGCTATCTACTGTGCAACCTAGCACCTTTCTTTACATTGAGATCTCCTCCCTATTAGTGTAATTTTCAAACAAGAGGAAATATGAAATATTTAGGACCAAAAAAGATAAGAGTGAGACTCTGGGCACCCTTCTCTCCCAAGAAATCCATGTGCCTTCTAGACTCTCAAAACTGTCTCAGTCTCTTCTTCCCTAATCCTTTACCACCTTCTCCTTGGGCCTGCTTCTAACCAAAGCAAGAAATAGCCCCAAAGACCCACTATAACTTCCTAGGGGTACTCTGAAGAACTCCAATAAATTTTTACATACATATCTCAATATTGACTTTAGCCTAAGAATTTCTTCCTCTTCAGTTTACTATTACTAGGTACAAAACTGTTACAATGGATTTCCTCAGAGGTCCATAATAGGTTCCTTTAGAACAGATGTAACAAAAACACAGATTAGCTTCAGGTCACAGCACTTGGGTCACAATATTCTGAGTGATGCCAGAACAAGATTAAAATATAATTGGAAAATATTTTTTAAAAATTAAAATAGTAGAACATGGATAATGCTAATTTGTGGTTTTCTAAGTCAACATGCAGCTGCACAGGTCTTTATGTGGTTTCTTGTTTCACTTTTCTTTTTAAGTTTGATGCTACTGTTTTAACTACTCTGATCAAGGTGAAAGGTGAATTCTGAGGCTCACAAGAAAGTTTTAGGTTCTTGATGTATTTGCCAGAATGATTTTTCTAATAAAAGCTAATATACACACATGCAGAAAACCATCATATGAAAGAGAGATCTTAATTGAAATCCAAGCTCAATTGTAGCTGAAAGTATAATGGGACAGTGCCAAAGCTTATACTCTTCTAGGACAACAACAGAGGCAGAGGGATTAGAATAAGAAAGATGATAGACCTACTATGTCCTAGTCAGACTTAGTATGAAGTAATGTGTTCCATTCTTGAACCTACAATTTAGAAAGTTCATAACTGAGTTTGAGTATGTCCTGGAAAAAGTGACTAGGATGATGAGGGGACCAGAGACCCCACTGGTCTTAGAAGTAGAGATATTTAGTTTGGAAAGGAGAAAAAAAAAATCTGAGGCCATGATAGATGTTGTTTAATGGACTATAATATGAAAAAAAAAATTTTAAAAAGAAAACAAGATTGCACTTGTTAAGCATGACCTAAGAGTATGGATCTAGGAGCAATGAGTGGTAATTTCAGAGAGGTGTATTTAGGCTAAAGATAAGTAAGAACTCATCGATGGTTACAGTGCAGTGCCTGGCACTTAGCAAGTGTCTAATAATTGCATCTTGTCTTGGTAATTATTCTACAGGTCAGTGAGCTGCCTTAAGAGGTAGTGAGTTCATTATCTCTGGGAACTTCAAGCAGAAGGTATATGACCACTTATCAATGATGACCTAGACATAATTCTTGGTCAAATATGGGTTGGACTAAAGAGCCTCTGGGATTTTCTCTATCTATGGGGTTCTGTGTATTATATGATAAATATGGCTCCTGGCCTTGAACATGAAGCCTAATGGTGGTGAAATATGACAAAGATTATAGTACAAAATATTACATGATAAATGCATAATGCATCCAATGTGCCTTGCAAACACTTGATTCGCATCATTTTGCATTCTTCCCTCTTGACTTTTAAAGCCCACCTCATATTCTTTTCTTTTGCAGATGCTTTCTTAGATTAAGTAGAATGTGAAAATCATGCATAATTCTATAAACGCAAACAAATGGCACCTGTCCCACAAAAAAAACCGCCTGAAGCTAGAAAACACCTACTAAGGTAAATTGCCTATGCTGTTGGTCAGTCTTTTTGTCTTCTTTCCTATAGGATAATGTTAATTGCTTGAATAGTGAAATCCTTTTTCCTCTTTTCTTTGAAATGTTTAGTCTAGCACCTAGGGCAGGCAGTTTGGGTGCTGAGTTTGTAATTCAACCATTGCAGGTGAACAAAGTCAACAGGATATGACCCTTGTACCCTTGGTTTGGATAGCATTATCATGCCACAGTCCATTGAATTCAGCATTTCTGGGAATCTGTTGATAAAATGAAAGTATAATGATCATTGACTGATGAATTTATTGAAGAAGGTTTGTTCTACTTAGTTTCAGATTGTCATCATCCTCTCTGTTAAAAGCATTAGATTTCTATTTGTAATACATTACATTTCTCTTTGATACAAATGAATGCAGGGGAGTATCAGTGTCTGAGCGGAGCTCCAGTGTGCTAACCTTTATGCTGCCTCATGCCAACAATTTATTTCTTCTCTGAAATGTTTAAACAACTTTCTGAACTCCCGATGATTCAGATCATTGCTTTCTTGAGCCATAAAGTGGCTGGCTAAGGCACATAATGTACCTCAGCTGTGAAAAGAAATACAGAAAAGTCCAGCAGCATCTCAAAACAAATTCCAGGAAAGGGTCTTGTCTGGTTACAATGTGTGTGTGTGTGTGTGTGTGTGTGTGTGTGTATTTAATGTAGCTCTTTTAGATGTATATTATATTGCTTCCTCATCAAGAAGATGAAGACAATGGGGTATGAAAGCTTTCCTTGTGCTCAAACTATAGTCCAATAACTAATTTAGGAATCCTAAATTTTGAATTCTAAATCTTTGAATTAGAAACAATATTTGTTGCCAGTCCTTTAACACAGTGCTGAGTAGAAAATTCCACCAATGAGTCAAAGTTTTCACCTCAGGGGAGTATATTCAGCGTACAGACCCATGATGAATTTCTCCCCATTCTTCAAAACTAAGAAGGACCCAGGTAGCAAATGAAACAGAATTTAGGGGGAGGTTAATGATACCTAAAAGAAAGGTTTGTCATCTGACTCTCTTCAACAGTGGGAATCTTCCTGAAATGAGGTAGTTATTTGAAGGTTTCAAATTGGGTAGTTAATAGAAGTGGAAGACTTGCCAAGAGTCAAAGATCAGGATGGGGAAAAACAAAAACAACAACAACAAAAAACCCAGAAAATGAAAATCCTTATATGTTGATATCTGTGCTTATTTCCAATGGCTTAGCTTTCATCATTGGGATTAAAGTGAATGATATGTCTTTCCTTGTGCATCATCTTCCATGACAGATGCTAACAGTCTGGCTAGTGTGGCAGATATAGAGTCACTCAAGGAAGGGGCTAAAGCTCTGGGCTTGAAAAGCTCTGATGGTTTGATAGTATGACAGATTGAAGGGGCCATATACTCATTTCTAAAGTAACTTAACTTCACATAGTGAATGAAGGGACAGGCTTGGACTTCTGAGTACTTGGGTACAGGTTCTGCTTCAGACATGAAATTGTCTGTGTTAACTTTGAGTTCATTACTTAACTTCTCTGAATCTCAATTTCCTTATCCATAAATTAGGATAATTATACCAGTGGCACTTTTCTCAAAGAGCTATTAGAAGAATTAAATGAGATAGTGTATATAAATTGCTTTGCAAAACTTAGATCACTATATAGGTGTTCCAAAAGTCATAGTGTACTTTTTAAGCTATCAAAACTCCTGAATATCTATCAGTCATTACAGCCATCATCTCTTGCTTCTCTTCTCATTTGATGAGTTCAGATGGAAATGGTCCTTGGCCAAGTTGCTGTCCTGCTATTATTCTATTATATTTAATGCTGTATGGACTATTGCACACGTGTATAAAATAACTGCCTTGTCTAACTGAATAAAAGCATTTTCATTTCATGTAGCTGAGAGATTATGGGCATTTTGTATGATAAAATCAATTTATAACATTGCTCTTAAATACTCATAGATTGATGTCATGCCCAGGTGATTTTGGGCAACACTTTTATCTGTTATGATGCTCTTGCTTCAATAGAGTTTATTTGTTGACTTTTTAAGAATATTTTGAAACTTATATTTATAGTTTGGAGACTTGTCTTAGATTTTGAAAGAAAGTGAACTTCTGAAATGCAATCCTTGTTTCCTGTTTATGTTATGTGTTCAGTGGGTGCTTAATTTTTGCTACCCTCAGGGAAGTGTTGAGTTTCACTATTTCCTTGCAAAATGTGCACAGATCAATAAGTACAGGCTCCTAGAGAAAAACCCTTCTGTGATTTCTGATTTGAGACTCTATTTCTTCATCTCTAAAGTGGGGATGATAATATGTATGCCAGCTGCCTTACAGGGTTGTTATGAGAAAAGTGATTTGTAAACTGCAAAACTATTTGTAAATGGCATATACAGCTATTATTCTTTGTGATGAGAGGCTTATCACATTTCCTTTGTCTGGGGGCTGTTTGGAAAAGACTGCAAGTGAGATGCCCACTGTGTTTAAAAGCATGATTAATTCTCCCTTGAAGTGACAGGCTCTGATTTATTAGGATGCCTCAAAAAAAAAAACCAAAAAACAAAAATACTGAGCCTGGGTATGTGTGAATCTACATGGAGGTAATCTCTGTGGTCATTTTCTGGGAGCTGGTGATAGGCCAAAGGGCAGCCATCAGGATGCTGGAATTGGAATGGCACTGGAGGAGTTTTTACAGAAAGTGATATTCCAAAAGCTCCATTGCAAAAATCATGAAGCAATGCTCTGGGCCCAAAGACCACCAATACAACTTGGGTCTGCTATAGTTAGGTATCCTGCAGGAAAGAGGTAGGGGAAGTGGGAAAGAGGACTTCCTGTTCTTGATTGGCCTTCCATCATTCCACTTAGCTTCCAGAAGCAGGTATAACCCATCATTTCACTTCATTCTTGCCTCCTGGGCTCAGCCTTGCCTAGGTGCCCAAGCTATCGTGAAGCCTTAGGATAAAAGTAACAAGTCCACCAGCGGTTCAGTTCTACTTGTTTTACAGGGCATCAGCCTGTACATGGTCCCTGAGGGGTATTAAGATCTGTAATATGTGACATTTACTCCCCAGTAGTGTACTAGGTAGTTAAGTAGACAAGTCACATCCCTGTGAAATGATGAAACAAACATGTGACACAATAGAAAAGAGAATTATAGTGCTACGGGTCTAATGGTCTCCTGGGCAGGTCAGCTAGGCCAAATCTGACCCACATATTACAGACAAAGAAACTGAGGCCCATGGAGATTTAGTGATTGGCCCAAGGTCACAGAGATAGTAATCATTAGGGGGTGGGATTAGAATTCATGGCCTCATAGGCTAGAACCAGTGCTTTTTCTGCCGTTATATATTGTCTCCTAATCCAGTGACAGAATTTGTGATATCAACTCTGAAGTGTAATAGGTATTCAGAGGAAAAAAGATCATTTGGTCAAAGTTTCATAGAGGAGATGGACATTGAACTGAGCCATGAAAGGTGTGCTGACGGTGGATTTATTTAGGTCAAGGGAAATTTTATTATGGTTAATGAGATCAGTAGACAGAAAGGCATGAAGGTGGGAATGAAAATAAGCACTCAAGACTCTGAGTGTCACTATTGTTCATTGTATTGTCATTCAAATTCAAAAGAACAGAGGCTGGTTTTTGTTGTTTTCATTTATATTTTTACAAAGCACAATGCTTAGTGAACATTCAGTAAATGTTGGATGAAGAATAAATGAACTCCTCAAATGTATTTTTCCTCTAAAAAATAAATTAAGGTGTAAAGTATGAGAAGAGAGAATAGCCAAGGAAGAGCATTGGGAAAGGAATAAAGGAGAGTAATCAGGGTGCTGGATGCTTGCCTTAATTTCAGGGAATAGGTGATGGGGATAAGGACAGATGACTTGCTCTGAGTTTATGAGTCAAATAGACCCTCCAGAAAATTGTTCAGGAGATCCTTTCTGAGTTCTGAGATTTATGAGACTGAGTTGGGGGTCAGTGGATTTGCAAGAGATCCTAAAATCTCAATAGGTGGCCCATAAAGCGGCAACCTCCTTTTAAGGATTATGATTGTTATTTTTTTTTTAAATTGCTCTTTGAATTATAGTCAGCTTCAGGAGATATTTTCCCAGGTAAATAACCTGAAAAACACATGTATCCTCAAGGATTCATTTTCTTTGAAACCCCTTCTTTCTGGAGAAATACACCATCTGTCCAAGGAACTATCCCAGGGTTGACTATCAGATAGATGGTGCAATTTGTCATTCTTAGGGTGATGGAACGGCCACAGAAAAATATGCATGAATCCTGGGAAAATGATGAGATTGGAATTAAAGAAGAAACAATTTTAATTTGCTAAATCTCCTAAAGTGCACATATGTATTTTTCTGTATGAATAGATATGTTTAGATTCATATTCATGCATATATATATATACACATACATATATATATATACACATACATATATTATTTAAAACTTTGGCATTAATCTTCGTGATTCATAAGGAAGGGAGGCAGCCTGGCAAAGTTTAAATGATTGAAAATGATGCCGGTGGCCTTCTGCAAAATCTGATTACAGCTCTAGTGATTGATAGCTTGCCATTAGCACAGAGAAAAAAAATAAAGCCCCAAAATTGAGCTGAGTAAATCAAGAAAGACCTTTCTAGTTTACAGTGAACATTTAGACATGATTCAAAAATGTTTTAACCAAGATTTCATTTTCTGTAAATATATGTTGCCTTCGAATATGAACTATTCATTGCAGTGACTTTTCCCTGAACTGTGCTTTAATCTGGCCTTCAAGAAAGCCCAACTTTCCTGCCACCTTTCCAAGGCTCTGCGTGATTTACTTAAATGACATTGTGCAGATCCATTTGTATTCCTGTATTCCACTGCTATTGCTTGTAAAAAATGATCTTGTTTCCACCACTGGTGAGATGTGAGGATGGGAGAACATAAGGGGTAGATAAGGCAAAGAGAGGGGACTCAGCATTCAGAAATTTCACTGTCTGTTCTCACTAACCCAGGTTACTTGACAAAGAGGTCTAGTAGCTACAGATCATTATTTTATGCCTTACTGCATTGATTATATGTGAGAACTTCTCTTAAACACAGTTCCCTGGAGAACACAAGCCGTTGTATACCAAAGTATACAATGAGGGCTTGAGTATTTTAAGATCCTTCTGGCACACTAGCTGAAGCACTGGAGTAGGAAAAACATGAGTTCAATCTGGCCTCAGACTCTTACTAGCTATGTGACCCTGGGCAAGTCACTTAAGTGTGCTTGTCTAAGTTCCCTCATTTGTAAAATGACCTGGAGATGGAAATGTCAAACCACTCCAGTATCTTTGCCAAGAAACCCCCCAAAAAGAGTCACAAAGAGTTGCCTACAACTGAAAATTGACTAAACAGTCACAACAACATAATTACATAATTTCCCAATAGAAATAAGTGACAGCTTGGCATAGTGGATAAAGAACCTACCTTTGAATCATGAAGACTTGAATTTAAACTGTCTCTGATACGTAATGGTTTGCGACCCTTTGCAAGTAAATTAATCTTTTTAGGAAACTAGGAAGTTATCTAAAGTTATAAATTGTGGAGAAGCTACCAATCTGCATCAGTAGAAAGAGTTTCTTGATTTTGGAAGAACTGGATTAAAATTTCACCTTTGGCATATTCTATATGTGTGACCCTGGGCAAGTCTCAGCATTCCAGGAAACTTTATGATTATACATTACAGATCAGTTTCTGATTTCATTGGACAGGAAGTATCCTACTCTGATGGATTCACAGGCCCAGGCTAAAAGAAAAAAAAAATCATCTCATTATATAATTGACCAAATATTCTAACCTGTTCAGATTCTTTTGGGTCCTTTTTTCTTTCATCCAGTTCATTAACAGTCCCTTTCACTTTGATTTCATCTTCAAAATGACAAGCGTGAATTGTATGCCTCTATCCAAGCTATCACTAACAGTGTTGAACAGAGCAAGGGGAATCACCCATCCAAGGGATACTACACTAGCGTCCTTCTTACACATTGTACCATCGTGTAGCCCTATCTCTCTATTTTCCCCACAAGTATAGGATGAGATAATTTTTTTTTAAACTGGAGCTTAAATCTAGGTAAACCTTATCTACATTACCCTGATTTGCTTTTACAATAAGCAAAGAAAATGAAGTCAATCTGACATGACTTGTTCTTGATAAAGCCATGCCTACTCTTCATAATCAATGCTTGAGTAGGCCCTGCTTATTGAGAAAAAAAAAACAAACCCTCCAAGTATTATTTATCTGTGCCTATCAATATCCCTCTGGTTTCTTGTTTTGGTAGAGACAAATGGGGAATCAATCTTCTCTCAGAGCAGCAGTGGCTTTAAATATTAGCCTTGGCTCTTTTTCTTTGGTCTCATTGGCTCCTCTGAGCATTTTTTTTGTCCTCTAGAGTTGATGATTCTCTACCCGATTCTGCGAGAGGATGCTATCTGTCACCCAAATGAGATGACCTCAGCAGAACCCCCTCCACTCTCCCAGAGCTCTTTCAGGCTGCCTATGGCCCAAAAAATGTCCTCTGCTGAAATAGTGCTCCCAGAAGAGTACCATTTAATCTGTCCCAATAAAAGCAACTTACTGTAAGTAGTGCTAAGTGGGGCTCCATGCCAGTTATGGTAATTTCGCTGCCTGGAAACCACATAGTTCAAAAGTAGACTGGTTTCTACCTTACCTGAACATGTGGAGATCCGTGCGAAAAACTGAACAAGGCAGTTTAAAATTGATACATTAAGCAAGTTCCAAACGTTGAACTGGTTGTTTCATTCATGATTTCATTTTTTTTTCCTATAGGGAGGCCATGGGTCACTTTCCTTCCCTGCTCTTCTTAACTGCTTATGAGACTCTTGCCCAGACACTAACTAGCTGTGTGACCTTCATCTAGTTACTTAGTCTCTCTTAAGAGTCAGTTCTCTCATCTGTTAAATCAGGAATTTGGACTCAATATTCTCCAAGTTCTTTTCCAACTTTGATTCTTGGAAACAAGAAGCCTAAAACTGTTGGTTTAGAAATTTATCTTCTGGCAGCACCAGTAGATGAAAATCTACATTCCTTCTTAGAGGTTCCTTTTAAAGAAGGGGAAAAATCTTCAAATAACAGGCAAGATGTTATATTAAATGCAAGTCTGAGAAGCTCAATTTTAGGTCACTAGAAGGCCCTCTAAATTAAGTCCTGCAGTAATCAAGGGAATTTAAATGGACACCATCAGCAAACTTTTTGTGTTACAAGTTTCTTCTATGCTAAAATGTGGAAAGGACCTCCCTGTATCAATATTCACTACTGACAATGAACCCACACATCCTTGAAATTTATATCAGAATACAAATTTATTAAATTAATACTCAAGTGAATCTATTATCTTATCATTGTGGACATTTCCTTCAGAGATATAGATTATAATACATTCATGCCTACTTATCCTTTGTGACTTTTTTCTCATGTCTCCCATAAGTTGTTCACTGGAATAATGATTCCACACTGCACCAGATGGCTGTTACCAATATCACCATTGTTTCATTCCTTTTCCAAAGACTGCAAACCTGAGATGCAACGGATAAAGCACTGACCGTAGGGACTGAAGAACCCATATCTAATGCCATCTCTGCCAAATCTGTTTTAATTTAGGCAAGCCATTTGATCTACTTGGGTCTCTCTTTCTGTGTCTGTACAATGAAGAATTTGGCCTCGACCTCTAGGATCTCTTTCACTTCTAAATCTTTTATCCTCTGATAACCTCATCTGACTTCATACTCATAAAACACTTCAGCAGGACTCAGGGGAATCAATACATAATACTATGTAGTTGTTAGAGGTTTTTTTTTTTCCCTTCCTTTGGTTTGTTTTAGTTTTTCAAGGAAATGAAGAGCTCCATCTAATTTGATTTAAACTACAGTAATTAAGATACAATACGGAAGCACAATTAAGAATAAAGTAAGAAGCAATCTGAACCCTCCATGGAAATTTTAAGGAGGCAGGATGTAATTATCGAAAAGTGGAATGAATATGTTTCTACAAAAAGAAAGTGTGTGTGCGGAGGAAGTGTTGGATTTCTCATAATCATCCTCATCATGATCTTCTTTTGCATGTCTTTGAAATGACCCCTCCCTGCTAGCAGGCTTGTTCAAGTCACCATAATGGATTTTATATCTATATGGATTTATTGAAAATACTGAAGACCCAACTTGTGTTTTGGTCTTCTGTCTGGTCTAATTTTTTTTTTTAAATTAGGGATCCCTAGGTGAGTGCTTTCTTTTAAGGAATATTGACTTAGCTCTGGTACATTCTGTGGTAGCCTGCAGACTACAGCTTGGGAGATGTGAATGATGTTATAATTTTAAATAGAATTATAAAGTGGATAGGCTGGAGGATCCTAGAGCCTTCCAGTCCTTAAGCCAACAAAGGATACATTCCCATCTCTTTTTTATGGACCTATATATTTTGAAAAGGTGTCAAGTCAAAGAAAATGGTAATGCAATTAAATATTCTGCCTCAATTTATGTTTAATTGTTCCTGATTCCTGTACTATTTCTCGTATGGCTTTATATATATATTAGTCCAATTTCCCCAATAGATCATCAGCTTCTTGAAAGCACAGGCATTATCTTACACATCCAGTGTTTCAAAACCCCAAGTCACTCCATTCATCACATATTTATTGTATCTTCTATGTTCAGTACTCCATAAGAGACATGTAATTCTTGTTTTTATATGCAGAAGCATTCACTGAATACCTATGTTTTCTACAGCTCTGTTCTGGGCAACAGGGGGATACAGATCTGAAGAAGACACATTATCTGTTTTTCAGGAACAAACAGTCTAGATGGGGAGAATAGATATACAAACATGAAATAGGTAAGGTAATATTTCATGGTGTTCTTTAGGGGGCAAAGTGGGTAATCTGGACCCATTATTTTGTTATCAAGAGCCATTTTCTGTGTGAAACCTGCTTCCATGAAAGAATCTCGCAACTTAGCTGTAACTTATAATCTTAAGAGAGTTATTTGGGAGTATGGAGAGGTAGTGATTTACTCATAGTCACATGGTTGTATGTTCTAGAAGCTGGCCTTGAGTGTTCATCTTCCTCGCTCCAAAGCTGGACCTCTACCCACCATCCCAGGATGTTTCTTGGATTTTTATTTTATTAAGTGCTAAACTGATTGGTGCTAATAAACCCTAGATATACCAGAGGAAGGGTCTCTTCGTATAAAATGCTTTAGTTAGGACTTCATGAGAGAGATGAGTAGGATTTGAACTTCATATTAATAAATATTTGTTCCCTGTACTTCCTCATCCCTTGAAAGATAGTGTTTCAACAGATAAAAAAGAGTTGGGGGGAGGGGCGGTATTTGGGGACAGATAAAATAATAGAAAGAAGATTGATTGAGGGACCATTTGTAATGGGCATGGGAATTTGAAGACCTCCTCTGCTTTGAAAGTAAACTCTGCTCCCTGATAGGCTGAATGTAATCGCATGGAGCCAGTGATGGAGGGAATTTGCTGAAGGGTGTAGCAGATCCTACAGGACGCTTATCTGCTGTGAAGATAAACTCTGCCTCCTAATAGGTTAAATATGGTCACATGGAGCCTGTGGTGGGAGGAGTTTGCTGAAGGGAAGCAGAGCCCAAGGGAAGTGGGGAGCCAGAGCCAGAGAGATAGTGGAGGAGAGGCAAGGATCTAGAAAGGTTTGTGAGTTTGTGAGTAAATATTGATCTTATATTGGTTTGTGGGAAGGCTGAAGGATGCTGTGGCTCTCAGCATTATTATGGCTTCTGAATATCTTTGGTACTATAATGGAATCAGCTTACTGGTTTTGGGATTCAATTTTCTGGTGTCTAAATAAATGTTTCAGTTCTATCCTCTACCTGGAGAATCTGGTATGTTTTGTGATTGAATGTCATGTGATATTTATAGTCACGATTTTGATCAAGATAATGGGCACTGTAAATATTGCATTGGCACTACATTTGGTGAGAAGGATGGGTTCATGAAATATCAGACCTCTAGTTAGAGGCAGAAGGGATTTAGAAGAAGAAATGGCTATCCCAGGATGGAGGATTTGCCTTATGCCTCCCTAGGAAGAGAGTGGTCTAAAAGTACAGGGCTCTGTGAAAACTGGGAACAAAGATCACAGCAGGGAGAACTTAGAGATTTAGAAATATGTTTGCAAAGCATACAAATAAAACCTGGGAGAGAGCTGGAGGCAGTGAGTAGAAGGGGCTGAGTTTTACTAACAGGCTACTGTATTGTGTGTAAAAGTAGAGACAAGCTATTACAAGAGTTGACTAAATGCCAGAATTAGAGACCTCCTTTAGAAGAGCAAGTTGAGTGTCAGTTCAAAGCAGATGGGGTTGGTGTAAATTGGGCTCAGAAAAAGAAGAAAAAAAGTAAAAGGAGGAAAGTTCATACAGCTTTGGTAGAGTCTGAGCCTAGTTGCTATGACAATGACTGCCAGGAGAGTGGTACAACATTATCAAATGATACATTGTTTCATGGTGAAATTTTTACAAGGGCAGAAGCTCTCCACATATTGAGAAGAAGGCAGGAGAGTCAGGGTGGGTAAGCAGTGTTTAAGGAGATACTTGAGGATTTCAATCAACAGGAGATTACTGATATTTTGAGCAGATTCACCCAAAGAACTGGAGAATCCTTAGTGTCTTGGATGGTAAGAATCAGTGATGAAGGAGCTTCTGGAGTAGTGATAGATAGAGTGGGTGGCTTGAAATTTGTAAGTTTGTCAGAACCTTTGTGTTCAGCAAGCTTTTAGACTGAGACTTTCATTTGGCAGGAGGTAACAATATGACCAATCTGTTAGCTTTAGCTGCTGCTGGATTCAATGAAATATATCCCACTGATTCTATGTGCCCTAGTGGAGACAGACCCTGGTACTCACTTAGAGACTATGGGAAAGTTGAAAGAAGAAGTAATGAAACTGCCCTTAGCAGTTCCTCATAGAATATCATGGTGAAGACAATTCCCCCTGCTTATAAGCACCTATTTCTGACTATTAGTTGGTGAAATAAGGCACCCTCTGTCAGAGGTAATGAATAAGACTTCACAGCTAAGCAACTTAGGAGAATGGGGAAAAAAAAAAACACAATTTCCTCATGAGAGAAAAGTAAATGGCCAGAGGATTCAAAGTTAGAATAGATTGCCAAGAAAAGAATTGTTTACTGCTCTATTGAGAGCAGGGGTTGATTTTTGAAAAATTGATAGTATTCCAACTAGTGAACTATATAAAATGTACTGTGATAAATGGCTTAATGTCAGATGGAATAGAGAAGTAAGGCCTGCCCCTACAGATGCTCCTAAACCATTGTATCCAATTTCATCACACTTTCAGGGAGAATCAGAAACTGGCCAAGCCCTAGCTCAGATTAAAGAAATACACAGACGAGATTGCAGACTCCATATTAATCTGACTATATATTAGAAAAATGGATCAAATACTGTAACCACGGCCTTGTTAGATACTGGAGTGGAGGCCTCCCTCATGTATGGGAACCCTGATAAGTTCAAGCATGGAATTCCTATTACCATCACAGGACTGGAAGGGGCTGAAATATCAGCCAGACAAGTCAAACTAATTATGAAAATTGGACAACTACCTAAGAAATAATATACTGTGGTTATTGTACTCATTCCTCAATACGTCATTGGAATAGATACATTGAGAGGTATGACTCTCAATTTACCTGAAGGAAGATATCAATTTGCAGTAAGGATGATTACAGTTATTAATTAATACAGTTTTAGTGGGAAAAATAAAAATGCACCCAATCACTTACCTGAAGTAATTCCTTTAAAGCAGTATGATGTGCTAGGTTAGCAAGACGAACTTGCCAAAACTATAAAGGAACATGTTGATGCAGGAGTGTTAATCCCTACAACCACATGAAGTCATAATCCTGTTTGGCCAGTAGGAAAATCAGATAGATGTGGAGAATGACAGTGGATTATAGACAACTGAATAAGGTGACTCTTCCCTTGTATGCTGCTGTTCCAGATACTGTCACCTTAATAGAAATGATTCAGAAATATGTGTAATGGTAATGGAATTTGGAGATGCCCCTGAATTGGTTTGGTTTTTGGGTTGAGTGTTAAAACCCAGAGCTTATGAATCCCACTTGTGGGACTGACTTGTTGACGTGAAGAGAGGGGGCTGAACTGGGAGGAGCCGTGAATTGAGAGAGAGGCCCAAGCCGAGAGGAGGTCAGAAGGACTTTTGGAAGAGCAGTATCCAGTATCATGGAGCCTGAGTCGTTGAGAGAAAGACTGCTGAGAGCCCATTGGAGCTGCACAGGACTTTTGAGAACTGCTACCTAGAGCTGCCAAGAACTGAGGAGGCATGGCTGTGATGCTGGTATTTTGTCTGTCTGTTTTGATGTTGTTTTGCCAGATTCACCTGACGGTGAAGGACAGTGCTACTGTTGTAGAGGTCCTGGAACCTGGCTCTTGGTTCAGAAGCCTTGAAGGAGGCTGGAAGAGGGCCTTGTTGATGTTTTCAGGGCTTCTGGGACTGTTCTACAGGCAGAGAGTGACTTGATGAGGACACTGGCTATGGCTTTGTCTCCCCAGGAGCTGAGATTGCTGAGGGCTTGCCTCAGGTCAAAATGAAAGAAGGGTCTTTCCTTGGGTTTTCAATGCTGAGAGGATATCTTAATCTTGTTATAGCTTAAGGGTGGATGGCCTTTTGTGCTCTCCTGTCCCTTTTGAGAAAGTGTTTGGTGTTAATGGATAGTATTGTAATTACTTTGTGTCCAGGAGTGTGAGGTTCACATTGCAAGCAGTTGTGTCATGCCACAGGGAAGTGTTTGAGGCCTGGGAATTAGTTGGGTCACGTGGAGGTCAAAGCATATTGCACTGTCCCCGGCCAGGGGATACTGCATTGGCTCAAGACTCTCTTGCGTGGGGTTACCTGCTGTTCCTGATTGGCGTCTCCACACCCTGGGCCCTTCATACCCTTGTAATTGC
>CM053589.1:124714565-124734928 GCA_028646515.1 Pseudochirops corinnae | reverse complement strand
AGATCTAAGAACCTGTGCTAGTAGCTGCCCTAGGTATGCTAGGGTGCTTGCTGTTACAGGAATACAGTGGAATAAGAGACTGCAAGAGATTCTGCCACAAATCCGACAAAAATTCAGGATTTTGCTATCCCTACAAATAAGAAAGAGGCCCAAAAGTTTATAGGATTGTTTGGATATTGGTGACATCACATTCCATGCCTGGGACAGATTTTGAAACCCTTATATAAAGTTACCGGGAAGAAATATGAATTTGACTGGGGACTTGGGTAAGGTTTTTGAGGAAGCCAAAGTTTCAAATTCCCATTACACCATTAGATCATAGTTTTAGTGCTAGAAGGATATTTCTACGATGGAAGGGACAGAAGGGAATAAGCACAGCACTTACAATGTGCCATACATGATGCTAAGAACTTTATTCATATGCCATTTGGTCCTCACAGCAATCCTGGGAGGTAGGTGCCACTTTACATTTAAGGAAACTGAGACAGACAAGTTATGATACTTCCTCAAGATTTGAATTCAGGTCTTCCTGACTCCATGGCCAGGTTCCCAACCAGTAAATCACCCAGCTACCTCTTAGAGATCATCTTAAACGATTAGTTGATTTTTTTTAAGGTACACGGTTAGTAAGTGATGGAGGTGGGATCTGAGCCTAAATCCTGTGACTCTATGGACAATATTTATTACATTGTGTCAGTGAGAGGAGTCTGTCTGAAACCACGAGGGTTATGTGTTGGTAAGTGTTGGGGGGTAAGGAACGAGAAGAGGGGCTTGAACAGAGAGGCCTTAAATGCTGGGCTGAGTTGTATTAAATCTCCAGAATGTAGAGATGCCATTTAAGTCAATCTTTAATTGACCTTATGGGAGGGATTTCCAGGTGAGTCAGGCATCTGATCAAGCCTGAAATAATTCAAGCAATGTGATTGTCCTCCCTTGACTTGGGAAACCAAAAATAAGTTATGCCAGTGTAGTTTTACTTTGCTTCATGCCTTTTCCATTTCTTCTTAACGCATTCTCTCCCCATGCTGGGATCCTTTGCCTTAACATCTTTCCACAAGTTGTAGCTGGATTTAAATTGGAACTGGGAGCTGATAGCTTCTTTTGCATTCAATATATTTAAAGTCTATCGGTAATTTTTTCTAACTGTTGCAAAGTGGCTTTTTAACACCTCCAGTAATTGAAATTATTTTGTAATACAGGTCTTGCCATACATCATTAAGATCATCCTCCTACCTCTAGGCCCATTTAGGAGTGGTTCAGACATTTGGACTGCCCTGCTGAATAAATCTAATTTGTTTATCTCTGTAAGTGATGCAACATTAGGTTTGCTGATTCCAAAGTGACTATGGCATTCAGATGTTTCTGGACATCCCTACTCTTAGAGGTATTATTGGAGAATAGTTCCTTTTTCTGGATCCCAGAATGTAGCAGCATGTTTTCTTGCTATGTTTTACTGCCATGTAAACTCTCCCCCTTTCTTACACACTTGAAAAATATTCACCTACCCTTCTTTATACCTTAGAGTGTTAAAAGTAAAAAAAAAATGAAGGAAGAGTCTCCCTCCCATTGCTATCATTCTTTCTAAATGGGTTTATTTTACCACCTCCAAATACATCATTGACTGTTGCTTTGAATTCCTGGTCATTTTCATTTTTGACTGCCCAATCTTTCTCCAGCGTGCATTATCCTTATACCTGTTAGATAGTTCTACCTCAATGTGCAACTTGAATGTCCAAATCAACATTTCTAACACTCATTTTCTATGCCTCATGCCCTTAAATTGGGTATTCCATTTGTCTTATTGTTTTTCATAGCACCATCATTCCTACTGTCACATAGGCTTAAAATCTCAGAATCCTTGAAATCAGGGACTTTGTATCACATCATTCCCTAATGAATGCTGAATATGTTATCATCCTTTATTCCATCCTTTCCCTTACCTTTCATGCTTATTCTGCTGACTGCCAAGTTCTGTGAGTTTTACCTCTGAAAAATTCTTACACCTCTCTTTTCTTTTCCATTATCACAGCTTTTACTCTATTTGAGTCTCTCTGTCTCCCCCCCACCCCCATTACAACTTGCCTAGACTATGGCAATAATTTTACAATGGGTCCTTCTATCTTCAAACTCTTATAACAATTAATGTTCCAGTTAATTGGTAGATAAATTGTCTTAAATGCAGATTGGATCATACCAACCCTTTGAATGAAGGGGAAAAAAATTATTAGTGGCTTATATGTGAAACATCATGTTAAGTACCTGAAATGCAAGTATAAAAACAAAGAGAGTCCTTGCCCATGATGAGTTTACATTATGATGGGGGAAAACAAGCCACATAAGCAAATGGTAGCCAAAGAAGGGCACTTTGGTCCAAAAATTATAGGGATGGTGGAATGGGGCTATAGAGGAATATGGCAGAGTTCATTGGATCTCCATCCCTGTTCTAAAACTAGAGACAAGTTTGAATGGCCAAGAAATTTCAGAGGAGATAGTCAGAAAGTTGGGAGTGAAATAAAATCACTCTGGGACTACCTTGAAATACTATGCCTTGGTACCAAAGCTTTCACTACTTCTCTTTTTCCTACTGCATACATTCTGATGTCTAAATCATTTGGTATCATACAACCTCTCCATTCACAGTCTGTATCTAATCTATTCCTCCAGCCTTATCTCCCATCTCTCTACTTCATGTATTCTAATCTCCAGTTATAGGGACCACTCACTTTTCCATAACAAAGATGATGATGATAACATTTAGATAGCACTTACTGTGTGTGTGTGTGGAACATTATGCTAGGTGCTTTACAAATATTATCTTATCTGACCCTCAACATAATCTTGGGTTTTGTGGTTACTCATTTTCAGTCATGTCTGATTCTTGATGACCCCATTTAGAGATTTCTTGGCAAAGATACTAGAGCTCTGTGCCATTTCCTTCTTCAGCTCATTTTACAGATGAGGAAACTAAGGCAAACGAGGTTAAGTGACTTACCCAGAGTCACACAACTAGTAAGTGTCTCAGTCCAGATGTGCATTCAGGAAGATGAGTCTTCCTGACTTCAGGCTTGGTACTCTATCCACTGCATCACCTAGTTGCCCCCAATAACCTTGGGAGGTAGATAGTTTTATGATTCCCAATTTATAGATGAGGCAAACAGAGGTTAATGATTTGCTGAGGGTCACACAGCTAGTAAATGTTTGAACCAGGATGTAAACTTGGGTCTTGCTAAATACAGGCCCAATACTCTGTCCACTGTACCACCTAGCTGCCTCATTCACCATCCAGTCTTGCTCCTGGACTTTTGCTTAAGCCAGTGTCTTTTCTTTGAATGTCATCCATCTCTTCATCCCTCACTTCTCTACCTGTGAAAGACAACCTGTCTTTCAAGATTAGTTCACATACCACCACCATATTTAATGATAAGGAGGTAATTGATAATCATAGAGTATAAAAACTTATGAAAGCCATGGCTATTGGAGGAAATGGGATCAGGTGAAATACAGGGTAGATTTCTAAAATTGGGAAGTCCCATAGAAGCAATTTAGTTTGCTGCCCTTCATTGGCACAGATCTACTTACAAACCATCTAGTCTGCTAGTCTTTATCACTAGATAAATTGCTAATCTCTTTCATTTTAATTGTCTTAGAAAGATTCTGAAGATCACCTGGCAAAATAAGGTACCAGACAATGAAGTTCTTCCTTGAACTGAATTGTCAGGCATTCAAATAGTAGTGCAGAGAGCACTGACGGGCTGCCCACATTGTTCAAATGCCAAAAGTATGTTTTCCTAAAAGACTATTTTACTGAGAACTCACAAGGCAAGCCCTCACACAGAGGTCAGAACAAGCTATATGAGGACACTTTCAAGGTCACTCTGAAGATCTTTGGAAGTGATTGTGAGACATGGGAGACACTGACATAGGAATGCCTAACACGATGTGCCCACATCCCAGAAAGCACAGTGATCTAAGAGCAAAGCAGAATTATGGCAGTTCAAAAGAAACAAGAGATGCTCAAATTGAGAGACATCTCCACTCCAAATGTTCGCTTGAACTATTTGTGAACAACATGTGGTAGTGCCTTCTTAGCTCGAGTCAGGTCGGCCATCGTTGGACATACTGTACCTTGACCCCAACCTAATGATATCATCTTGATCCTCTTCAGGAATGAAGGACAATCAGTCCCTACAGATCATCATTGGTAAGTGGTTAAAAGATTTAACATTTGAAGTCATTAATATAAGGCAGCTAGATGGTGCAGAGGATAGAGCTCTGGTCCTGGAGTCAGATGACTTGAATTAAAATCCAGGCTTAAGCACTCACTAGCTGTGTGACCTTGGGAAAATAATTTATCTATTGTCTCAGATTCCTCAAATGAAAATAGGGATAATAATAACACCCAACTTCCTGGGTCGTTGTAAGGATCAAATAAAATATGTATAAAACACTTAACATATAGTAGGCGCATATAAGTAGTATCTATTATTAATAATATCGCATATAGAGAGACTTGTCACAAGGGCTTGTACCTTCTTTTTATGGGTTTAAATGCTACCTCTCAAGTATCAGGTTTTTAAGAGCAGATACGCTTCCTACGACTTTGTTAAGGCCATAACTAACACTTGGACACCCAGAGCAAGAAGTAGAAAAGAGCCCTGAAGGGAACTTTGTATTTTATAAGGTGAATACAAGCCAGGAAGTGATTTAAAGAAATTTATTTGATCAAGAGGGGGAATTAGTCACTAAAGTCATTCACAGTTAGATGTTATTAGTTGTATGCTTGAATTGATAGCTTTCTAGTTTAATTATTCTTGTTAGCTAGAAACTAAGGTCAATTGTTTCTATGCTGCTAAAGGGATGTATGTGTTTTTAACATGTAAATATGACTAATTTAAAATTGTGACATTTTAAACACCATTTAATACACACACACACGTCCTGTAAAATTGTCCTATCTTAGTTATGTGCCCAATCTTTCTCTAATCTCTCGTGTCTACATAAAATTTTCTAAATTAAATCATGTATAAATAATACTGAAAGAACATAAGTATTATTAATTAAACAGTAGTATGGCACAAAGTATGATGTCTTCTGCCTCTGTAGAGGACCATCATGACCTATTTATCCAGATTTCTTTTAAGGTAAATAGATTTCAAAGAAAACTTTCTGATGGTAAGAATGAGAAGTTTTGATCAGGTTTAAATACATGTAGAGTGGTACACATAATATAAAACCCATTATTAGTTCCTTAAGCCATAAGAGAAACTTTTTGGTGAGTTTTTATGCATCACATAGTCAGAAGTGAGTCTAACTATTTTGACCTCCGTGTTGTTGATTACCAGCAACTTGTGTGAGTTAAAAAAGTTGAAGAATGCCAATCTGTTTGTTAACTTCTCTGCCAATTTTAATGAGACCTCAGATATAAAGATATTATGAAAGCCAAAGAACCATGTTCATGCAAATTAGTGACATTTTTGATGGTTAGAACAGGGGAAGAGAATCATAGGATCATAGAATGTTAAGTCTGGAAGGTACCTACCCACCTCATTTTATAGATGGGTAAACTGAGACCCAGAGCAAGGAGAGGACTTTTTTTTTCAAATATTGCATTATTATATGGGAGAATTAGCACTTCAACCTAGACCTCCTATTTCAATCTAATGTATTACAGTATCCACTTCTCCGCTTTTGTTGTAGTTTGAAAAAAAATACCTATTTGACCTTGGATAAGTTGTTTAAACTTCCTGGACCTCAGTTTACATGTCTGTACAAGGAGGGGATACTGCTAGATGATGTCTGAGTTTTCTTCCTACTGTAGATGGATGATACCATTGTACTTCCCTTTTATTGTGTAGACTTTTTTTTTTTTTTTTTTTTTTACAGAAAGGGGCAGAAAATGGATATTTGTGTGAGAAATACAGAAAGGAATATTTGGGAGAAACATTTCATAGAAATGAGGCAGTAGAAATGTCTTTTATGTAAGACCACTTGAGAAGAGATAAAGAGTTCTGAGAATGCCAGAAGGAAAGCATGCACCTCAAGGACAAAAGTCCAGTCAACAGAACTGAGGAGCTGATAGGAACTGAGGGCAGCTGAGACCAACTGATGAGAAACAGACAGACTTTGTAGTTAATTTGTGGGACCTGATCTGATTGAAGATAAACCTCCTATACAGTTTGAAGAGGGATCTAGGGAAACAAAACAAATAAAAACTACCTTGTTGTTTAGCACCATTTACCTTTTTGAGAGTGAGAAAACTCCTCAATGGCTTGCCTATGTTGCCCTTTATTGCCTTCTATTGTTGGAGAAAGGGAATTCCTCCCCCACCTCCCCACCCCAACCTCAAAGCTCTGGGAGTGGAGATCTGAATAGTCTTGCAGATCTCAGACCTTAAGTGAAATGATTTTCATTTGAAAGGGTTATACTACCTCAATACTCATTTGGGAAGCACACCTAGAAATTCTGCAGACCCATGCCTTATGACTAGAATTAGCTAAAAAATCTTATCATTGATTCTGCAACTGAAGAAGAAAAGAGATGTGGCTTTGTCCAACACATAGCACAATGTCTGGCACATAGGTGTTTAATAAATGTTCAATTATTGAATAGTTGATTGATGTGTACAGTAGTAGAAAGAAAAGCCTCAGAAAAGAAGCAGTATCACCTGCAGGTGAAATGGAGATGGACAGTTCCCTAAAAAAGTAACATCCAGGAGGCCTTTAGTCTAGAAGAGCCATGAGTTATCCTGAACACATGGATTTTTCTATGCATGTGTTTCACTGCAAGGATTCTGGAAGTTTGTGCCCATTCTTTCTGGCCCTTCCATTCTTCCATCCTCATGGTTAATGTCTACAATGGAGGGAGAATATGGTTTCGTTTATAGTAATTAGGGTATTCTGTTATAATTACTTTCGCTTTAACTTCCTATTTAGTAAATGTCATATTTAGATTATTCTTACATCTGGCTTCCAGTCTAGTAAATATTTCATGTTTAAGAGTTAATGTGTCTAATTTGTATAAGCACACCAGTGAGTGTTCAAGGACTACATTTTTGAATGTAGAAGTATGTTTCCTTCATATAATATAGCCCCTAGGACTCTGAGAATGAGTTGAAGTAGAGTGAAGGCCATGTTCCCCTTCACTCTACTTTCTTCCTTGTGAATACTCCCAGACCTGCCAGCATGAATCTAGCTAGAGGGGAGTGAGTCAGACAATCCCTTTCAATCTCCTTTGCTGGAACTTCATTCAGGTAATTCCTGAATGGTTGTTTTAATGCCAAATGTAAATTGCCAAAAAAGTATTTTATGGAGAACTCATGGCAGGCAAGCACTCACATGGTGTTGAGAAAAAAGTGACACAAGGACACTCTCAAGGTCTCTCTGAAGAACTTTGAAATTAGGTGACATGGGAGATTCTGGCAAAGGAGGGCCCAGCATGGCATACCTGCATCAAAGAAGATGCTCTATTAGTGAAGCAGAATTGTAGCACCCCAAAAGAAATGTAAGATGCACAAATTTAGAGACATCTCCACTCCAAATGTTCATCTGGACTATTTGTGCCTGACCTGTGGTAGAGTCTTCTAAGCTTCTATTGAACTGATCAGCCACAGTTGGATACATTATACCTTGACCCCAACATAGAGATGTCATTTTAGTCCTTTTCAAAAGAATGAAGAACAACGATCAACCACCTGCTGACAATAAATGTTCCAGAAGGCTCTAAACTAGCCTCTCTTCTCTTCTCTTTCTATACTATTTTACTTGGTTATCTCATGTGCTCCTATGGATTTAATTGTCATCTCTAAACTGATTCATAAATCTATTTTGAGAATCCAGCCCAAAGTTCTCTGCTGACCTCCAACCTTGCATCTCCAACTCCCTTTTAGATACCTCAAACTTGGTGCCCCATAGACATCTTAAACTCAACACGTTCAAAACTGAACTCCCCTTACATCCTCCTCCATTCTCAATTTCCCTATTACCCTCCAGTGTACATCCATCCTTCCAATCTCCCAGACCTGGAACCTACGTGTCATCCTTGACTGCTCACTCTCTTACCCTCCATCTTTTAATCTTACCTTCAATCTATTGCCAAGGCCTATTGCCTTTATCTATGTAACACCTCTTGAATCCATCCCCTTCTCCCCATTTCATTGCCATCAACCTGTTATAGGTTTTCTCACTTCACATGGCTTTTATAACAGCCTGCCGGTTGATCTCTTTGCCACAACTGTCTCCCATTCCAATTTATACTTTGCTCAGCTATCAAAGTGGTCTGTCTAAAGTATAGTTCTGACCATGAAATATTCTCCCCACTCCCTGGGCAATGAACCACAGTGGCTCACTATTACTTCTAAGATCAAATATAAATTTTCTGGTATTCAAAGCTTTTCATAATCTGTTTCCCTATCTTTCCATCCATCTTATATCCTACTCCTCTCTAGGAACTCTATGATCCAATGACATTAGCCTCATTGCTGTTCTTCAACAAGACACCCCGTCTCCCAGTTTTAGGGATTTTTACTTGCCATCCCTCATGTATGGACTGTTATCCTTTATGACCTAGCTAAAATCTAAACTTCCCCAGGGAACTTTTCTAATCACTCTTAATTCTAATATCTTCCTTCTGTTTATAATCTCTAATTTATCCTACATTTAGCTGATTTGCATATAGCTATTTGACTGTTGTATCCCCATTAAACTGTGAGCTCTTTAAAAGCAGGGACTGTCTTTTACCATTCTTTGTGTTCCCAGTTCTTTGCACAGCGTCTGGCATATACTAGGCTCTTAATGAATGTTTATTAACTTACTGAAAAGGCTGTGGCACTGCTCTTACTTTTCCCTGTCTTCTTCTGGTGATGGTGAATAGGTTGGGGGGCTTTACTAGAGTTTGAGATCTGCCATGCATATCACCTTCAGACTTGTCACTTTGTTTATCTCCTACCTCCATGTTTTTTGAGCTTAGCTGAATTAGATGATGTGTTACAAATAAAGATAACATGTTAATATGCAAGCATCATTCATAAGAGAAAGAACTAGAATTCAAGAAAGACATGATCAAGCTCAATTGATAGACAACTATTTGTACTCTCTTGGCCAAAATAAAAATTATCTGGCTTTTTTCTCAAAGTTAATTCTGTGGGTAAAAGAACCTAATTTTCTTCCTTGATGACCAAAATTTATTTAGTCTGTCTCTTTCTAGATATCACATAATTTATGACCTGCATTAAGGAGAATTCTGGGTTTTCTCTAGGGGAGTTCTTTTTTATCTGAAAATGAAGAATATTTCTGAAAATATCCTGTCTTCTCTAGGCATTTATATCTATATCATCTCCTTTTAAAACAGTCTGTGTCTGTGTCTCTGTCTCTGTCTCTGTGTGTATCTGTGTGTGGTAGGATGGGATGAAGAATTGATTACTTATAGTATGATTAGAAACAAGCCCTATGATGATGTTTGGGTTGAATAAAAAGTACATTTTGTGAACTTCCAGGTTACATGAAAATAAAATGGCAGAGTAGATTTTTTTTTTTCCAATTCACATGACTTCTCAGACTTCCACAAAACAAAAATTACATGAAAAATAGAAAGTAATTTTAGCTCTTTCCACAATCTAGGACACCAAGAATCCAAAAAAAAAGTAAAAAGACATAGCCAAAGTAAACCAAACCCAAGAACTGATGCTCACTGACTCTGAGTTTACTCAGTACTCCTCATTTACTTCATATGATATAGGCAGTGAGGCCACACTAGCAGACCCAAGTACACAACACAGGCTTACATAAAAATCAGTCCTTATACCCGAGTCTCCTTTCATTCCCTTTCAAGTGCTATAGAGACCCCATCTCCAGGTTGTAGAAGTTTAAATGGACCTTGACAATTAGTCTGACCACAGTCCTTTAGGAACAAAAGCCTGTCAGGGACTGCAACTTGGACATGTCACAAAGCTCTGAAAATGTCACAAAGTTGTGAATTGCTCATGTTTATAAAATATGTTGTGATCTGCCACAATGGCAGTCTCTGAACCAGTAGTACCAGACCAAAGAACTATGGTATAGAGGAGGGGGACAGGGCACCAAGACAGGATATAGTGCATATGGAAGCTTTTTTACATTGCACTGAGCTTGAGAGAAAAGCACAGAATTCAGTGGGGGCCAGTTCTGACCCCCATTCCCAAGGGACAGTTGTAGCAGAGACCTAGCCTGATCAACTGTGAATTATCCAGTGAGGGAGGAGTCTGAGATGCCTTGAGATCCAGCCCCCAAGGAAACTATAATCAGAAGAGAGGGAGTGAGAAATGAGCAATGAAGGAAATAAGGAGTGAGATGAATACTGAAAGTACCCAAGATTCCAGGAAAAAGAAATCTTGAAGATTTTGTACATAAACAATTAAAATCAACTGGAAAACAGTAACAAGAGAAGGAAACATAACCTCTAGATCTAGTCAATTAATACCGTAATAAAGCCTATGATATGATATATGATATCATCTATAAATACATACTCCAAAACAAGGGAAAATAATCCAACATTCAATGAGACATGGAAGTTCGGAGTATGGGACCACATTATTGTTACTAAATGGTTTAAAAGAGAAATTAAAAAAAAATATGAGAACAGAATGTATGTCCTGTACAGCAAAAATAATCAGAACAGAAAAACTTAAATATACAATGTCGGGTGTCACCAAAGAAACAAAAAAGAGAGCAATAGATTGGGAATGCAAATACATAGAAGTGAAAGACAATCTGGAAGAAGAAAATTTAAAAAAAATAAAAGAAAATATACTCACTATGCAGACATGAATCTTGAAGACAAGCTATATAGAGATAACCAAAGGACCATAGATTTTCACAAAGAACGTGATGGAACAAAGAATCTTAATATCATAATGAAGGCAATAATAGAAGAGAACTACCAAAAACTTCTGAATATAGAAAATAAAATTCTAATCAAAAGAATTCACAGGTAACAGAAATCCGAGAGAGTGTTATGGGAATCTGAAGATCTTCCCTGCCCCTAGGCCCTTTGCTAAAGTGGCTTAAGTGACTCTGAGAACCTTCCCTCATTTGAAGGTATACTCTGCCCCCTAATAGGTTGGATGTGGTCACATGGAGCCTGTGGTGGGAGGCTTGTTTTTTGGGAATGCACGAGCCTTGTTCCTTTGTGATTGGGCAGTGGGTCAAGAGGGCTGTGACACTCTCTGAGCCAGGAGAAGGCTATATATACATGCCCTGATGTGAGGTTTAGCTTTGGGGCTTGCTTTGAGAAGAGTTGTGTGATTTGGCCAGATGAGTCTATGGGAAGCTGTTGAGCCCCCCGGCTTTGAAAAACCCAGATGTTGGTGCTTCCCTCTCTGGTAACTGAATAGGTAACTGATGTAATGGTCAGACGCTGGGAGCCCTGTCTGATGATCTGTTTCTTTGTTTGCTTGTAACTTGTGTTTGCATTCTCTGAAGTTCATAGTGCTGACTTTTCCCCCTGAACTAGGTAAATGATATGTGTTTGATTGATTAAAGTGAGATTGTTAACCCATTTTGAGTTGCTTTCCTTTAGAAAAGCAGATCTAAGAATCTGTGCTAGCAGCCATCCTGGCTATGCTAGGGGTGCTTGCTGATATAGAGAGGCATCAGTGAAGAGGTAGACAGGAAGCATTAAGGACACCCTACCTACAGGTGAATGCTTCTTTTGTGGAACTACACAAAGATATGGGAGGGTCCATGAGAGGTGGGGGAAGGAAGCAGGGGAAATTGGGAGGAACAATGCAGAAGGTTCAAATCAAGTACTAGCAATGAGAGAAAAGTGACCTCTGTGGTCTCGAAGGTAAAGGTCCTATAGAAGAGTAGGTCAGAAGAAGAGAGAAAAGATTGAAAAGAGGAGAGAAGAAAAGAGGCCTTATTTTACAGGTGGGATTGGGTTTCTTTGTTGAATATTCATATTGGTGAAGAGATGAAGACTTTACATTGACTTAGACCTAAGGACTTTGGAGCCTGAGAAATCTCTTTGTTCCTGGATGGGGTTGAGTTGGAATCTCTAGGGGCAACTGGCACCTGGAAGGAAAGTAGGGGGAAAAATGTGGTATGTTGGTTTACAGACTGTCTTGGAGTTAGATGACCAAGGTTTGAGGCCTAGCTTTGACTTGCTTCTTTTGGTCCCAGTTAAACTCATTTGCAAAATGTGGTAATAATACTTGTATTTTTTATGTTAAAAAGCTACGGTGAGAGACTTCCAGGAGCCAAGACCTAGGAGTATGTGATAAATTGCTGTAGCTCTTCCAGAATCACCCCCAAACAACCATAAAATAATTCCCCAGAACAAATCTTTGAACAGCGTAAAGACTAGATGGAGCAGTCTTTTTGCCCAGGAGACTTGGAGGATCTTTAAGAAAGGTCCATCTCATTTGGGAAGGGTAGTGCATTCTAGGAGAGAAAGCATCCCAGCAAGTTAGCAGCATACCCCACCTCAGCAAACCAGTGGGAGATCCTGATTCCCAGTGTCGATCAGGCAAACATCAACATCCCCTCACCCATGTGCCTTAACACAACCAGGGAAACCAGTAGACTCCAGCTCTGAGAACCAACATGTGCTGAATCAGTGTGGGCCCAGCCAGGCAGGCATCCTACAGTAGTTGGATCTCCATGTGCTTCAGCTTCTTCTCAGCAATACAATGATCTAAGGCAAGTACAAAGGGCTCACTGAGGAAAATTCTATCCAAATCCAGGTAAACAACTGATAGACTCTGAAGACAGATTGAAGCATAATTTTTTTCACTTACTTTATTCTTTCTCATGTTTTTTTTTCCCTTTTTGATCTGTTTCATCCACAACTGTGATGAATGTGGAAGTAAGTTTTTCATGATGGCACATGTATCAACTATATCAAACTGACTACCATTTTCAGAAGAGGGGAGGGGAGAGATGGAGAAAAATTTGGAACTCAAAATATTGTAAAATTGAGTGCTAAAAATTTTCTTGATATGTAATTATGGGAAAAATAAAGAACTGTTTAAAGAAAAAAAGCTACAGTGAGCAAAGTACTTTGTACATTATAGAGTCTGATATAAATGTGAATTATTTATCATTACATTCTTATTTTTTTAATGGAGCTGAGATAGAAGAAAGGGTCCTGGAATAGGTCACTATCCTTTGATGCTTTTGTGTTTGGTGTTCTCTAGCCTATTACTTAGGTGGGAAAGAATGATAAGTGTTTTAAATTGAATAAAATTATTTGGATGTAAGCTCAGCTATTATAGGTTTACTCAAAGAAACTTCAGGAATTGTCAAGCCAAGTGAACAAGCATTTTTTTAGGCATTTGCTATGTACCAGGCAATGTGCTACAAAGGAGGGTACATGAAAATCTCTACTATCTTCAAGGAACTCATAATCTAATTTTGGAGGGGAAAGAATATACAAGTAACCATATACATACCAAATATGTACAGGATAAATTGGACATAATTTCAGAGGAAACCCTTAAGGGAGAATGAGAAAAACTTCTTGCAGAAGGTGACCAAAAGGTGAAGGCTTAAGGAAAGCCAGGAGGCAAAGGTGAGAGGGGAAATAATTTCAGGTAGCTAGAGAGAGTATTTTATGCGAGGAGCAATAAGGAAGCCACTGTCACTGCAACATAAAATATGTGGAGGGTGGGAGGGGGCAAGAAGACTTAGGCAGAGAAAGGGTAGGTTATGAAAGGTTTTAAAAGCCAAATAGAAGATTTTATATTTGATTCTGGAGGTAATGAGGAGCCAGTTGATTACTCAATAGAAATTGACAGGATCAGAGTTTTCAGAAGTTAACTTTGATAACTGGATGGAATCTGGAGAGATGAGGCAGGGAAATTAACAAGAAGCCTTTTGTAATGATTCAGGTATGAGGTGATAAGGGCCTATAGTAGTATGATGGCAGTGTCTGAGGAGAGAATGGCCATACATTAGAGAGAGAGAGAGAGAGAGAGAGAGAGAGAGAATGAGAATGACACTCATATTACTCATGATACCTGGGAGACTGGGAAAATGTTTTTAATCTTGAAAATAATAAAGGAATTAGTAAAAAGGGAGGACAGCTTCAATAATAGACAGGATCATGGGGTTAATATGTTATTATTCCTTTGTCCACATGTTTTCAATATCTCCTGTGGGGTCTCTGGACAAGTTGTTGAAAGAATCTTAGTATAGTTTTAAGCTTAAATAGCTTAAAAGTTTTTCTTTCCACATAACTTGGAAATTAAATATTTGGTATGGTGATATTTATGTTTAAAAATTTTTTTATAGATCAATGCTATGTCCAAAAAATTATGAGAAAAATAGTTTTTTATGATAATATTCAAGTTTTAATAAAGTATACTTGTTGAATACTCAAGGAAACTTTGGGACCCTGCAGTACAGGGATTTGTTACTTATTAGTTTATGCAAAAGAGAAGGGCTTGACGCATAATTTAAACCATTGGGGCATATATATTTTAGTTAGAGAGTATTACATTTTTGCAATCTTTAATAATATGTTGCAGAGTTTCTACAATTTTCTTAAAAATCTGTACTGATCAGTAAATCTGAACTTCTTAAGAAGAACTTTCCTGTTAATTTTAGTTTTAATAACGATCTGGCGATAAATAGTTATTAGAATCATCCATTTGTGTAATGGTTCTTTCTCAGTATAATGTTGCCTATGGAGGGACTCTGGATTCCACTCTGGGATCTTGTCTATTTCAAAGGCTACATTTGGAGGGAAATCAGTTTTGGTTATATTTGACAAATCTAACACTATAAACCTATAGTCATTCTCTATTACTGCTCTGTAATATAATGTCTGTTCTTCAAGGAGTGTATTTGAAAGTTTTTAACCTATTTATTGAAGTGTCTGAGGATTTCTACCAATCCTTTTACTTATTTTGGTAAGGGAGTGTTGATCTTTGTATGGCTTCTTAGGTCAGTGTGCCCTATGCTTCATTAATGTTGTATGGATTTTTGTTTAGATGCATTCTAGAAATGATGATGATGGTGATGATGATAATTCTTGAACTTGATGATGATGCTTCCAAGGCTATTCAGTTTTTAAATGATTAAGACTTTTCTTAGCTATGTTTTGGGTTTTGTGAAATCCATCAACTTTTTGCTTGTACAAGTCTGCTTTGTTAACCAAATATTCTCATACTTGAAAATGTCAGTGTATCCTCCTTCTCTATACCACCAAATGGTCCTCATCTTACAAGAACAATTTCTCTGCTTCATGTAATGAGGCAGCATGACACAAGATATAGCTTATTTGGCCAAGAGCAGGGGTGGGGAACTTGTGACCTTGAGGCCACATGTGGCCTTTGACCGAATCCAAACTTCACAGAACAAATCATCTTAATAAAATGATTTGTTCTGTAGAACTTAAAAGTCTATCAAAAAGCTACACCCAGCTACACCCAAGGACTTAGAAGGCCACATGTGGCCCAGAGATCACAGGTTCCCCCCTCCAGCCTAGCACTAGAAAATCCTGGGTTCAAATCTATGAATAGGTCCAGGAAAAAAGAACAATACACAGGCACAGGAAAGCTTCTGTTCACATTCTCCGTTGTTTATCTCTAGTGTCTTATGGGTGTGAAGATGCAGAAGGACCATAAATAAACTCAACGTTGTTTTGAAATGAGACCACATATTTGACTGAAGCAGATGGACAGGGCAGAGCATTCCTCCAAGACCAGGGCAATTTTTGTGTTCTTTCTTGTCCACCACCATTGAGTGGTAGTTTTTTAAAAAATGTATTTTCCTTTATTTCAGGAGCTTCAAAATTCCTTTAAATAATAATATCATTCCCAATGTATGGCATTGGCTGGGTATCTTACATGTATTTTTTTTTTTTTATTTCTCAATTTTCATTAACCAGTTTTAGCAACTTAAGTTTCTAGAAATGAATATTTTTACATATTTTGCTCAGTTTATTTTGAGAATTACAGGAGAATACAGAAAGCTATATGTCTTTTTCCCCCCTTGTGTACCTATACCAGGATATGTGTGTGTTTGTGATGTGATTGTGTTGATTAAGGGCATGTATAGTGAGATTATATTCACACAATTTCATTTAGAAGAGATCTCAGAGGCCTAGATCATCTATATATGAACAAAGATTGCCCCTACAACTTATGATTGTAGCTATATGGTTATTATGGCAATAAGCTATTAACCAGTTTTGATTGAAGAGCACTTGTGAGGGGGGAACCAGCCCATTCTAATTTGAACAGCTTTAATGATTAGGGAGTTATTTTACTGATAAAATCCAAATTAGTCTCTTTTCAACTACAACACATGACACTTAATTTTTCCTGTTGGGGCCAAGTAGAACAAATATAATCTCTCTTCTACCTGACATTCAAAGTACTTAAAGATAATAATAATGCCTTCACACTCCACTCTCAAACCTTCTCTTCTTTAAGCCTATGTCTCCATTTCTTTAAAACAGTCCTCATATAGAATAAAACTGCAATCTTTCATGACACTGGTTACCTTCTTCTGTATGGTCTCTAGCCTCTCAATGTGCCTTCTAAAATGTGCTCCAAATTGATTAATTATCCATATGTGGTCTGAGCAGTTCAAAGTAAGGAGCAACTATCATCTCTTTATCATTAAACATTAGGTTTCTCTTAATGTAGCCAAAAATTGCTTTAGTTTTCTAGTATACCTTGGTGAGCAGTTTTCATCTCAAGTTCAATTTTGAACTCACAGAACAATATAGCAGCTAGAAAGAGACAGAAATTTGCTGAATGAGCTAAACCTCAAATAGATTTGGCTAGAGTTGTTGGTCCAGACTTTCCCCAAAGCTTTCCCTATTTAACTGAGCCATATATAAAAAAAATGAAGATATAACAGTCAACAACGCCAGTCAATCATTTTAAATGCCTATTGAAGAAGGCTGCACAACAGATGTTATAGGAATTAGTGGTAGATATTATCAGGAACTGATTAGCTCTGAGCCATATACTAGAAATAAAAGGTTTCATAGAGGAGGTTGAACCTGAATTGGTCTTTAAATGATAAAGAGAATTTTAAAAAGGAAGCAAAAAGGCTTTCTCTGTACAATTGTATAGAAATGTTTTGTTTCACAAAGGCATAGAGACCTGATAGCGCAAGTTATTTTTAGGGAATAATGAGTAAATTAATTTCTAGCTATCAATAAATAAGGATTTATTAGGCAAAAACTCTGTGCCAGGTTATAGGGACACAAAACAGTCATCTGCACTCTCAGGGGGACTGCATTCTGTTGGAAACTGTGTATTAGGTAATAGTGGGAGAAATTAAGAGGAGCCTTGAATGCCAGATTGTGGAATTTGGATTTAATCCTCTTCCTAACAAGGAACCATTAAATGGCTAAATTAGTAGGCTAATTGTTGAATATATATAAGATATTGTGTTAAAAAGAAAGGACAAAATGATGAAATAAGATACTATGTTATCAAAGACTTTACAGCAACTAGATTTGGTGGTCTCAGTGATTAATAACAATCTCCAATCAATGTAGAATCTTGACATGTTAATGTAGGCAAACTGTTTGCCCAACTTAGTTAGCCAGGGTCCCATTTTTCCCCCTACATTTTTGGGCTTACTGACAGGAATTGATTGTCTAATGTAGTGATACAAATCCCACTGCTAAATATGGAATCCCAGGATAACCTTGTATTTCCCAGAATTGTTGGTAGATATGAATCAAGGTCACAGGCTTTAAGCTGGAACTTGAAAGACCAAATTCAAGAATGAAAAATTTTGGCAACAAATCAAGAGGATGATATAGACCTAGAAAGTAGGACTGGAAGTAAAAGTATCTAAAAGCTAGAAGAACTAAAGGTTATGTAGAGACCTTTTTAAATCAAGGCAATTGATCAGAATTGGGTAGTTTGAGAGCAGATTTAGAACTGAAAGGAATCAAGTGAAGGGAAAAAAAAAAACCCTGAATTAGGTTTTTTCGAATCCTGAGTTCAAATAATGACTTTCAAAAGCAAGATACATGATCTTAAGTAAGTAATTTCTCCTCTCTTGGCCTCAATGTTCTCCTCTGTAAAATGGTGTGAATTGACTAGGTAATCTATAAGGTTCTTTTCGACCTAAAAATTCCATGATCAACAAAGCCAAACCTGCTCGAGGGGGAAATCCTTTCCTACTTCATTATGCTAGTAAGAACCAATAAATTTCTTCTCATGGTAGGGTCAGCCTAGGACAGGGCTTCATACACTTAATTTCATGTACTTGATTAAAAAAATGATAATGGCATTTTCATATAATAAAATTGGTTTCATTTTTAATTCTGTGCATATTATTTTATGTATTCACCAAGGTTATTCTGAGAAGGAATTCATAGGCTTCACCAGACTACTAAATGGGTCCCATGACATACAAAATAATAATTGTACAGTGGTGAGAAGAGTCTCTTCCTAGCTGTTGCTGCATCCGTACTTTTAGTAGCTAGCAATAGAAGCTTAGCTCTAGAGGGTAGGTTAAAGGCCCAGGTATAGTGGAAAGAATATTGTACTTAGATGTGGAAGACCATTGTTTTAATATCAGCCTGGCTACTAGCTAGGTGACCTTGGGTAACTTACTTAAACTTTCTGAACCTCAGTTTTCTCACCTATAAATGATGACTTCTCTGCATCTGGGTTATCAAATATCATTGGAGAATGTCTTGCAACTGAACTGATTCTATCGACTTTGAGTTTATAATGTATCACCTCAGCTGAGCCATCCATCAATTTACTAGGGCTTAGACATTTTTTTTATGGTATTCTTTTTGATTCACTGTCTCATTTCCTTCAAATCACTTCTTCTTAAGATCCCAACTCCTATTTCACTTAAAAGAATGAGTTCATCCCCTAGGAGCTACCCAAGAGTCCTTAAAATGACAATACTAAACCTATATTTTCATTGGTGTAGGAAATACACTTCTCACAACTATGTGCCTTAGAAAATAATCTTTTAGCTTCTGCTTCAATTGGACACCATCAAAAATTTGGCCTTTACATAATAAAAATAGACTTTAAACATTTCTAGTGCTATCTCCAGAGACAAAGTGGAAAGACTTCCACTAGGTTTAGTTATGTGGATTTAGCACTAGTTGAATGAACAGATACAGTGAATTATCATCAATGGAACCGTGTGATATTGAAAAGGAAGCTCCTGGGGGGCGGAGCCAAGATAGCGGCATAGGAGCAGCAAGAAATCGCAGCTCTGACACAGTTGCATCAAGTACCCCCAAAAATATGACTCTAAACAAATTTAGGGCTCTAAAACACACACAGATATATTTCCTGCTGAAGGCAGCTCAGCTCAAAGTGACCATTTCAGCCCTGAGAGCCAAAACCAGCCCAGCCTGAAATGGCGGCTTTTGCCCAGGGGCGGCTGGATGAGATGAACCGTGCCATACTTCAGCAGAGTGGATCTGTGGCAGCTGTGGCAGTATCCAGAATTATCAAGCCATAAGAAAAAAGGACTAAAGTTAGTGGAACTTGGATAAAAACCTGGGAAGAAAAGCAGGTCTGGCCAAGCTACCTCCAGGGCAAAGAAGTGGGAGTAGAGCTTCTGCACCTGTCTCCACGTTGCTGCTTAAGAGCTCCCAGCCTGCAGACAGCAGAGGGGCCAAGCAATTGTTCAGAGGCCAAGTGCTCTTGTGTTGAGCAGCCTAGATCCAGATCGCGGTCTTAGGTGGTGCTCCTGGGTTTTTTTTTTTTTTTCAGTGAGCCGGAGCTGGGGAGGGACCCAGCAGCCTCCTAAAAGCCCTGGCAGCTGGGAAAACCCCAGCGATTTGGGACAGAGCTATTCCCTCTGGAAGCAGAGTTCCACAGAACTAAAAAAAAAGAAAAAAAAACATTGAATGGCGACCATGAATAAGCATAGGAAACAAAGTAAGAACAGCAACCAAACTCTAGACTCCTTCTTTGGGGAAAAGAAGGAACAAAGCAGGGAAAGGAAGGAAGACAACGCAGTCAGAACTCCAACACCAAAAGCTTCCAAGAAACATTAAGATTGCCAAAAAGCTAGAGATCGGCTGAAGAAATATTTTGAAAACCAAATGAGAGAAGTGGAAGAAAAATTGGGAAGAGAAATAAGAATGATGCAAGAAAATCATGAAAAGAGAGTCAACGACCTGATTGAAGAAATTAACATCTTAAAAAATAGATTAACTCAAATGACAAAAGAGGGCCAAAAAGCCAATGAGGAGAAGAATGCCTTAAAAAGTCGACTTTGCCAGATGGAAAAAGAATCTCAAAAGCATTCTGAAGAGAATAACTCCTTCAAAATTAGATTGGAGCAAATGGAAGCAAATGCCTTTATTAGAAATCAAGATACTATCAAACAGATCCAAACAAATGAAAAAATAGAAGGCAATGTGAAATATCT
>CM053589.1:124697119-124714065 GCA_028646515.1 Pseudochirops corinnae | reverse complement strand
ATTTTTCCTGAGGTCATACAAGCAGTATGTATAATTGGTGGTACTTAAACCTAGATTTTCCTGATTCAGACTACTCTATCCTATCAATTTTCCCTGCCTCACAATATATACATATATATATATTTGTACACATATGTGTGTAAATATGTATATATCCGTGTTATCATATATTAGTAATAATAGTTTATTAAGAGACTCTCTTTTGATTATGAGAGTCACTGAGAAGCCTCTTGAGTTGACCAAAATTGAATCTTCATGGGCCCCTTTTCAGTTTTAAAGTAGCTCTTCAAGAGGAAGAGACAAAAACATTCTATCAAGGTCTGGGCTGTTCTTCTTGATTTGAAGGAGAGTTGGCCATTTTGAGGATCATATCAATGGATTTGTTTCAGTTTCCAGTGGTGATGGTGGAGGGAATGCTATGAGGTATCATTTTGGACAGAGGCACAAGGTCAAACCCTCTTTTTGTACTCCTTTTTTTTCCTGCTCATACAGACATCTTTAAGTGGTAGCTAAAAATAAGACCACAAAGAAACTTGGAGATGGAAAACCTTTGAGCTTTTCCATGTAAGATGTCTGGGAGTGAAGAATGGGAAACTATGTTCGTAACTAACTTTTAGTTCCATTTCAAGCTCAATGAAGCACTGCAATTTGGCAGCAAGCTGCTATGAAAAATCAATATTTATTCCACAGAATATCTTAGAAAATCCCTGGATCAAAACCTGAGAAACCACTTAGTGTCTTTGGTCATCCTAATGGGCCAGATCTTCCTCTGACTCACTCAGAAATGCTTTAATCCATTTATTAAAGATGTGATAGTTATACTTTAATTTCTTTCTTTACGTATCTTTGTCGCCATGTACAACATGAGCTACAAGATCATTTCCATAAATCTAGAGAGATTAGGTTATACGGAAATCACACTGAAATCAATTTGCCTTCTTTGTACTCTTATTCTATAATTCTAGTTGACCAAGATTACAAAAATCATAATATTTAGAGCTGGAACAGATTATAAGATTACTTTTGTATATAACTCATCTCATAATTGCCTTATTTGCTATTTTCAGTAGAATCCAAAATACATGTATGAAGCAAAATATTGTGCAAAGAACTCTGTTAGGTGCTGGGATTATAAAGACAAATCAAAAGTCTCTGTCTTCAAGGGGTTTATAGTCTACTTAAAGGGTGTTGAGTGGGGGGAAGGTTGTCATAGAAAAGCATAGCAAAGTCCAGATTAGCAGAAATAATGAATCCTCTGAACTGGCTGCATTATTTGAATTTGCACTGCATGTTTCTAATAGGTTAGAACCAATTACCATATTTTATATAATTTTAACTATGCCTAATAAGAAATGGGGCCACTTTGGGTGATTTTAGTATTGGAACTAATCAGAATTTAGCTGTATAATAAGTGTAAGGAGAAGTATAAGCAAACAGATAATGTGTGTGTGTGCACGCGTGCGCGCATTATAAGAGTGAGGATAGATCACTAACAATTAAAGATTATGAGCTGAATCTTGACCTAAAGTAGCAATTCTAAGAGTTGGGCATGACGAGAGAATCTGTTCTAAGCGTGGGAGATAGCCTAAGCAAAGGTAAAGAGGTAAGAAATGAAGTATAGGATTTAGGGAATAGCAACTAAGCCAATTTGGCTGGAACATGTGTGCCTGAAGGGAGTAATGCAAAATGTTTGGAAAGGTAGGTCAGAAGGTTGGGAAGAGCTGTAAAAGTCAAGCTGGGTAATCTGTATTTTATTCTAGAAGAAAAAGGGAGCCACCGAAGTTATTTTAGCAAAGGAGTAACCTGTCCATACTTCTGCTTTGAGAATATCATTTTGGCAATTACATAGAGCAGTGGTTCTCAACCTTCCTAATGCTGCAACTCTTTAATACTCATATGTGGGTGTTTCTGCATGTGGGCAGACCCACCTGGAGAAGGACAGAGAAGCAGTCTCTGAGTTCCTAAGACCATCGGAAACATGTGTTTTCTGATGGTCTTAGGTGACCCCCGTGAAAGGGTCATTCAACCCCAAAAGGGGTTGCGACCCACAGGTTGAGAACTGCTGACATAGAGGCTAGATTGTTTTCATAAGAGTCCAAGAAAGCAGGAGGAGAACCTGATTTAGGGTAGTGGCCAGATGAGTTTAGAGAACAGGATGAATGTGACGATGTTGTGGAAGAGTAATCAACTAGACTTGGTCAATTATTAAATATGAGAGATGAAGTAGAAGGAATAATCAGGGAACACCCCAACGTTGTGAACCTGAATTACTAAAAGGAAGGTGGTGCCTTCAGCAGAAAGAATTAGAGGATTTGTAACACTTTTTAGTGAAAAAGCACCCCATTCCACACACACACCTTACTCCCCCACTTTTGTCCTTTAGAAATAATCCTGTTCAATAAGCAATTCAGCACTGGCTGCCTTGGGGAGATGCCCACTGACCTCATTGACCTGCTATCAAATATTCCTGATATTCTAAGAGGTTAAGGGGAAGATGCTCTTCTGTCTGTTAAATTTGAATATAAAAGGGGTTAGGAAAAAGATTAATTTGTAGAGAAAAAAATTATCTTCGCAAGTTTCACACTTGAATGAAATATCCCAGATTGCTGGCACTGTTGTCTTTGGCCTTTCAATGTGGACTGGTCACTTGATTCAATGAGGCTTCAGCCAAACCCAAACTCTCACAGATGGCTCTCAGGGCAGTTTTCAGATGAAAACTTGGTAAGGGTGGAAGGAGAAGAAATATTTTGCACCATTTCTCTTCTTTCCTCTTTATTACGGAAAATAAACAGCTGAACCACATTTTTTGCCCAGTTACAGACTTCTGTTCTCACCATATTGAGAATCTTTTTCCCTGGTTCGCTCGCATCTTAATGCTTTTGTGAGCCAGTGGACTAAAAACAATGTTATTTATATTAATTGCACTGTGAACTACATTAATAAAAGAGTTGGAATAAAAAAAAACATTTGAGATATTACACATTTAAATTCTGCCTATATCTTCACCCTTCGGTGACAAAGGCATTTGCAGGAATGGAACAGGATTCAAAATAAATTCATTTTTTTTTTGGTGACAAGCTTGCAAATGGGAAAGAGAATATTAATGGCCAAGCATGCACCATGAAGTGCTGTATTTGCAAGAGGAGGAGATCTCAAGGAGGCCTAGACTAAATGAGCAAAGGGTATGATAATGAAACAAAGACTGCTTAACAAGGGATGGGGGGCAGGGAAAGAGAAGGCGTCTCAGATGACAATTGTGCTAACAATCCCATCACCTGCATCCAAAGTGGAAGGCTGGGGATGCCAATCAGTAAGCAGCTGGAGGACAAGGAGGCAAAAATCAACCTTTGATGCCCATGACATTGGAATTACTAGGTTGGGGAAACCCATACACTTGGCTCTGGGACAAATGTCACCAATAGTAAATAACACGCACCTGCTTTGGATGGTCTAACTGTTTGAAATTATTATTATTACCTCACATTTCTTTCAAAATTTTATTGTATTCTAAGGGTTTTCACATATATGACCTCGTTTGATCCTTGCCACAACCTTGGAGCTGGGTAAGTAAGTAGACCAGAAGTTATTATCTCCATTTTCTAGATGAGGAAACAGTCAGAGCTAGAAAGAGACATGCTCAGGGTGACATGGCTAGTAAGCAGTAAAAGACCTTTTTTCAAAAGCCATGTTAATAGGTTGAAGCAGTATTACTACGGCCTTACTTTCACAGACTCATTTTGCCTTTGAAAGGAATTTTATCGATTATCTAGTTTACTTTATTTCACTCACCAAATAGTGCCTTGAATTTTTAGATTAAACCCATGCCCTTTTTCTAATAAGCAACAAGTACCATAACGGAAAAGATCACCACCTGATACCTCATGGCTGGAACCAGAGAATGCGGATTTTTTTCAGAACACAAAGATCTTGTTTTTTAAAAGTTAATTTTGTTGTTGTTAGTCCCGATATGAGCGTAACATTCCATGGAGGAGAATATTAAAAGATTTTGTCTACAAATCAGTATAAAAGACGACAATATAAAGAAAAATGAAAGGTGACAGCCAGAGCCTCAAACTCCAAAAGAGAACTCCATTGGAAATCAGAAGATGAAAAAAATTCAGGTTGTTTCTGAAACTGACTGATCTAAAGAATTTCTCATTTGGTTTATTTCCATCTCTTTTGTGATATAGAAGCCAATAGGACCTCATGATTTCAAATTGCAAAATGGGTTGGGGTGACAGTGAGGTACTGTGAGATAGAAAGGAAAAAAGGGTAGAGGAAGCTATTCTATTTTAAATTAAGGATTTTTACTTTTTTGTTTGTTTTTGTACTACACACATTTCTGGACATACCCCGCTTTCCATCCCTGGAACTGAACTCTCCCTTGTGATGAAGAAGAAAAAAAAAAGGTTTTGTTTTTATTAATTCAAATTTGACCTCCTTCCGGGCCCTTTTTCATTCCTATTACTTTGGTCAATGCTAATATTATTCTTCTAATTCAGTTTATGTCAGTCTGTATCAGTTCATAAGAGAACTATCTTAGGGAAGAATGTCATGCAAGCCAAGAGTTGTTGTTTGTTTACCTGCAGGATGTAAAAACGGAGAGTTGAGGAGACTTAAGCAAATGCATGTGAAAAGCAAGTGAAAATATTTATCTATTTCCCTTTAATCACCTGGGGAAACAGCCCCAGGCTCCTTGCTAAGGCCTGAACAGTGCACAACTGGTCTGAATTATCCCTATCAGCCTCAAGGCCAAACTTTTGAATTTGATGTTGCAAAAACAAACTGGACTTAGACAAAAAGAGGTGCTTGAACTCAAAGCCATGTAGGTATTTTAGTCACCTCACTTTGTGTTGCAAAATTAAGTTGCTGTCAGAGAAAGAGAGGACAAAAAGACTGGGGAGGAATGGGGGAAGGGAAAGGAAAACGGAGAAGAGTAGAGACAAAAGAAAGGGGGCAAGAGGGAGAAAGAGAGGGTCAGAGCAGAGGTGGAAGAGAGGTACAAAGGAAGGAAATCCTTTTTGCATTTCATCACTACAGCAACTTAGACTCTTTCCAGATGCATTGAATCCCTATGCCAGTTTTTTTTGTCTTGTTTTTTAACTTTTACAGCCAAATTTGTTCTGACATTGTGAAGATTTCCCTGCAGAAGGCATTGCTGGTAATCTGTTCCATCCTGTTCAGCCTATCACACAGAAAAAAACCTCTTTCCCTGGTTTGCCTGAAGCGAGTCCCTAAACCATTTCATGCATCATTGTTCTGCAAACAAATGGCCCCCATTGCCTGCAGTGAGTGTTCCTGGTTCATTAGGGAAAAGTTATTTTGATGCCTTTAAGTCCCTTAGTTTCTCCCTGAGAAGTCTGAGTATTGACCCAACTGTGACACACTTGGGAAGGAGATCCTACCTGTGGATTCTCTTCTGGGTCAATGAACAGGTAGGGTTTTGAGGCTGCCCCTAGCCATGCTCCATGAAGTGGAGACAGGAGCAATTATCCAGTGTGTTTACTCCTTGCTGGAGACGGTTTATTTAGGTCAGTCAGGCCTCAAATCCCTGTTTTCCCGAGTAATCATTTCAACTTTCCCTTTTTTTCTTTTTTCTGCATAAGGAGAAACAGAATGAGGCACACTAAGAGACAACAAGTCCTACATCAAGAGAGAAGCATTCATACTCATTCATTCCCACAACTTCCATCGCTTTCCTCAGTACATGCACGTGTGCGTGCACACACACACACACACACACACACACACACAGAAACACACACACACCCCACACCACAATCACTTCCTCCACCTCTACCACCACCACTAATTCAGAAATCCAGCCATGCCACTCTGCTCTCCCCAAGTACTTCCATTTGTTCCCTTGCCTGCTCAATAAACCATATGATTTTGGCTCAAGATACTAAAACAGTTTGACAACATAATAGAGTTCAAAACCTGAAGTTGATGATTAGATTTCTTCCTTTTTTTTTTTCAACTTTCCACTGTTATAATCAAGATTATGGAGATAGAGTTTTCCACATAGATAAGGCAGACAATCAGTAAATCAGTATTTATTAACACCCTAGATTTAAGCTCAGAAGTTAACTAGTCTAATTTTCCCATTTTACGTAACAGAAACTGAGATCCTGCTGCTTAACTGACCTGCTCAACGTTGTACACAGGCTAACTGACAAAGGTAGGATTTCAATCTAGGTCTTTTACAATCCAAAACCAGTGGGTTTTCCATGGTGGGTGTCACATTCTTCCCCAGTAATAAAGAGCATTCCATGGCCTTTGCACTGTGACAGCTGTCAAGGCTGCAAAGACAGAAATGGAGTAGTCTCTGTCCTCAAGAAATTTACATCTATTGAGAAAGAAGACATGTATTATGTAAGTATACATATACAAAATGTACCTACCATAAATGCAAGGTGATTTGGGATGAGAAAGTAGTAGCAGCTACAAGAACAAATTCCCCTTGTTCTATAAATATACATTAAATACACATGCAAAAGGTTTGGGGTTGGACTGGACTAGGGAGAGGGGAAACAAGATGAGGTAACAAAACATATGTGATTCTATATTACTTTCTAGGAACTTGCACAGGTATTGAAGAGAGAAAGCATGGTACACTGAACTGTGTCAAGAAGAGCTAGACTGAAGTCCTTCCTCTGTCATATACTAACGTTCGAACATGGGAAATTCACAAAACATCTCAGTGCCTCAGGCACCCCTGTAGGAAAGGGGTTTCATGGAATTATTAAAAAAAAAAACAACTAATTAAATTGATTTATTAAAATTAATTAAAATGATATAATTGGTTTCCCTTTTAATACATTACATTTTACTTTATGTATTTAAAAACTTTATTCTGTGAGGGAATCTATAGATTTCACCACACCAAAGTAGTCCATAGGAAGTCCTCATGAATCTACAGGTCCATATCTATCTTCAAAAGAGTGTCATTCACACATATAACTTCCAAAAGAAGATGTAAGATAGATGTCATAAGAAAGGTGAACAGAAGATGCTATTGGAATTAATAGGAAAAGATTAGTGTTGGTTTGGAGTTTGGCAGGATGGAGAGGAATGCACCTAAAAGACTTCATGGAGAAGCCTGAAACCTGAGTTGGCCCCTGAGTGGCAGGTAACTAACAAATACAGCCTACATACGTAAAAATATTCTGGGCTTTGGGGTAGATATTAAAAAAAAAAATCACCAATGGATTCTTGAGTGTTTCTAGAGATAATATATTTGATTTTGCTTGAGCATATACTAGATGATACAAATAGGCAATAACTGGAGATGACTGATGAGGAATCTTGGTGGTGTAGTAGATTGAGCACTGGTCTTAGAATGCTTACTTTAAATGCCATCTCCAGATGCTTACTAACTGTTTGACTCCATACGGGTCATTTCATCTCTCTCAGACTGTTTCCTCATCTATAAAATAGATCAAATAATAGTAAGGTTGTTGGGAGGCTCAAATGGGATAATGTATAAAGCATTTTACAAACTTTAAAGTTCTTTATAAATATTTGCCAATATTTGGACAGTTTAGAATGGCAAAAGGAGGTGGATCAGACATGTTTCAAGATCAAGAGAGGAACTGTAACAGCACCTGGATCACTGAGGGGGTTCTCAGTGTTCATGCAGAATATATATGGTGTTTAGAGACCCAGAGTAATAATGAAACTCATTGACCAGCACCAGAACCAACATATTGTAATTGAATGGATTGGCAGTGCTAATTTATATCCATCGAGCTATAAACAAACTGAGCTAGACCTTTATCGATGACCCCAAGCTCTAATATTTGCTTCCTTCACCTTGCGCCCAGTGAAAAAAAAGTGTTTCCACATAGTGAAAGGACAATAAATCTTCCACCACTTAAATGTCATCTAGTGCCATTAAAACTTATGAATTTATCCTGACTTATTCAGATAGTGAATAAAAACCTCCAGAGGAGTTGGGTTATAAAACATTAACTTCTTGATTTAAAAAAAAAAGTACAGGGGAAGGTGGTTCTCTGAAGGACAATGGTTCCACAAAGCACCTGGGACAGTTAAAAGTTTTAAAACAATAAATTTGAGAAAGGGAGTGGGAATGGGAGGGGGATTCAGATTGGACTGCCATTTTATGATGCTTGAGGGACAATAAAATATGATATGGTGTTTAATGTATTACTCAAAAGAGATGCCAGGGTAAAAGAAATGTCCCATAAACGTGATATTAGTTGGCGACATTGCCCAGAACGGTCTAGAATGCGGACATCACAGAAGTGGGGCTTTAGGGCAAAGCACAGGAACTGTTGGGCATCTTGTATTCTTGGCAAGACTGTAAGAGAAAACAGGCATTCCTACAGCCCCTGTGAGGCTGCTCTGCCTGTTTACAATATGGCATTGAAGAGGTTTTGGAACTCAATCGCTTTCCTCCAAGTTTTCATTTTCTTACTTTGCGGCCATTCCAAATAAACATCTGTGTTTCATATCGTGTCCTGGGCACACTGCTACTAAGCTGCTATCAAATGGCTTTCCCTCCATCTGTCGACTTCGGAGGTAATACTTGATTAAAATTTTTTAAAAACAGATCAGTCAAACCTTGACTTCTAGTGTGATACGAACCTTAAAATGAGAGATAGTCCGGTCAAGAACTTATTTTAAATTAACTGAGTAATGAATCTCATGTACTGAAATTGGTGTTCTTATAGCCAGTGGGAGTGGGGAAATATATTCCCTCATAGACCTAATACTATCCTCCAAAATATTTTTTTTTTAAAAAGGTGAGTCTCTCATCATGTATTTTTGAGTTTATTTTTTCTTCAGCATGAGAGATATACATCGGTCTATTCCAAATCTTATATATGCTATTCCTAATAATGACAATCCTAAAGCACAAGTGTGACTACATCACTATCCTACTCAAAAAGATCCCAGGACTCCTTCTTGCTGCTAGAATAAAATACAAAACCCTCTATTTGGCATTTAGATCCTGTCACAATCTGGCACCAACCTACTTTTCCAGTTATACTGTCCTCCCTTTCATATATTCTACATCCTAGCCAGACTAGTAATTTTATATTCTTCCCAAATGAAATTCCATTACCCACAATTCTCTTTGTCTGTTCTGCATCCCCCTTTATCTCAGTCTATTTTAACCCTAAATTCCCATCAAAGTCCAACTCATGTCATATGTTCTTCATGAAATCTTTCTTGATCCTTCTAGTTGCCAGTGTTCCATTGAAATTTAATTGCAATTTTTTTCGTATATTTTGTGTTTACTTAAATGCATTCTTGTTGCTTTCATCCATATTACTTCTAATATCAATACGTCCCTTTGCCTTGAACTAATTGTGTCCCATAGTTAATGAAGAAATATATTCATTCAGTCATTTCAATTGTGTCCAAATCTTTGCAACTGCACTTATGGTTTTCTTAGCAATGCCACTGAAGAAATTTGTCATTTCCTTCTCCAGCTCAGTTTGTGTATGAGGAAACTAAGGTAAACAGGGTTAAGTGACTTGCCCAGGATCACACAACTAGTATATGTCTAAGGTCAGATTTGAACTCAAGATAAGTCTTCCTGACTTCAGACCCAGCACTCTCCACCTACCTGCCCAAGAAACATAAGCACATCAATGAGGGCTTATGAATTGTAGTTTTAAGGGTACAGATACAGAGTATCTTAAATATGCATTACTGGGCAACCAGTTCTATGAGCTGGATGTAGGGCTTTAGGGTGCGGGTCTGCAGGTACTACCCTGTCAGTGACTTTTACTTCTGTCTTTAAATGTCTAGAGCCATAATTCCTTAATAAATGCTTATTAAATAAATTAATGAATAACTGAACAGATGAATAAATGAGTGAATGAATGGTGGGCCAAATGGTTGGATAACAATGGTAGTACCTCAAGTAACCAGAGAACAAATGGAAAATGCCAATGGAATTTGACTTCTAGTCTTCTTCAGTTCTGTGTACTCACTCAGTTAACTGTCACAATGTTTTGCCATGCCTTTAAAAAATTCATAGCAGTAAAAAATAACTATTTTATAGCACTTTACAATATATAAAGTGCTTTCCTTACAAAGGCCTATGATGTCAGCAGGACAAGAAGTCAATTTTACAGAAGAGGAAACTAGATTTGTGGAGTTACATGCTTTGCTCAAAATCACATGGTTATCAGGGGGTTAGGGCAAGGGCTAGAAAGCAGACATTCCACTCCAAGTCCATTGCTCTTTGCATTCTGCCATATGGCACAAAGCAATAAAGCTGATAGTAATTCTCATCCTTTTGATTCGGGCAGAATGCAAGGAATATACTGTGTGTTACCCCAGGGTATGGTTCTGAGCCAATCTGCCCATCCCCTATCCAAGAGAATCAGGGATACCATTCAAGTCTAGTTTTGCCTAACAGAGAAAGCAGGGAAATATCAAGCAAATTGTTAACATTGAGTCTAAGAATCTCTCTCAAAAAATATCATATTTAACTTCTTCACTAGTCCTCATAAGGGTGCAAGCAAAGAAACTGGTACAGAAAAACAGAAAAGGAGCAGGGATGTTAGAGCTTTGATACTTAAGATATTTCCCCCATTGTCCCGATAGAAGAATCCTACTTACACGTCAAAGAAAAAGGAGAAAGCTAAGGAAAAATATGTCATAAAGCTGCCTAGTTATGTGGACTTTTTCAAAGAGAATCTCGTCCAACTTTTGTGTGGCTACATGCGTCAAAGTGATGGACTATTTGTAAAGACACATTTACATTATCCTGTTGTTGTGGTGGTGGTTACTTGTTCTTCACACTTGAGGAGGACCATGACATCAGGAAGGTGATGCCATGACTTGCAAATAAATTGGATTTAAGTGAAGGAGGCCTGTGCAAGGCCACTAGCCTAACTCTCCTCTCCAGAGTCATCTGGGTCCAATGGCAAGATATAGATCAGGAAACTGGAGATGGCCCCCTATATTATCCTGGGGATTGCCTAAAATAAATAAATGCTGACCCAAGTGACACTCTTTAACTTTCTCAAATACTTCTTTGAGTTCATCAGTTTGGGGACAACGATAATCTATACACGTATTATCTCACTTGATTCTCCAACAACCCTGGGAGGTAGGTGCTATAATCATCCACTTTTAAAGATGAGGAACTGAGGCTGAGAGGGGTTTAGTGACTTGATCAGAGTCACACAGCTGCCTAAGTCAAAATTTGAACTTCCTGATTCCAAGCTTAAAACTCTTTCCACATTTAGCTGCCTACAGTCTTCTGAAGCTAAAAGTCAAGGAATGATCTGTGAAAAAGAAACTGGAAAACCAATTAAGGGAATTAGAATATCCTTGTGTAAATTGGAATTTAGCCAAGACTGAATTATAGATAGTTATTGACTTAGCTGTATCCAAGTATACGTAGACAGCCATATATATATATATATACTTATGCATATATATTATATGAATTAAATGCATCCACATATATAGACATATATATATATATATATATATATATATTTATGCATATAAATGATTGGTGAAATCTGGGGAAAATATGATAAACACACCAGCCTACAGAGTTTAAATTAGTGACAGGTAGGCAAGTGGCAAAGAACTAGAGACCTTCCCTTAAGCTGAGATTTAAAACATTTGGAAAATGTAGCATCTGTATTGCTTCTAGTGTTCAATAGAAAAGAGGATGGGAGTAACAGAAACTGGGAGCAAAATCCTGGTTTTAGGAGACTAGATGTGGGAGTCCCCCTGGGAGGCACCGAAAAGATCCTACTGTCTGTGGTGCCATTAGCTATGCTGGAGCTTCCTTCTCCCCACCATCCTTTGCTAGCCTTCAGACCTGGGACAGGTGAACTTTTGTGTATACCAGCTCACTCTGACAACAGAACAATGAAGTCACCAGGAAGAAATAATATTTGATTAACACTAGGGAAAGAGCATCATAGTCTCAGAGATCCCTCATCTTCCATGGAAGTGCCATCAGCTCTATGATAATCTTATACCACCCATTTCTCATAATTGGGCACCACAAAGTTAAGGCCACAAGATGCTTCTCTGCATATCATATCTGTCCAAGTACAAAAATAAATATTAGCTCCATTCTATGACAAAAAAAAAATATCCTGAAGGATTCCATTCCTCAAGAAATATTCTTGTCGGATACACAATCATTGAAATGACCAGTAACAAACATGGAATACTTTTCTAGACTAGATAGTCTACAAAACCCTTCTACGTGTAAAGCTACACATAAACATGAAACACCACACACTGATGCAACAAATTCAAGCCAATTGATTTGAAATAGTATTTTCTATTTTAAGCTTCTCTTGGTCCTCTTCTAGCCTTGGGTGGAAAGAGCATTAGACTACTTACTACAAGAAAGTGCTGGAATCCTAAACACTGCTTCCTGAAATGAACTAGTCCCATCACATCGGGCAAACCTCTTCCCTTCCCAGCACCTCAGTCACTTATCTGCAAAATGAAGATATTAGATATCATGACTGTTGAGACCAATGTCACTTTTCTGATGCGTGAAGAGTTGCTATTTGATCCCTGCTGTAGGGCAATAAATATATTCATCTCTAATTGACTAGTCCTGGGAGCATCTTTTCCTGCCTTGACTCTTTCACTTTCTGCCAGCAGATGATCTGTCTTTGCATTTTATTGAAGTGTGGCCATTTAGTACAAGCTTCTTTAAAGACCACCCTCCACAGCTGTAAACTTGTCGATAGCTTTGTTTTCTCCTCATTTCCTGCCATTACTGAAGAAAAACCAGGCCCAACCTTTTTGACCATACCCCAGTTCTTATCACTTGTTCCTCCAGAAACTTGTTCCATTAATCACCCCGTTTCTCATATGCATATTATCAATCACTTTGTGTCTGTTTCTACCTCATTCTACTCAGTTTACAAACATGATCACATGTTCTTGTCCTGAAGGGAGCAGGGGTTTCCTATTCATAAATGAACTCAAATAAAATGGTCTTTAATATCTTTTTTCAACTGCAGGTTCTGTGAATCTGACTCATTTCTTAAGTGGAAGTGAGGCCTTATAATTCAGCTTCATTATCATTCTTATTTCAATGTGTGTTTGGTCTCACCAAAAATAAATAAATGAATGAATGAATGGAGGGATAGATGGATAGATAAACAAACAAGCAGTTAACAATATCCCCTTAGCCCACCCACCTTTCATTCTGAAAATTCTAAAATATAAAGTCTATACTGATTCTTCACTCCTCATACTGTCCTCAACCTTTTGAAGTCTGATTTATATGCCTATCATTCCCCTGTAACTAACTTCTCCAAAGTCACTAGTGATCTCTTAATTGCCATCCTAGGTTACTTCCTCAGGCTTCATTTGATATTATTAATTATTTCTTCCCTCTCAATAGTCTCTTCTCCTTTGTCTTCTATGACTCTACTTTCAAAGTTCCCTTCACGATTACTCTCCCCTACTCCCTCCCTCTTTTTCTCTCTCCTTCTCTCCTCCTATTTCCCCTTCCTTCCCTCTTTCCCTCTCTCTCTGCCTCCATGTCCTTCTCTTTCTCCTTGTTCACAGGTTTTTCCCTTCCTTTCGCTTTTTTTCCTCTTCTCCCTTCTTCATTCTTCTCTTGGAGATGACTACCCAACATATGGGTCCAGCGCAAATTTAATATTATACCTATGTAACTACCTAATAAACCTAGATTTCTGACCAATACCACAAAATGAACACGTTCCTTATTTATCCTCTGATTTTCCTTCTAAATCTGACCCCTTTCCCAATGTCATTTCACTTCTATCAAAACAAAACCTTTTAAGGACAGATTATGTTGTTTTTCACTATTGTATTTATTCCCAGAGCCTAGCTTATGATCTTGCAAATAACATGTGCTATAAAATCTGTTTTGAATTGAATAATAATTATATTAATGTTGCACAATTTTACATTAATTATTTCATTTGACAACACAAAGCATTGTGGTGTGAGGCAGCATGGTATGATGGAGAGAGCATTAGTTGTAGACCAGTGGTTCTCAACCTTCCTAATGCCATGACCTTTTAATACTCGTATGTGGACATATCTGCATGTGGGCAGACCCACCTGGAGACAGATAGAGGAACAGTGTCTCAGTTCCTAAGACCATCAGAAATATGTGTTTTCCAATGGTCTTAGGCAACCCCTGTGACCCGCGTGAAAGGGTCGTTTGACACCCAAAGGGGTTGCATCCCACAGGTTGAGAACCATTGCTGTAGACTAAGCTGGGTTGAAACCCCATCTTAGACAGATACACTAGCACCTTAGTCAATTGATTACTGCGGGCCTTCGTTTTCTCATCTATGAAATGGGAAGGATAAACCAGATGAAGTTTATGGCCCCTTTCAGTAAATCTATAATCCTATAAAATGTTTTGTTGTCTTGTAGAACGATTCCAGTTTCTCAATGCCATGATTTTGTCTCCTATCCTCCACCCCCAAATAAAGCATTTTATAATAATCAGTTCTCAAAGTGACAAGAAGGGCTGTGGATTTTATTTGTCTGAGCCAAACTTAGAGATCTGCAGTGTACACAAGAGAGAAAGGCCAGTAAGAATTACACACATTAACTTAGAAAACTAGGGGAATAGCTAGCTCACATTTAAATTTTATTTTTCTACTTACATGTTAGCAAATCAGATACAAAAGGATGGAGGGAAACTTCAAAAACAGAGCAAGTTTATAAAATGCACTGGAAGATCAACCCCTGCTCTGATTAGCACTAATTTTATCTTCTAGCTGCTTCTATTTCTTTCAGGTAAGGTGCAAAAATCACTGACATTTCCCGTGTATCACTCCAATCAAATTCCCATTCTTCCACATGGTTTCTGAACAATTGCAGGGACTGTGTTACACAGGATTGGAGAAAAACCTGAATGACTAATAATTCTAAACAGAAGAGACCACACAGAGCAGAGAGCTGGGAAATGAGCTGGTGTTCAGAAAAGGGAACTTTCATGGAAGGATAAGAAATCAGGCCACAAAGGCACAAGTAAGATAAATGAGCAGGCAGAGTACATAGTGCCCTTAGCTTTTATTAATTATCAAGTGGGATATATTGACTTAAAGTCATCAAAGTTAACAATAAAAACAATGCAGACAGAGACTTCAGAAGCCTTCCAGTCCAATGTGGACCTGACAAAGAACCACCCCTACAATAACCTAAAATAGTAGGTCATCCAAGTTTCTTTTGAGGATTTCCAATAAAGAGGAACCGACTAGATGTCACTTGTGGAATAGGTAAAATTGTTAGGAAGTTTAAATGTGGCTCATTGCAAATTCAGTTTATTGCTCTTACTACTCTTCTCTGGAGCCAAGTAAAGCAACAGTCCTTCAAATTTCTGAAGAAAGGTATCACATTTCCCCCATAGCAGAGGTCAGCAAACTTCAGCCAGGAGACCTAAAGTGAGGTACCGTGTATTTTGCATGTTCCTACAAGCCAATAATGCTTCAGTATTAAAAAAAATAAAAACATTCTTAGCGTGAGACAATACAAAAACAGGTCATGGGTTGTATTTGGCCTAGGGACCATAATTTGCTGACCTCTAGTGAACATCTCCAGTTTCTTCACTGGATCTCCCTATGACATACTTTCAAGGCCTTTCACCATGCTGGTCAATGTCTTTGGAACTTCTTTCTACTTCTTTAAATATACTTCCTAAAATGCATGCTAAGAGCTGAATGCAATATTCTACATGATGTTTACCCAAGTAAGAATATAACAGGGCTGTCTCTTCCACACTTCTATGCTTATCTTAATGTACCTAATGACCTTTTTAGCTGATCTGGCTATTCTATCACATGGCTGATTCATATGAGTCTTATAACCAGTATAATCAGAACCTGAAATCTTTCCTGCACAAAGTGCTATACAGTTCTTCTTCCTTCATCTTCCCTAGGACTTCGAAGTTTAATTTTTGAATTGAAGTGTGAGACTTTTACATTTATCTGTATAAAATTCCATATTGTAAAATTAGACAAAAATGATCAGCATCTTTTAGTATTCTGTAATATTAAGGTAACATGCCTCAGTAACAGGCTGTCTACAGATTTGGCAAGCATGTGATCTATGAGAGCATAATTTTTTGAAGTATTCCATGGGAGCTTCCTTTTCTTTTTTTTTTTTCCTGCTAAATGGCTTTATTTCAGTCAGACAATAATATTCCACACCCATAGCACCCCCACCTCAACATGCAAAGAAGGAATGCGGTAGAGGGAGGGGGACTTCTTGTTTGTGTCTTTTCTTTGGAAACAGTCTTGGTTGTTAACATTTCACCGCATTTACTCTTATTGTTTTATACACATTCTTTCCATTATGTTGCCATAGTCACATGTATTGTCTTCGTGATTGCGTAACTTTCACTTTGCATGATGCCAAATCATTATCATCATCCTTGTGAAAGCTAACATTTATGTAGTACCTGCTCTGGATCAGGCACTTTTTAATATTATCTCATTTGATCCTCACAACAACTTATTATCATTCCCAGTTTTTGGAAACAGAGGTAAACAGGAGTCAAGTGACAATCTCACACAGCTAGTGTCTGAGGCTGAATTTGAACACAGGTCTTCTGATTCCAGACCCAGCACTCTATACACTATGGTACCAAGTGGCCTCATATGAGTGTTTCCATGCTTTTCTGTGTCGGCCATCTTCATAGTTTCTTACACAGAGGAATATTGCTTTACATTTAGTTATCACAATTTCTTTTTTTAAAATATATTTTATTTTATTTATTTTGGTTTACATCATTCATTTCCACGAGATTTTGAGTTACAAATTTTCTCCCCATCTTTCCCCTACCCCTCCTCAAAATGGCCATCCTCTTGTATAACCCCTCCCCCAAACTAATCTCTCCTATGTCCTCCCCCATCACTCCTCTAACTTTCCAATAGGGCAGGATGGATTTCCCTTCCACAGTGCCTGTGTATCTTAAGTTC
>CM053589.1:124648826-124696619 GCA_028646515.1 Pseudochirops corinnae | reverse complement strand
ACATACATACAGGCATTATTTATTGCTGTAGTCAGTATTGTTGTCATCATCATAATCATTTTGTCTACACCTTTTTGATGGGATTCAAATGGAACAGATCTGCGACAAGATGATTTTCGTTGTTCTCATTCAATCCTTTCAATTGTGTCTATTTCTTCATGACCCTGTTTGGGTTTTCTTGGCAAATACTACAGCTTTTTGTCAATTCCTTCTCCAGCTCATTTTCTTTACAGATGAGGAAACTGAGACAAACAGGGATGAATGACCTACCCAGGTAGGGGTAAGGGTCTGAGGCCAGTTTTGAACTCAGGGCTTCCTGACTCCATGCCTGGCACTCTAACCACTGTGCCACCTAGGTGTTCAGGCAAGATGATATCCTGCAATTATTCCTTTGCATTTAGTGTTCTATTGACTAATCTACTGGTAGATGAAATAACTACTTTGTGTAGTTGAATATAAGTATTAAGACATCAGTTCATCCTTAGTAGGCTTATTAAAAGCATTGTCAATACAACTACATTATCAGACAGAATGAGGTCGATTGTACCTAATCTTATTATTATTTAATTTTGATATCCTCTACAAGGTCTCTATGTTTTGTAAGCTTTCCTTCTATGTAGCTTAAATATTATGAATATTTGGTGTGGTGACATCTGTTAAAAATGTTGTTCTTAAGTTTTTATGGATCAATGTTATGTATGGGCAATTGTGGGCAACAGTTCCATCTGTGATAATGGTCTGGATCCAGTAAAGTTTATCGGTTCAGTTCTCCACTCTATTTTGAGGTCTGCATTTGTAGTACAGGAATTTGTCATCTGTCAGGCCATAAAAGATAGTGAGCTTCTGTTATATAATTCTAGCCACCAGGCCATGTCTTCCTAGGTATTTGGTAAATACTAAATTTTTACAGCCTGCAGTGATACAATGAACATTTTCCAAGATTCTTCTGCATAATCTACATTTATCTCTTAGCCCAAGCTCCTTAAGGATAACCTTTCTGTAATTTCTGGCAGGAATGACCTGGTACTGAGTTACTCTCATAAACCATTATTTCTTGGAACAACTCTTCATAGCTCAGACATTTATTTAACTCTTTGTTAACATATTGTTAACTGAATTCCTGATCATATTTTATATGGAAGGTCTTTTGATTACATTCTTGGATCTTACATATTTCATTAGTTTCAGATCCAAGGCATATACCTGTAATTTACTATTTCTTAGTGAAGTGATGACTACCTGTTCCCAAATTTTTTCCGTGGGAGTTTAAAATATCTTCTTTATATGTTTTATTATTTTCTCTAATAATATCTATCAATCTTCTTCCTTTTTGAATAGGAACTGTTAATCTTCCTTTAGCTACCTTAAGGACATGGGCTCTGTGTTTTGATAATATAGTACAGTTTTCATTTTGCAATGATACTTTGAAAATCTATTATGGTTGATTTTACAGTTTGAAAAGTATATATTAAGGCCAGTATTGTAGAAGTATTTGGATGTTTTATGCATGTTTTTCCCATTGAATTCTGCTTTGGGGCTTTTTAGCAAGTCTCTTAAATTTAATGTGGCTTCAAAGTCAAATAGAAAAGCATCCCTGTGAAATGCATATTGACTTAAAAAAATCACAAATGAACATTATCTATGTGATATTGAATTTTTTTTTTTATTTCATTAAACCTTTCCTAATTATACTCAAATCTGGTCTGTGCCTCAGTCAGGATTTAGGAGAGCTGAGTTTGATACCTCGTCTTACTCTATTCATCCAAACCCTTCTCCTAGATAATTTTATGTTTGATGTCTTGCTTAGGTGAGACCAAGATATTTATTGGCATTATACCAACCCTTTGATTCAACCTAACATCTATTTAAATGCATAGCCTTCAATGCTTTTGTTTCCTTGGCTTATGTAAAGAATTTTACACTTAGAGAATTCAAATGGCATTTCAGTATCCTTGGAGAAAAATTCCATGAGATGAAGAATTCTTTGTTATGATTTTTTGTAGAGACACATTGCTTGAAGTCATCCATGTATATCAATGATTAATAAAATGTTTTGATTTAAAATCCTCTTTAACTTCTATTTATAAGAAGACCAGGAAGAACCATAATATACATAGACTATTTCCCTGGGAAAATGCCATTTTTGATACTTTTTTTATTTTTACATTTATGTTGGTGACATGTTTTCAGTAGAAAATAGTTTTACATATTAGCCTCAAATACTCCAGTGTTCTCACTTTCTTTGGATCTATATTATATATTTGTAATACAGGATGAAAAATGAGAGTAGGAATGAGCCAAGGGCTTTGTGATAATCAACAAAGACATTATAGATTTTATGGCATTTTAAGGTGGCTTGTTTAAAATTACCAAATGGATAATAAATTGGTCTTTATACTTGAGACTTTTTGTCATAGCCTTTTACTACTCAAATTATGTATTATTTTCTTGTAACTGTTTTTACGTCCTCTCTCCCCTCTGTCCCCCCCATGTCACAAGCTGCTAATACTTTACATAAAATATACAAACATATCTGAACTGTATCTGGTGGGTTCAATGGTATTCTCATCTTTTGGTAGTAATATGTGATACATTCAATTAAGAAAGCTGATCTGAGGCTTATGTTTCAGAGGATGCTAACAAAGTTGGCTTTGCAGATACTTCATGTAAGTATTTGAGACAATAATAATGGAGCTCTTGTGGCCTTGTTGCTTTATACTTTTGCAGAGAAACGTGTTTCAGTCACCTCATTTGATATAACATTTTTTTTCATTTATCATGTTAAAATTGTTTAAGATTTCTTTCACTTTTGATCCAACTTGGCTTTTTTTGTGGTATCAGGATTTTTGTGGCCACATAGATGACTGAGAAATTTTCTGTATCTTTTTCAAGATTTCTCTCTTTCCTCTGAATTCTTTTTTTCTTAAGCCTCTGTAGTAAAGTTGTTGATTGATATGGTATTGCTGGTTGTGGTAGTAGTAGTAGTAGTAGTAGTAGTAGTAGTAGTAGTAGTAGCAGCCGCAGTAGTAGTAATAGTAGTGAAAGTAGTTGATATAGAAATAGTAATAATAATAGTTGCTGCTGCTGTTGCTTTGATGCTCTGTATCACCATTGTGTTTTTTTACTTGTGGATTTTTTTTTTCACAGTGGATTTTTCCTTCTTGAGAAATCTGAACATGATCAAGTACTGCCAGCTTTGAAATCCTCTGTGTAAAGTGGATCATCACGACTGCTTCATTTGGGACCAACTTGCAACCATATGCTATCCCAATGATTTATTTTATTTAGATTTATTTTATTTTTAATTCATTGGAATAAAATGAACATTTCCATAACATAGTATGATAAAGGAGATGATTTCTCATGAAACTGCAAAATTACTACGTACAACTTGCTATTACTTTTTAAGCACATGACAAAGTTATGTCCCACATTTGTTCCTCTCTCCACCCTGCACTAGAGATGGCTAACAGTAGACACAAACAGGTATATGTATGTGTGTGTGTGTATGTAAAATTATCTTATACATACTTCTGTTTATCAGTTCTTTCTTTGGATGCAGATAGCCTCTTCCCTTTTATGTCTTTTATAGTTAATTTGGATATTTATAATAGTCAAAATAACATATTCACTCAAAGCCATTCTTAAAACAGTGTTGCTGTTACTGTACACAATCTTCTCTTGGTTCTGCTCCTTTCACTCTTCATCATTTCATGCAAATCTTTCCATGTTTTTCTAAGATCATCGAAATCATCATTGCTTATAGCGCAGTAGTATTCCATCACAATCATGTATCACAACTTGTTCAGCCATTCCCCAAATGGTGGGCATCTCTGCAATTTTCAGTTCTTTGCCACCACAAAGAGAGCTACCATAAACATTTTAGAACATGTAGGTTCTTTTCCTTTTTCCTTAATCATTTTTGGAAATAGACCTAGTGGTGTACTTTGACTTAGGGTCAAAGGGTATAGACAGTGTAATAACTCTTTGGTCATAATTCCAGATTGCTCTTCAAAATGGTTAGATCAGTTCACATTTCCACCAACAGTGAAGTAGTGTCCCAGTTTTTCCACCAATATTTGTCCCTTTCCCCTCCAATCATTTTAGCCAGTGTGGTAGGTATAAAATGATATCACAAAGTTGCTTCAATTTGCATTTTTCTAATCAATAATGATTTAGAATATTTCTTTATATGATTACAAATTATTTTATGTAGACAGGAAAATAAGAATGATATTTACCTTTTATTTCCGTTTAGGCATCTAATTTCTTTCAATAGGTTTCTACATTTTGAGAGCTTTTCATTTCCTATTGTTAGGAGACTGAATATTTGGTATTCCAATATCTGTTAAAAATATGGTTCTTAATTTTTTGATGGATTAACATTTTTGTGGGGAAAAGCTATATCTGTACTGATATGCTGACTCCATTTTACTTGATTTGTTGAATTCTCAAGGATATTTTGTGTATCATTCTTGCCATATAAATGACTCTCTAGTTGTCCGATAGATACTCAATTTCTTAAAAGTGGAGGGATATGGTGTATTGTTTACAAGATTTGTGTAATCTTCATTACTCAAGGAGTCCTTTAAATATAACCCATCTATAATTTCTGGTGATAGTGATCTGATCCTGAATTTCTATCATAATCTCTGTTTCTATAAATAAATCCCCGGAGTCAGCCAGCTTCTTTGGCAGCATTCTATTTGTTTAGGCCATAAGGCTGTCAATAGTGGAGGCCCCTTTGATTCCACTCTTAGATATTATCTGTTTCATAGGCCTAATTCAGCAGTAAACCACTTTGAGTCACATTTGATCAATTTTTCTTCTGTTCTTGAAAAGGTGGTATTTTGAACTCAAATACAAGACTTTACATTTATTCCTATTGTTGCTTAGTCATTTTTCAGTCTTGTCTAACTTTTCACGGTCCTTTTTGGGTTTTATTCGGCAAAGATAATGGAGTGTTTTGCCATTTCCTTCTCCAGCTTATTTTACAAATGAAGAAACTGAGGCAAACAGGGTTAAGTGACTTGCCCAAGGTCACACAGCTAATAAGTGTCCGAGACTTGATTTATACTCAGTAAAAGGAATATTTCTTACTTCAGGGCCAGCACTCTATCCACTATGCCACCTGGTTTCTGGCCACTGGTCCATTCTACCAGTGCCTTTTTAGACACTGATTCTTTCAATGTATTAGCTATCCCTTCTGACTTTTTGTCACTTGTAAAGTTGTTTAACATACATCAGTGCCCTTATTGAAGTACAGCACTGTGTATTTCCTGCCCAGTTGACATTAGCTCCATTTCCCACTCCTATTCCCCCCCCCTTTTTTTTTTTTGGTAAACTGTTCCCAGTTCCTGGAAGGCACTTCCGTCTGACTTCTGGATCTTAGAATGCTTAGTGTTATTCAGAACATAGCTCAGGGTAGCTTTCTCTCATGAGACCACTTCTTATCACCCCAGCTTCTAGTGCTTTCTCCCTCCAAATTCCCTTGTATTTCTTTTCATATAAACTTAAATATTTGTTATCTTCCCAGATAGAACATGAACTCCTTTTCAGGCAGAGACAATTTAATTTGCCTTTTGTATCCCTAGTATATCTAGGCAGCGTAGTCAATAGAATGCTGGACTAAGAAACAGGAAAACCTGAGTTTAAATTGGACCTCAGACACTGACTAGTTGTGTCACTCTGGATGAGTCATTTAATCTCTGTCTGCCTCAGTTTCCTAAAATGTAAAGTGGAGGTAATAAAAACACCTACTTCACAGGATACCCATGAGAATCATATCTAATAATATTTGTAAAAGTGATTAGCACAGTGCCTAGCTAATCCTCCATCTTCAAAGTGCCTGATACATGGTATATCCTTAATAACGCTTTTTGATTTAGTGGAACTCCCGTTTTCCAATTTTAAAATAGGCTTAAGTCCTTGTTGTTCAGTAGACTCAGTTGGCTGGAGCTAGGCATTAGAAGAGGCAGGTCCATGGTAAATGCTCTAGGGAAGATTATATTATATGATTAAGAATGCCATTAATTACAGGCAGGTCATGTCAAATAGGTACTTACCAAATAGGCAAGTCCTAGGAGATTGCCTGAGACATAAAGTGGTGAAATGCCCTATCAGTTTAAAATGGGTTAGTGTGATGGCACAGTGGGTTATGTTCCAGGCCTGAAGTCAGAAAGACTTGAGTTCAAATCTGACCTCAGACATGTTATGTGATTAGGCAAGTCACTTAACCCTGTTTTTCTCTCTTTCCTCATCTGTGAAATGAGTTATAAGAGGAAATGGTAAGGACCTCCAGTATCCTTGTCAAGAAAATCACAGAGCTGGACACGACTGAAATGACTGAACAAAAGCAATACCGAAGAAAGGTTAATAGTGTCAGAGGCCAAATTTTAACCAAGTGTTCCCCTGCCCTCAAGCTCAATTCTCTATTGACTATCCCATTCTGCCTATAGTAATTCACTCATGTTTGCAAATAGGGATGTTATCAGACCCTTTCAGGGATGTTTGAAGCTTGACAGGAGATAACATTTTGGCTCAAAAAAATTTCAAGCATTAAGAGAAGACAGTAGGCAGAGATTTAGGAACTGTTCTGTGTGTGGGAGGTAGTGGTGATGGTGGTGAAATGTTATCTTCTTTTCTTTAAATTCTTTAAGTTACATTAAGAGTTAAATTGCTACTTAGCCTCTGTGTATGACTGTGTTGGGTTGATTAGAGGAGGCAGTTTGGGGGAAACAATCTTTTTGCCATCACATTATACAAGTTAGTGGGAACTGGGGCTACTAAGAGAAAGAAGGCTCCTTCGTCTTAGCCCAGCTATCTAGCCTCTCAAAAGATTTTAATTTCTAGACCTTCTTGTCAGATTGATCTCCCATTTCTCCTTTTTATATGTAGAGTGAGTGCCTACTGTAGCCTTCATCATCACATGACACAAATGTTCAATGATTGTGGTCACTGAGTAAGGAAGAAGCTCTTTTCCTGGCACTGCTGTCACTGAATAGGAACACTGAAGCAAAATGGCTAAATGATACCAGGGACTAGACACCTTCTCACCATCATCCCCTGGCTGTCATTTTCATTTACCCTGAAAAATCTGATCCTGATACTAGATCTTTAAAGGATTATGATGGAGAGGGAAATGAGTATCCATGCCATGTAATGCCTTGAATTAATGGACTCTTTTACCACATAATTTGTGAACCATTTACCATACCCCATGATCTGCTGTACTCAACAGAATACTATCATCAAAAGAATGTTCGCCACTTTATAATTGGGAAACCACTGTTCTCCTAATCCCTATGATTCAATGTCATTGTTAAATGAGCCATAAACACCTTTTCCCTGGTGTCTTTTTCCTTTTTTTCTTTTTTTTTTCTGTTGTTGTTGCTCAGTTATGTCTGACTGTGACCTTATTTCAGATTTTCTTGGCAAAGATATTGGATTGGGTTGCTCTTTCCTTTTCTGGTTCATTTTTCAGAGGAAGAAACTGAGGTAAACAGGTTAAGTGATTTTCCCAGGGTCACATAGTGTAATGGTAATGGAATTTAAAGATCCCCTTGTATTGGCTTGGTTTTTGGGTTAAATGTTAAGACCCAGAGCTTGTGAACCCTACAGTGGGATGGACTTGTTGATGTGATAACAGGGGGTTGAACTGGGACTAGCTGGTGCCCTGTATATGGAAAGACCCAAGCTGAGAGAGGCCAGAAGAACTTTTAGGAGCAGCATCATGGAGGAAGAGAGAGAGCTGCTGGGAATGAGGATGCTGGGGGCCAAAGTTGCTGAGAGAGAGATAGAGAATTGCCACCCAAAGCTGCCCTAACTGCTGAGGGCCAATTGGAGCTGCCCAGGACTTTTGAGAACTGCCACCCAAAGCTGCCAAGAACCAAGGAGGCATGACTGTGGTGCTGGTATTTTGTCTGTCTGTTTTGATGTTACTTTGTCAGAGTCATTTGTTGATAGACCTTGTTGGGCCTAGATTGATTTCACAGGCAGAAGGTGAATCGAAGAGGATGCTGGCCATGTTCATAAATGTTGCGGTGTCTTTGTTAAGCTTTGTCTTCCCAGGAACAGAAACTGCTGAGAACTTGCCTCAGGTCAATATGAAGAAAAGTCCTCTCCATGGGTATTGAATGCTGTGATGATATTATAGCCTACTTGTGTTCTAGGGGTGGATGGCCTTTGTGCTCTGCGACTGACCAAATGAATGTACTTTGTTTATGATTGGAAATTAATCTCTGCTTGAGAAGAGAGACTTTGTAATTGACTAAATGAATGTACTTTCCAGGGGTGGAGTACTTAAGGACTTTTGTACTTTGTGATTGAACTGAGAACTTAATAAATAATTGACTTATTATCTGCCTGATATAATTGGCCATGAGGAGTAATCAGCATACTCCCTGTTTCCCATTGCTACTCCTGGAATCTTCAACTGGAGAGACAACTCTTTGCTAGAGATCTGAGATCTATTCCTTCTTGAGTCCCTGTTTCAAATTATATTTGATATTTTTTTCAGTAATTAAAAACTCCTTGGAGACCAAGATTATTTCATTTTAGTTGTTTTTTTTTTATATGCTCAGTAGTTTGTATTTTATCTGTGCTTTATAAATGGGCACCTAGAGGGTTGACTTACCACTATCACAAAGACTTGAGTTTGAGTCCTGCCTCAGACACTTATTAGCTGCATGAACTTGGGAAAGTCCCTCAACCTTTCTCAGCCTCACTTACTTCATCTGTAAAATTGGTATAATAATGGCATAGAACCTACCTCACAGAGTTGTTTCAAGGATTAAATCCAAAGATACATAGATACACACAGACACACACACACAGACACATATGTGTGTGTGTGTGTGTGTGTGTGTATGTGAGCGTATACATTTATAGTCACAACAAATATCTGAGTCAGGATTCAAACTCAGATCTTCCTGACTCCAAGTAAATAGTCTATCTGACCATTTATAAAGTACTGAGTACCATGCAGTGAGCATAAATAAAGATATAATTGATACTACAGTAATAGATATGAATATATGATATGAATAATGATGAGCATACAAATACACATATACCTTGCGAACTTTAATGAACTATATAAATTCCAGGTATTTTTATAACAAAATAAGGGAAAAGGGAAACAAAAGAATGTTTGCAGCAATGCTGAAATATTCTAACTGGTGAGCAAAAAAAATAAAAGGAACATATCTTTGTGGGTGACTCTATTTAGCCCCTGCTTAGGTCCTATCCCCTCTGTGAAGGGCTGAGGATTTGAATCTCCATCCCCAAAGTGCAGGGCTAAGCATTGCAACCTGGCCAACTGAGTGTGAATGTGCCAAAGGTATCTCAGACTTACTTCAGTTCTCAATTTCATCATGAGGACTGAGTATGAGGTCAATTCCTCTCTGCTATTTCCTGACACATCTTGGGAGGGAAGCAAGGGAATAAATCGCTCCCACGAAATGTGCAGGGCCATAGATTCTCCTTTCTCTCTAGTTTACCTGCAGAGCCCCGGAGTCCATGGATCTCCTGCCTGACACACAGGATTTACTGCCTGCTACTGGTATTGCAGCCCTGTCGGATGCAGTAATAGAATGTGCTTCTCTGCTGGGCTCCTCACGCCAACCTTTTCTTTCTTCAGATTAAAATAGTTAAAGGTGGTCATGCTGCCAATCAAGGACAAAGGGAACATGGAAAGAATCTGAAGATAAACAGTCAAACTCTTAATCTTCAGGCATTTCCCCAAATCTGTTCTGCAAGCAGATTGTTCCCAGATTTATTGAGGGTTGGCTTAGCTGCTAGTGACCTTTCCGGCAGTTGACCTGTCTTCCCATCAGCCAGTCTTCTGACTGATGTGTTCTCCACTTAGAGGAAGACTAACAATAACAAATGAAAGAAAAGCTTTATAGTGTAAAGGGATTTACATTTGCAATTTTAAATAAGATTTCAAGGACAGACATTGATTTGTTTTGAATGCCATTATGAGGTTGGATAGGACCTTCTGGCTCCATCTGGGAGGACTTTTGATTTTTACAATGACCTTGTATTGTGAATAAAATATTTTTTAACAATACTAATAATGATAGCAATTTTTTAAAGGAATCATTCTTTATGAAGAACTCTGTATTTTCCTATGTATTAAATCCTACAAATAGAAGAAAATAAACCTCCTTGAATGCCCTTTCCTCCCACTCCAGCATTATTCTTTCTAAACAGAAGGGTAAAAATCATTCTAACATTACTGTGAGTTTTGGGGTAAGGGTACCTTAAAAATCTGCAATAACTCATTTCTAGGACAGGGTAGAATCATATGGGCTCTTTTTTGTTGTTGTTTGTTTTGTTTTTTACATTTGGGCAGTGATATGGTAAGGTAGCGTGCATTTTGTGGGTGATTTGGTCATCTTTATACATGGAGTGATAGGAAGGATTTAAATTTAACTCACTTGGGAAGGAGGTACTGAGTTACTAGACTACAACTAACTTTACTTTGGCATGTGGATTCACTGCAGGAAGTAAATGCCTTTTTTTTTCTCCAGCTCAAGGCTGATGTTAGTGAATCTTTAATATGAGAGCCCCTCTACACTGGACTTGGAGTTAGGAGAGACCTTGGTTCCAGTTTGCCTCTGAAATATACAAGTTATACCACCGTGAGCAAATCATTTAATCTATCTGAGCTGCAACTTCCTCATATACAAATTGAAGGCATTAGAGAAAGTGATCTCTCAGGGCCTTTCCAGCTCTCAATTCTTTGATCATATGATATATGAACTGAACCCACATATAGAAGACACAGAGGAATGAAATAATATGCTTAAAACACTTTGTAAATATGAGTTATTAAATTTGACTTCTTTTGGTAGAAATAAGTAAGTGATGTCTTTTATTAACAGTTATAATTCAAAACTATGGAAAGGATATCATTAAGAATAATTGTTCTATTTTCCATAAATTTAAACAAATTGTATTACTCCTTATTAACATAATGTTCATGATGAGTTATCCTGGTACAGTGGAAAGAGCATCATTTCTGGAGTAAGAGAACGTGGGTAAAGTGTTCTCCCTGATGCATCCACGAATATGGCTTTGGACAAGTCACTTAAGTACTTTGTGCCCCAATTTCCTAATCTGAAAAATGATAGAGTTGTACCAAATGCCTTCAGGAGCCCCTACTGTTTCTAGGCTTATGATTCTCTAACCAGTTTGCAGCTTAAACAGATTTGAATTTCTTTTTTCACCTAGCCCTACATTATACTCCATATATTCTAAGGAATGTGACTCCTTACAGCTAGAGTGTCTCCACTGAGATGTCCTTGTAGAGAAGGAACCTGACATCCCCATCCCCATCAACACTGACACCAATGAACACATAAGCCTATAAGCTCCAGAAACGGCAGTATGCCCCAAACACCTCAATCCTGCAACCAGCCCACTCTCTATTACCATTGTCTCAAGGGAGTAACCCTTGTGATATAATGTGTCAAATACTACAGCTCCTACTTTCTCAGTAGAAATAGTTACTGAAAAATTCTTACCACCAAAGTCCTTCAGCATTGTCAGAAGGTTCAATATCAGAAATATATGTGGCTTTGTCAATGGAAATGACATCAAAGAAGATGTATTGCCATCTGCTTTGTTACTTTATGCTAATGACTATGGGATCTTTCTGATATTTAGCTGAGATGATCTTCATGTGATGTCTCCCTCCCTTAAAATGTAAGTTAATTAAGATTGCGGAATGGGTTGTTTTCTATTTTTGTCCCACAGAACTTAGCTCAATGCTTTGTACATAGTAAGTCTTTAATAGCTTATCTTCTTTTTCATTTGTTCACTTATTCATAATGTCATCAACAACCAATAAATCTTTGGCTTATAATTGGAGGGAGGGGAAGGAATTGTGTGTGTGTGTGTGTGTGTGTGTGTGCACATGGAAAAACAGTGTCACTGTGACTAGAAATGCAATGCTTGCTCCAACAGCTAGGCAAACATTTGTTTCTGGTATTGATGTTCAAATGGCCCAATAATTCATGATATGGGAAGTTCACCACTAGCTGCCCTCTCAACAGTCACTCCCAACCTCGTTTGTTTGTGATGGTTTTAATTGACAGGGCCCGCAAGGCTTTAGAAGGGATCCTCTAGACACTGGTGGCATCCTGACTACACTGGAGGCTTTAAAATAATGTTCACAATCAAATGCAGCCATGCAAGGATAGATCAATGCACAGAAGTATCAAGCAAGACCTTCCTTTTTCTCTCCCCTACTTTTTGTTGCTTCCTTTGGAAGATTGTTTACTGCAGCTGTGAGGGATGTTGTGGAGAGGAAAGCTTGATTTAATGAAAAGGTTTAACACAAATCTTCCCTTTGGTAGGATTAGTTACTCTTGTAATGTCTGCAGAAAAGTCACCCTGAAATAACTACACTGTTAGCAGAAAGGCCCAGGCAAGAGAAGGGAAAACACACTATTTTTCAATCCTAGAACTGAAAGGGAAGGCTACAGTTTTTGTTCTTTCCTCTAAAGTATTTTTTCTAGACAAGTTCTTAATTTTGTTAAATGTTTCACGATCGGAAATGACCAGCAATTCGAGTTCTAGTCTCAATCAAAACTGTCCCTATTGTCCTGGAGCTGGCTGATTATGTTCTTCCAAATGAGAATCTTATTGGTGACCCAGTGTTTGAGTCACTCTTAGTGAGACTGGACATTATACAGACGAGGAAAAAGGCAACAAGCATGTATTCAAGCTTTCTACTTACCAGGGACTCTGCTAAGGTGCGTGTGTGCGTGTGTGTGTGTGTGTGTGTGTGTGGAGTGGGAGAGCATAAAAACAAACCCAAACAATAAAAAGACAATTCTCTTTAAGGCATTTATTTTATTGTGATAGAAGACAGTTCACAAAAGGAATCTGAAAAGGAAGTGGGAGGGTCCAATCTCCACTTTAGGGAATGGTGTAGAAATCTAGAAAATCAGAAGAGCTGGATGGGGAATGAAGATTGGCTAATCTGGCATCCTCCCCAGAATGGAGCCCCCAGAAGAAGAAACTCCACAATGGGAGAAGGGGTTTGTCATGGCAGAGAGATGTTCCAAGATGACAAGACGGTAGGGGTCGATGGATGTTTGTAGAGGTCCCAGGCACTGAGGGAAGATCCAGCTTGACAGCTGCTGAGATGTGGTGGCAAGATCTGAAAAGGCAGAAGCAGAGCCAAGAGGGGAATAAAAGAGACAGTCAGGTGAAGTGATGACAGCACAATGCCTTGACATGCAGTACATTCCTATAGATGGTTGGTGATTTGTTGATGGTTTGGATGCTGATCTATACTTTATTTAGAGGACCATACTTGGGCTTGATGACTCTTTTGAAATTTTGAAGGGCATTTCCAGACTCAGTGAGGACTGGGCTAAGGCTTTTGCAAAAGAGGAGATGATTCTGGACAGTGGCTGCTAATTCGGTGGGGCAGGGGGGTAGTGTTTTCAGTCAGGGAAGGTGGTGGTATAGGTTATAGTACTGCATTTGGGATCATTACAACTGGATTTGAGGCCGGGCTTCATCCCTCACTATGTGTTCTTGGCAAAATGTTCTGTCCCTGAGGCTGCTTCCTCATTTGCCAAAGCAGAGATCAATCCTCCTCAGGCTGGAGGATACTTGCCTTCTGCTTATCCCAAAGGGCTCTTATGGGGATCAAATGCACCGATACTTACGGGAGCACTTTCCAAACTTAAAACACAAACAAACAATAATGATATCTAGCTCTTGGAACCTTAAAGTTTGCAAAGTACTTTACAGTTATCATTTCATTTGATCCTCACAACAACCCTGGGGCTAGGTACTATTTTTATCCCTAATTTAGGAATGAGGAAATGGAGGCTGAGAAAGTTTAAGTGACTTGACTAGAATTAAAAATAGTGAGAGAGCCTGAAGCAGGGTTTGAACACAGGCATTTCCGGCTCCAAGTCTAGCATTTAATACACTGTCTCACCTAGCTGCCTCAAAATGTTAATTACTATCTCATGTAAGTTGTTAATAATAATAATGAAATCTAAAATATATACTATAAGAAAGGTAATGGATGCAAAATGCAACACATTTTTAGACATGGACAACATGGGAATTTTTTTATTATTAAAATATTTGTTATAGAGATTTTCTTTTCCTCTTCTTCTTAAATGATGGTTGAAGAGAGAGAATATTTTTTTCCACTGGAAAAATATATTAGTTCATTATTAATAATAAGCCAAACCCTTACTTCATAACCCTAGTCTTTTTAATGGCCTATTATCCCTGCAAAGCCCTAATTTTCTTGGAAATATTTTTTTCAAAGAGATAAGTGACTTTTTCTAATCCTTTTTCAGGGATCTAGGAGGTAAAATGTCTGGTTATACTGAAAAGAAGAGAAATTTTTTTAAAAAGGAAACTGTTAATGTGATAATTAAGTAAATGAGATCTGGAAATAAAGTCAATTTACAAATATACATACATACACACTCAGAGAAAGAATGTTAGTTTGTGGGGAGGAGTATGTGTATATAAAGGAAGAGCAAGGAACTGTACAGTCCTTGTTTGGGGGGAAATTGCTTTGAGGCTTATAATTTTTAAAATGTCTTTGCCTAATTAGAAAACACATTCTAATAATGCTGTTCATTAGCTCTTATTGATTGACTGAAGAAAATATCTGGATGCATAATAAAAAACTTACGATTTCTTTCCGTATACCCTGAACTGGGGCTAGAAAGGCTGTGTCCACTTGGATCTTCCCTGGAGGTACAATGTAGAAAAGCTGAAAGAGCTATTAATTAAGAATCAGGGAATCTGGGCTTGTATCTCATCTGGAACAATTACTATTTGTGAGACCTTGGGAAAGTCACTTCAAAATTCCATAAGCCTCAGTTGCCTGATCTGTAAAATGTGTGTGTGTGGGGGCGTATTAGGTGTTCTCTGGATCCTTTCCTATCGTAGAACTAATAACCCATGATTGTATGCACCCCATATCCTCAGGTTGCAACCTGAGAAGACAGGATTTGGAAGGTCTTTCACTCAGGAATGGTTTCCTACATCTATAATGTCCATAACCTTAGAGATTCACCAATCAATCAATATGCATTTGTTGAGCTCCACTTATACACCAGGTATTGTTGAATAAAAGAGCAAAGAGGAATTGTCCCTGCTTTTAAAGAAATTGTGGGAAATAACATATAAATGTGCAATTAGACATAACATGCAAAGTAAATAAACATTTATTTTTCAGGGAAGGGATAGCTGGGGTGATCATTTCAGAGCTCATGTAGGAGATGGGGCCAGATTTGAGCTTTGCAGGAAGATATGGATTTCTGTTTGGTGGAATGAACTAAACAGTATATACCAGGCATAAGGGACACATGAGCATGTGCAAAGTCACCAAGAAAGGAATTCATTGTCATGTTACCCTTTTCTAACCATCTCACTCTTAAGAAATCCTCCTTAATCTCTACTCTGCTGTTAGGTAGGTGGTAGACCGCTACGAGGGAGTTAGGTAGATGTGAGTTCAAATTCAGCCTCTGATACTAGCTGTGTGACTGGGCAATTCACTAAACCTCTATCTGCCTCAGTTTCCTCAACCATGAAATAGGGATGATAATAATAGGACCTGCTTCCCAGGATTGTTGTGAGGATCAAAGGAGATACTTAGAAAGTAGCTTAGCACAATAGCTTAACACAATGAGTGCCTGGCACATAGCAGGTATTTAAGAAATACTTGTTTTCTTCCTCCCCTTCCTTACATTTCTTCTGTGACACTCATAGACTATTATTCTTCCTTGTTCTATTCTTATTAGTACTCACATTTGCCTAAAACACATGAATTTCACTTATAATGGCTTTGAAAAGACAAAATCCTTATACTCTGGGTCTCCAAATGAGTTCCAAAAGGTAGTGAGTGTCCTGAATGTTTCCAGGTTTTGCTCACTATGATCAGGCCAATCCTGCAGCTATCAGGAGATAAACTTGCTTAACTGTCTGACCAATTGTACAAAATAATGTTGCTGTATATATAACCAAGTTTCAAAAGAACTATGACTCATCTCCTTTTTAACTGAATGGAAGAATTATCTTTGGTGGCTTGCATTAATTCGTATTTTCCAAATTACATAAAATAACATCCAAAAGGAATTAATTTTCAAAGTTGTTGGAATTGTGCATTAAAATGTAAAATTATTGACATCATTTTGCTAGACTGATTAGGTTCTCAGCAAGTGTGGGTTTTTAATTATTCTGCAAAAGCTGAGGTTTATTAAATTTGAAAGAAGAGTCCAGCAGGACATGCATCATGCAGTTGGTTTCAGCCTCATTACCTGGACTATTCGATTGCAAGAAAAGAAAATTTAAATTCCTATTTATTAACTGATTGCCAGAGTAGCCTGATCATTTCAAGTAGCTGGCTCACCACACGAGTAAGATGAATTGAGGAGTAACTGAATGATTGATTTGTCCCCTCTGGGAAAAAAATACAACATAAATGTGTCATATCCAGTTACAGAGAATTGATGTTTTATGTAACTCCTTTTGAAGTAGAAATTAAATTTCCTTAAAAGGTTATATTAAAAAGTAGATGGGACGGAACCGTGCACCAACACACCATTACTCTAATAAATCTGGGGGAAAAATACGTTTTGAAAAACTTTTCTGAAGTATGGTGTTAAATTGATTTATGCAATCCTGAGCAGTAATTATGGAATGTGCTTATCTGGACACCCTCTGCTTCTATTGATCCTCCAAGTCTCCTGATGAAAAGCTCATAATTCATTATATTCTTGATGTTTAGAATTGTTGGAATTATTTATGACACACAGTTGTAGGTGCTAGAAGCCAAAAGGCTGATCATTTCCACTGCAGCAAATGATGTTTTCTTCAGCTGTGTGGGCAGCTGATTGTGACCAGGTATAGCTTAGGCAGTAAGGCAGTATCTTGTTGGAGGGTGGTCCCCTATAAGTACCTCTCCAAACCAATGACAGAGACTCATTTGTCCCTGAAAAAGACCTCGGAGGTAATCTAACCAACTCATTAATTTTAAGATGAAGAGACTGAGAACAAGAGATATAACCTGTGCAAAGTGCCATGGGAAGTAAGTAAAAGATTAGTAATTTGAAGCCAAGCCTTGTGACTCTATATTAAGCTATCTAAGGTTGATTGTAGAACATTTCTTCAGTTGTTAGAAAGGACAATCATTGGTGTGCTTTATTATTATGCAATTTTTTAAAAGTCTAAAAGAGACTTACATTTTCTAAAGACAGAACCATCAGGTCCTTTTTTTATCTGCACTCAAACTGTGTCTAAAAGTAGATTCTCAATTGAATCTTCCATTTCTACAGGCACCATGTTTAAAGTAGATTAAATATCATGCATTGTTGTCGCATGTTGTATTGTTGCACTTCATAATAGAAAATGGACTCCATTGACAGTCATTTTGAACCATGGATGCATCTCAGACAAGGGACAAATGACCAATATTCTCTTTCATAGTGTTTCATTGAATGTTTCAAAGTAGTCTCTGTTCTTCAAGAACTTACGTTCTAATGGGAGATAACATTTCCGTACTAGGTATTCAAAAAGTCTTAGTGTAGTTTTAAACTAATTGCTTAAACTATTAATTTTGATAATAATATGTAATATCTTATGTGTTACATAGCAGTATCATATTATATTTATAATGATACAATATTAAAGATTTAAACAGTACTAAGACTTTGGAAGGATACCTACTGTGTGGGGGGCATACAGGTTATGGTTTGTCCTTTGTTCTCGAAGAGGATAAAGACATCAGGGAGATGATGTCATGACTTACAGTTGCCTTGGATTTTAGTGAGGAAGGGCTGTGCAAGGTCACCAGAGCCATCTGGGTGCAGTGACCAAATATTGATCAAGACGACTGGAAATGACCCAGGAGGCAGTGGGAGACCTTGGCCCTTTTAAGCTCAGGTCTTTTCAGGCTCTCACTTTGAGTGAGGCAATGCCCATTCAGTGAATAGGCCTCTTTAAGAAGTAAGTCAAGGAATGGCCCCTTTAGTTAAAAAAAAAAATGAAAAAAAATTTTTTTTGAGGGGTAACCTTCTGGGTTGCTGGCCAAAAGAGAAACAGTAACTATTTACATTCACTCTGAGTCAGAAGGGCCCAACAAAATAGCCATTAAAAGTGGTGCCTGGACAGGGACCTATTGTAGCCCAATCCATGAGATCAAGAGTGAATTGGGGTTAAGGCTTGGTCTTTGAGAAAGAAATCTATCCAATGAACCTCAAGGTAACTAGGTAGATTTGGGCCATCAAAATTTATCTTCCTTTGGACAGAACACCCTCAGGTAAAGGAAGGGGAAGGGAGGGGAGGGGAGGGGAGGGGAAGAGAGGAGAGGAGAGGAACATATAGGTAGGTGGATATATATGAATACACAGATATGTATAGGATAGATAGATGGGACAGCGGATAGAGTATCTGGCCTGATTTCAGGAAGACTCATCTTCCTGAGTTCAAATCTAGCCTTAGATACTTACTAGCTGGATGATCCTGGGCAAGTCACTTAACCCTGTTTGCCTCAGTTTTCTCATCTATAAAATCAGCTGGAGAAGGAAATGGCCAACTGCTGTAATATTTTTGTCAAGAAAACTGCAAATAGGGTCATGAAGTTTCAGACAGGCCTGAAAATGACTAAGCAACAACAAAATGTATGTATATGAATATATCTGTATATAGATGCTGGGGCCATATACACATACATATGTGTGTATATGTGTATATATGTAAAATCTCCCATTAGAATGTAAACTCTTTGAAAGCAGGGACAGTTTTTGCTATTTCTTTGTATTTGTAGCATTTAGCATAGTACCAAGCTAATAGCATTTAATAAATGTCTATTGGCTGGTTGAACAATTAAAACATTTTCCCAGCACTTGGTTTGGTGGCTCATACTTAATTAGAAAACTGATTATTTAGGTATTCCATTCAATCAATATCTCTTCCCCTGTCATACCCATCAGCCCCTCCATTCATCTTATGATCAAAGGCAGCTGAGACAGAGATATTATATGTACTTATTATATAATATGCACAACTAACATTTATCCCCTTCCAAGTTATTGGAACTTTCCAGCAAAATTTTCTGGTATGATTTTTTTTTTTTTTTCTGTGTGTGCCCTTTCTTATCCCTAAGATGCTTCTGTTGGAGTCTCTGGTTCCATGCTGAGTAAGCTTGTCTATTTCAACTTTAAAGACTTAATTATACTGTCTATAGAAAAGATATAATTCCATGCCTTAAGGATGTCCACAAAATTAAAAAATAAATTTGCAATGCTATTACGTTACACTATTAAACCTCAAGCAATGTGCTTCCCTTGCTCACTCTTTACTTGTTTCTGACTTTGCCATATGGAAAGGACCTTCCTGCCTGATTCTAAAAAGTTCTTCAACTTTGTCCTAGAGAATCTTAGCATCTGGGCTCAGTCGGAGGTGTCCAAATGTTGGGGACCAGGGCATGTTTACAAGTATCCCCATGGATGTTTCAGGTGTAGGTAGCATTCAGAAAGTTAAGGATTTCATGAAGATTAATGGGGCAGAGAAGCAAAGGTGTAGCTGTTTGATAACAGCCAGAATGAATATTATAACGGGCTTCCATGGCTCTCTGTGTGAGGGTTCTTACACAACCCAAATCAGAACATCACTGTTCAGAGTTTCATTACAAGTCTCTGGGCCTAGAGTAGAGTTAGGGCAGAAATGACAGAGATCTCTTATGTAGTTTGAATATCCATGATTTCTCATTCAAACTGGGAAGGTGTTGTTTTGGTTGCTGGAAATGATAGAGGGATACTCCCCACTGGGAGAGGTAAGATGATTCTAAATGAAACCTATAATTCATATGATTATAGCTACTGCAAATCAATCTGATTTTCTCAGAAACCTAATAATAGGTAGAGCAATAGGGGCAAAATCGCAATCAGGAATAAGCCAAACATTTCATACATTCCCTGGGAAAAATCAGTTTCTTTTTTTTACCTCGTGGAGAGTCCTGTGGAGAGGCTAATGCTAACACTCAGGCTGGGCTCTTTTCCACCAAGCTCAGTCTCACATTTGCATAGATATGGCCCTTGCCACTGAAAGTTGATTATGCTGATAATTCCATTTGGCTTTTCATTTGTCTGCCTGCTCTTGCTTCTGCCTTATTTTCACATTTGTCTTCAACCCTGTTTCTTTTTGCCTCTTGCCCATATGCTTGTTTGCTGCTTTAGGCAGCCAGGTAGTTCAGTGGTTAGAGAGTTGGACTTGTTTTCTTCCTTCTTAAACCAAGTTTGAATCCTTACTTCAGATCTTTACTGGCTGTGTGTCCCTGGGCAAATCACTTGGGTCTTGGTTTTCTACTTTGTAAAATAAAGATAATGAAAGCATCTACCTCACAGGGTTATTGTGAGATAGGGAAAAGGCTATACAAAACTTAAAAGTACTACACAAATGCTAGTTAAATATTAATTGTTAATATATCTTTTTTCCTCAAGGAGCCACATGTTTGATTTTGTCTTTATTTTTTCTGGAAATCAGGATACCACAGTGTGGCCTTACCACTCATGCTTTGTATGAACTTGGATAAATCATATTATATTTCTCAGTCTTTGTTTTTTATTCTGAATATTTGTATAAGATTATAGATTCAGAGTTGGGAGAGAACTCAAAGGTCATCTAGTCTAGCCTTTCAGTTGAGGAAACTGAGGTTTAAGGAGGGCAAATCACTTCGGGATGTCACCCAGGTTATGAGCATCAGAGGTCGTATTTGAACCAATGTCTTCTAAGTCTAGAGTGTGCCCTTCCCACCATACCTAGGATTCTCAGACCAGTCCTGGACAGTCATCTTAATATTTAGGGCACTAACAAGATTTTGTGATCAGCAAATAATTCTTGGTCAAAATTTTTTTTGAGAATTCAATCACTTCTAATTGTAACCAGCAAATAGCTAACAAAATGCATTACTTATATTGTCAGAACATTTGAGACATTGGAAATTGTGCTCTAAGTGACTCATTCAAAGCCTTTCATATACTCAAGCTCTTCTCTAGCTCCTGAGAGCTTATGAACTAGTAGGTGAAAAGACCTGCCAAAGCAGAGAATTTGAGTTGGGATCAGAGATATTTCCAGAAATATAAATAACTATTTCCTTTTGTTGTTGTTGTTCACTCAGAACTTCTCTGTTAATCTTTGAACTCTTGTTGAAAATGTTTCTTTCTCTTTCCCTTTGAGATTTGCTTTTTCATCGACTAAAAAAATGAATGAATGGATAAGAGACTCTACTTTAATACTTTTGTTTTTTCTTTGTTGCTGCAGTTCACTTTACTCCTCATCTGCATTTTCCTTCCCTCATTAAAGCCTTTCAGATGTGGACTTAGTCCCCAAAATTCAAGACTCTCATGTTTGATTCCAGTATCAACTGCTTTCTTGACCTAAAAGATACTGAGAAGAGAGCACACACCAGCCAGAGGGCTTTTCTATTACTGAGTGTCCCTGGGCCTCAGTTTTCTTATCTGTAAATAAGAAAGATGTATTCAATCATCTTGAAGGTGTCTTCCAGCTATAAAACTACGATCCAATGAACAAGTTGCTTCAATGTAGGAAGAGATTCGTTTGGCACTTTTTCCTGTCTAGAGATTTTTATGTAAAGGTGAGATGACCCTTTGATGCATATGTTTTAGAGAGGAGTCTTCAAAACGAGGATGACACTAGATAGATGCCCTGTGAGGTCCCTTCCAATTTTGTATTTTGTGTGACTTTTTCTGGGTTTGGAGGGGTTGTTATTGTTTGTCCTTCATTCACAAAGAGGACTGTGACATCAGGGAAGAGATGCCATGCCATGCAAGTGAATTGGATCTAAGAGAGGGAGGGCTGTGCAATGTCACCAGCCTCACTCTCTCCTCCATAACCTTTTGGGTCCAGTGGCAAGATATAGATCAGGAGGACTGGAGATTGCCCCCTTTGGAGGGTTACATAATCCACCCAAATGAGTGAATGCCTGGCCCTACCACCTTTGCCACCTTAGTTTCAGTTAAAGATTTTGTGCTCTGAGGGATATACTTTTGTTTAAATTGATTTTTTCATTTACTTTCAGTTTACAAGATTCAGTTCCACAATCCCTTGAGTTTCAAATTTTCTCCCTTCCCTTCCTCCTTCCCATAGCAGTATGCAATCAAGTACAGCATCTGCAAATACTTTCACATTGGATATTAGTCTGGTTGTATAGAAGGGTTGTAACCAATGGAGTGGACAATGGGAAAGAAGAAACAAAACCAAACATGGAAAAGAATGATAGCATGTAGCTTGCTTCATTCTCCATTTAAACTCTGTTCTTTCTAGATCTTTTTCTGAATGTAGACATTTCCTTCCATCTTGAAACCTTTAGAGTTGTCTTATAACTGTGCATTGCTTAGAAGAGTCCAGTTTATCAAAGTTGGTCGTCACACATATGATGTGTCTGTGATTGTGTACAAATTTTTCCTGGTTCTGCTCTTCTCACTTAGCATCAGTTTGTATAAACCTCTCCAGGTAAATACAAAGTCCATCTGCTCCTCATTTCTTATAGCCCAATATTATTCCATTACATTCATATAACACAACTTGTTTAATCATTCCCCAATTGATGGACATCCCCTTAATTTCCAGTTTTTGCCACCACAGAGAGAGCTGCAATAAATATTTTGGTACATATGGGTCTTCCTCCCACTTCTATGATCTCTTTGAGATACAACCCCAGAACTGGTATTACTAGGTCAAAAGGTATGCAATTATTTATAGCCCTTTGGGCATAGTTCCAGATTGCTCTCCAGTTGAATCAGTTCACAACTCCACCAACAATGCATTAGTGTTCCAATTTTTCCACATCCTCTCCAACATTTGTCATTTTCCTGTTTTGTCATCTTAGCCAATCTGACTTCTGAGATGTGGTACCTCAAAGTTGTTTTTATTTGCATTTCTCTAATCAACAGTCATTTAGAACATTTTATCATATGCTTAAAGATATCTTTAATTTCTACCTCTGAAAATTGTCTGTTCATATGCTTTGACCATTTATCAATTGGGGAATGACTTGTATTGTTATAAATTTGACTCAGTTCCCCATATATTTTAGAAATGAGGCCTTTATCAGAGACGCTGGTTGTAAAAATTCTTTCCCAACTTCCCACTTGAGGGATATACTTCTATAACTTCAATATTCTTCAATAACTTCAAATGAAGCCATTTTTATTCTAGGTAAATATGGCTACATGTGTTAATCATAGAATCATTAAGTATCAGAACCAGCATGAAGCTTTAAACTTTATCTTCTCTAAGTCCTTGCTTTTAGAAAGGGGGAAGCTGAGTCCTAGAGAACTGAAGTGATGAAGGTAACTGAAAGCATAAGTCTAATACATTCTAATCCTGGGATTCTTGGGTCCACTACTATCCTTGCCTGATGCTCTTCAGGAAGTTACAGAATTTTAGATTTAGAAAATATTTCAGTGGACCTCTCATTCAGGTCAGACTGTAGAAAGTATTATTTCTATAGTATACCCAACAAGACCTCCAACCTTTGCTCGAAGACCTCCAACCTTTGCTCGAAGACCTCCAAGTAGTGGGGAACACCATTACTTCCTAATGAAAACCATTCTACTTTTAGGGAAATTACAATTATTGGGACTTTTTGTTTTTTTTTTCTTCTCAATCTGAGCAGAATGTACAAAGGTTAACAGAGTATATGGCTATGCAGCTTAGGTTCCCTCAAACTTCTGGATTTTCTTTTTTTCCCCCATTAGTTTCTCACTTTTTTTCACTCTTTTTTTATTTCCTCTCTCACCAAGTATTTATCTTCCTTTTCTTCTTTGTCTCTCATTGTTTATTTACATCTTGCTCACAATATTCCCTTCCTCCTCCTCTCACTTTTCTTTGATTCATTTATTAACCATGATATGGGATTAGCCCATGTATTTTTCATATTGCTTTTTATTTCTGTGCCTAAAAATTTCAACCCCCCATCTCACCCCACCCAAGTCCCTCAAAACAAACAAACAAACAGGTAATTAGAAGCAGTTCTTTCTATGGCTTTTTCTAAGGAAAATAAAACCCAAAGTAGATTTTACTTTGAGTTCAAAGCTTCAGTATAAAGGCTCTTCATTGAGAGAAAAAAAAAAAACTCTCCTTGGGTTTAGATATTGCATCAACTGGGAAAATTTACACATTGATTTCTTCTGCTTTATATTCCCAGTTCTAAAGCAGTGGGTATTTCAAGTGTATTATTCTCTTCTGTGTATAGCTGAGGTGAAGTAGAGAAGTAAGTCTTAAGAAATGAGAAAGACTAGGGAAGTGAGACGTCGGGGTATTTAAGAGAGTATCACTGTACTCCTAGTAGAGTGGCAAGTGTAATCTTAGTAAAGAGGAAGAGTTAGAGAGGAGAGAGATGGTGAGCTATACACTGAACTCATTAAAGAAAGGAGGAGAATGTCCTTTGTGTATATAAGTAATAGCCACTAGGATCTGGATAATGCTTAAGGCAGCATTACCTCACTGGCCCAAGGCTAGAGATTTTCTCCTCTTCTTCCACCCCATCCTCACCATTCCAGGTTTTCTGATAATGGTGACCTGGGATTGTACAAAACTATCATGCCCCAAGTCCACATACTAACTCTTGTGAATCTAAGGGTAAATATAACACAGATATATGATTTCTTGTCCTTTATTTTTCTCTTCTTATTATGTGTCAAGCGTTGTGCTAAGAACTGAGAAAATAAATACAAGCAAGCAAGTCAGTCTGTTTTCTCAAGGACCTTAATGTGGAAAGACAGCTCATAAACAGGAAACTAAAAAAGCAGGAAGGGAGGAATGCACCTGGGAAGGCATGGTCTGAAAATGTCTAGCAAGATGGAGCAAGATGGAGGACTCAAGATAAAGGAAGAGCTCAGCAATCAGAGGCTGTAGTCCAAGAATCAGACGACAGGATCCTGAGGAAGGGGCATTTGAATGATGACCTGAGTCCAGGTGTCATGGTTTGGAGATGACTGGGAAGAAACATAATGAGTTGTTTCTATACTGGGAAGGAATTGCAGTTGTTTTCAGTGATCCTCTGAATCTGGTAACATGGGGAGAACCTCTAGTCAGCCTTCTCTAGTTACAGATCTAGAAGGAGCCCCGACCTCCTAAAAATTTACACTTCAGGTTCTAATTCTTTCTCTAAAAAGGAAGAAAAACCCCTCTGTTGCTAAATATTTATAAGTAGTTGATTAACACTACTGAAATGAAAATTTTGCAAAAACAGGACACTGTACCTCATTTCTCTGAGAACCCTGAATTCCCATTAAGTTTTATGAAGCATATTCTTTGATTTTCATCCTAACATCTACATATAAGCTCCATGGATCGGGGAGGTGCCCGGCTATTGGCCCCTCTTTTTAACGTACTCAGTAATGTTTCATATCAAATGGCCTTCCTCCTGACAGCAACACACACATCTCTACAGGGAAATCTCTTTGGAAGTTGTTTCTCAGCAGGCTGTGAACGAGGGACCCAATTGACATCTCTGTTGTTGCCACCTATAATTGCTTTTAAAGATTCATGTCCTCTAATGATTCAAGGCACTCCTGTTATCTCTTTCCTGCGATTGATCTGCAGCATCTGTCATCTGCACTTGCCCGGCTTAAGAGAGCTGTTTGGCCTGAGAATAATATGGAAAACAGAAGTTGTCATTGTGTTACACCATCGTATGCCTTCCAGAGAGTGAGTGTTCCGGAACAAGCCCAAGTTCATTCTGTGGTGGTCTCTGGACTGAAGCCCATCAACCTTTTCCCTATTGGTATTTAAGTTCATGCTCTGTGGTTTGGCTTTATTTCAGGCATTTTTATGCTGCCCCAAAAGCTTAGGACTGCTTGTATGGAGAAACCATAGCAGGCCCGTCATCGACATTTCTGGGAGCAGCGGGCAGGAACAGATAGACCACTTCCCTTGGGAAGGTTTTGCTAAGAGGGAGTGGAGTTTAAACTCTAACTACAAACTTAGTCAAGTGTTATTCTCATGACAAGGTAGGAGGATGATAGGATTTAGAAGTGGAAAAGGGGATTAGAAATTATCTTAATCCTTTCACAGTGTTTGGACTTCAGTATCCCCATCTATAGAAAGAAGGCTGGACAATTTGACAACTGAAGTTCTTGTCAACTTTTTATTTGTTGTCTTATAATCCAACAACCCTCATTTAACAGAGGAGGAAAATGGATACCAGATAGATTAATGATAGCATCTGTCTGTCTATCTATCTATCTATCTATCTATCTATCTATCTATCTATCTAATCTATCCATCATCCATCCATCCATCCATCCATCCATCCATCTATCTATCTGTCTGTCTGTCTATCTATACCTTTATGCATACACATATACATATATATACACATATATAAACATACACATATATACCCACACTTACACCTATATATGTAATGCACATATCTATCTACAAATCTATCTATCTATCCACACCCACACCCACACATGCACATATACTAACGTATATCCTGAATTATTTCCACTAGAGTAAATAGTAATTAGGATACAAACTTTCATAAGACAGAATTGAATATTCTTATGCAGGTAGACATTGTGAATATCTTCCTCCTCCTCCTCCTCATCATCATCACAGCAGTGAATATTTGTGTGGCACTTTAAAGTTTGCAATGTATTTTATATTTGTCATCATATTTGAATTTTACAACTATTCTTATGTTACAATTAGCATGTGACTTACACAGTGTCATATAGCTAATATTATCTGAGTCAGGGTTTGTAGCCAGGTCTTCTTAGTTCTCAGTCCAATGCTGTCTTTGCTATACTACCTGAAGAAAAAGTTGAATCAGAACCCCTGTTTTGAGTGCTGTCCTTCATACTTTTTGGATCTGGGATTCTGGCAAAAAAAAACTTGACCTCTCTGAAACCCCATTACCTCATCTGTAAAATGGGGGAACCAATCCTTGTAATATTTGCCTTAGGAGGCGACTAGGTGGTACAGTGGATAGATCTTTGGACCTGGTAATAGGGAGACCTGAATTCAAATCTGACCTTAGACTCTTACTGATAATGGGTGCCCGTAGGGAAGTCACTTAACCCTGCCTGCCTCACTTTCCTCATCTATAAAATGAGTTGGATAAGGAAATGGCAAACCACTCCAGTCTTTGCTAAGAAAAGCCCAAATGGGATCACAAAGAGTCAGACATGACTGAACAACAACAACACTTACCTCAGAGGGTCATTTTGAGGGAAGTGCCTTGTAAACCTTGACACTCTATATAAGTGTGTGCTATTATTATAAATGCACCTTTGGGTGTTGACAATGACCTTGACCAGTAATTGTACACCCCCTGCAGGTGACAAGTTCCCTTTAAAGCAGCAGTTCTCAACCTGTGAGTTATGTTCAATTTGTAACAATGAAAATACATCCTGCATATTAGATAGATTAATAACAGTAGCAAAATTACAGTCATGAAGTAGCAACGAAAATAATTTTATGGTTCGGGGTCACCACAACATGAGGAACTGTATTAAAGGGTTGTATCATTAGGAAGTTTGAGAACCACTGCCTTAGAGGAAAAGAAAACTTAGTTGAAGAAGACCAGACAGGGCTGCATTTCCAACACCTAATAGTCTTCTGTGCTCTTTGATAGAGGAATGAGACAGAAATTGTAGGGGTAAAAACATGGGCTCATTTTACCTAAATTGCATGGAAAGCCAAGAGTTTAAAAAGTCCCAGAAAATCAAACTCCCAAATGATTTAAGAAGCCCATTCTTTTTTCTTTTCTTTTTTACAAATAACTTTGATTATTTAATTTTTAAAAATTATTTTATTTTATTCTTTGTCTTTTTTTTGAAGAGGGAAGGCAGGGCAATTACCCAAGGTTACACAGTTAGTGTCAAGTATCTGACTTTGGGTTTGAACTCAAGTCCTTCTGACTCCAGGGCCTGGGCTCTACTCACTGTGCCACCTACCTGCCCCTCTTTTTTTTATTCTGAAAAGGTAGGTGTGGCATCCTATTGTTTTCAAATATAGCCTGAGATTAGAGGTCAGTGTGGTATAATAGAAGGACGCCTGAAGTTAGGATCTTAAGTCATGAGTTTGAAACTTGATCCTGTTCTTTGTAACCTCTGTGATTTTATACAAAGCATCGGACTTCTGCCATCCTCAGTTTCCTCATCTAAACAATGAGGTGGTTGACCTGGATGACATCTTAGAGCCTTTCCAGGTGTATGACCTAATGACAAAGCAGTCCATCAAATTTTGTTTAGAGCTTAGTCTATAGAATATATGGGAGAACAGGGTAGAAGATACAGAGTGTAAATAGATTCTCACAAAGCATATCTTTCATGAAGCAAACAAAGATGTGTCACTATTGCCAATGTAGAAAGTCAGTGTAATATGTCTGGTTTTAATAATTAAGGGGGGAGGGGCAATTTCTCAGGCGAGAAGTATTCTGTGTTCTCTAAGTAGGCTGAAAGGCCTCCCTCCGAATCAAAACTTAGTTTTAGTCTTTTTGCCAAGTTTGGAATGCAACCAATTTCTTTTCCGTGAAATTATATGTTCCTAATAGATGCTTTTTCATTCAATTCTACGTTACTAAACACATTTTAAATAGAGCTGTTCTTTCAGTTAAATAAAAATGAATGCAGTCTGAATTCAGTTTGGTTTTTAATGTTGGGGAGTTGGGGTTACCTTACACTGGCCCTGGAGCTAGTGTATGTGTTAATTAGCACTTTTCTGGATTATTTACATATAATTAGAGATTATGTCACCTTGGTTATTTTGTTTGTTTGTTTTTTCCTGGGAAGAGAAATTCAGTATGAGAAACATTTATTAAGTTACTATGATTCACAAAGCAAAGGCTAGGTGCTGGACATAGTGGGGGAAAAAAAAAAAGGAAATATTTCCTGCCCTCACGACACTTCTTTTTTAATAGAGGGAGACACAACATTTCACAGAGGAATGGATGGAATGTCTGTACAAAATAATGAGAAGTAATTTAAAAAGAGAAATCATGTTAGCATTTAGGGACAAAGGAAAGGCTTCCTATAAGAAATGGTGCCTGAATGGTGTTTTGAAGGAAGATATAGATTTTAAGGGGAATCATGGAATAGTGGAAAGATTACTAACTTTAGAATCAAAGGACCAGGGTTCAAATCCTAACTCTTATGGTTATTACCTTTGTACATTTGTGCAAGTCCCTTAAACTCCTTGGGCTTCAATTTTCTCATGTGTCAAAAAAGGCAGTTGGTCTTCATGACTTTTGAGGTCCCTCGATCTAGATTCTGTTATATGAGTGCATTCCAGGTATGACATGGCAGGACTACTCATGCAAAGGCAAGAAGGTGGGAAGTGAAATGTCATTACAGCTATAGACATTTGATCAGAACAGACAGTTTGGGAAGTAAAATATTTTGAAATAATGTTAGAAAAATAGATGGGGGATACTTTTTGCAAGTCCTTGGGTCAAAAGTGCTTTCTTGATTTCCTGGGATGGTCCCATGAACAATTCTGGCCAGGTCTTTCATATTTTTCTGTTATCGCATCCATACTTGTGCAGACATACTAAATTAATCAAAATGCACCATTTATATTCACACAGGAGGTGACTTTGAGTGTTTCCCTTTATTCAAATTTGGAAAAATGTCATTTGTTTTGGGAGCTTGCTTTTAGGGGAGGATTAACTCGATCTTGTCCTATGCCTCAATACTTGTAACATGATATCATCAGAAAAAGGAGGAGCCAGTTATTTCATTTACAACACAAAATATAAGAGCAAAATTTGCTTTTCATGAAATTAGAACTCTCTCTCATGGGACCTCGCACATAAAAACACTCAATAAGCTTTTGTTGAATGAAAGATTGAATGAATCCTGCTCTGGATACTAAATGTATTGATCACAGAACAAATGAAACAGTAGAACATCATCTTTCCCCAGAGAGAACAGAATCCTACCATTTAGATTAAAAGGATCAAAAACTGCCATCAATGTTAAAGAAAGTGTTACTCTCAATAACTGAAAAATACCTTCCTCTGATAAGTTGATTCACTAACAATATCATACAAGACCAGACTTTTGCTCAGTGTTTGAAAAAAAGCACTTTCATGTATATTTCCTCATCTGTCTTCCCAGTGGACTCCAAAGGGAATTTTAACCCCAGTTGTTATAGATGAATGAATTCAGGCATTGGAAAATTTGAATTGCTCAAAGCCACATAACCAGAAGAAATCAGAGCTAGAAAACCAGGGCCTCCTGATTCCTAATCCACAGCTCTAGTCATGTAAAGCCCATTCCACTGAGCTGGGCACAAGTGTTTTCTTTAACACCTTCTTCTTTGTAGATATCAGGTTCCTTAATCTCCTTTCATTTTTTCCCCTCCACTCAAAAGGAATACTAACTTTTAGACAACTGCCTTAGACCATAATAGGAAAAAGAAATTGAAACTGAACATCAAAGCTATCCATCCTTCAGGATTCTTTCTTATGACAATGTACTTACTGCCATTCCCTTTAATGGGAATAAATTACCAGCCTCTGCAGAGTTTTCCTCCTCTTTTTCAGAGTCTATCCCTTGTTCCCTGGCTTGCCTGATATTCTGATATTCCAGATCATTAACTTGATCCCTTCTGACGGATATTTATGGCCACGAACTCTCACACTACAGCCACAGGCAATCTGGAGTTGTTAATGATGTCCTCAGCAAGGAGAGTTTCACTTAATGACCTATGTGGGAGCCATACTTTTTATATTATGGACATTGCAAGAAGATAAAAATTGAAGGTTGCATATAATCTATGTACATAGAGAAAGGTCTGCAGAATGCCCTGTGTACAGGTGAGGATGCAGAGAGAAAGACTTGGTGGGTCTTGAATGTTCCCATATAAAGGCTCTGGTCAATGGAGAGAGAACTATGGACATTATTGCTCCTGCTTAAGTGCATTGCTGTCAAGCAGTATGTGATTGTTCCCTTTGTACTTGGCCCCCATTATCACTAGAAGATGCAAGAAAAGATATTCAAACATATTTATTAGGTTGTAAATGGGAAATGCCATTACCATGTCTAGATTAGAGCATAAAAATGTCACAGGGCACTCAGCAGTTCCAAGGACTTTTCAGAGTATCACTCCACACTTCTCCCTTTTCTTCCAAAGTGTTTAAGGGGTGAGCACAAAGCTATGATTTTCCTACGTAAATATATTTTTTAAAAAAAGGGAATGCCAGTATTTGGCTGCAGTTTTGATTGGGTAGCTCATTCCACTTTGAGATAGCTCTAGTTATTAGAAATCACCCTCCTCTTATTCAAGGTTAACTTATTCTTTTTCAAATTCAAAATTCCCTTCCAAAAATTTTTGTTGTGTTTTCTGTGGCCAAGAAGAATAACTAATCCTTCTTTCATGCTCGTCTAGCATCATGCCCCACGTCCCACCTCTTCTCAGTCTTTTCTTCTCCAGCCTAAGTATCCTCAGAAACTTCAACTAATCGTCATATCACATAAATTCATGACAACCTGGTCCCCTTTCTTCAGATGCCCTCCAGTTTGTCAGTGTCCTTCTGAAAATATTTCACTAGGAATCGAATATAATACTCCATTGGTGATCTGACCTGGGCAGAAGACAGCAGGGCTATCATCTCCCTAGGCCTGGATACTAAATCTTTCAAGGCAGTGAGAGATCATATTCTGTTTCAGGTCATACCTGATTGAAAATGAGCTTGTAGTTGTTCCCTAAAGCTCCAGATTTTCTTCAGAGGAAATGTTCCCTTAACTATATCTGTCCCAGATTATGAAGTTATTTTTTGAACCTAAACCTCAAAATTTTGCATTTATTCCTGTTCATTTATCTCATTAGACTCAGTCCAATGCTGTAGCCTATTGAGATCTTTTCAAATTCTTATTTGGTCATCCAGTATGTTAACTATCCCTTCTAGGACTGTTCTCTGAAAATTTGATATGAAAGTGACCTAGCCAAACACAGGTTCCAGGGCCTCTCTGCTAGAGGCCCCTTTCCAATTTATGTTGTTTGTTTAAGACAGCTTTGTGATACAGTTAATTGGGTCCTGGCCTTAAAACCTGCCTCAGACACTTAATAGCTGTGTGACCTTTGGCAAGTTACCTAACCTTGCTCATTTTCAAGTTCCTCATATGCAAAAGGTGGGTAATAATAGCACATATCTCCTAAAGTTGTTATGAGGATATGATCACATCGCATATGTAAAGTGCTTCGCAAAAATCAAAGTAAATGCTAGCTATTCTGATTGCTTTTACTCTTTTTTAAGGAGAGACCTTAGTTTATTTATGTCTGAATCCTATGAAGCCTTGCGTAGAATAGGTTCTCAGGAAATGTTAAGTAAATGGATCTACAATGTGATGTATAAGCCTACCCTCCTAGGTAATTTATGTTTCTTGATAACTCTATCCCTATCCCAATTCCTCTTCAAAAACTAGGGGGAAAACAAGAAAATAAACAAACAAAAAGAAACTTCACAACATCTGTTTTGTATGCATAATAAAACAAGACAAATTCCCCCATGTGCCATATCTGAAAATATATGTCTTATTCTGCAACAGGTGCCCATCATCTCTTTGTGAGGAGGGAAGCAGCAAGTGTCATCACTGGTTTTTTTTAACTACTTTGCAATTTTCTATTGAGTCAATAATTCTTCATCTTCTTTATCATTGTCATCTTGGTTTCTTTCTTTGTCTTCTTCAAGGGGTCATTTCTGCTCATCAATTGCTGGAACCTTCCTCACTAATTTTACCTTTTGTCTACTCTGTACGTATCTTTGTATCCCCAGAGATTAACACAGTTTCTCATACAACGTAGACATTTAAGAAAGACTATTGATGGAAAGGTGAGAATGATGCAGAATAGAAGTTTCTCTTGTTGATTTCCTCAATATTTTAAGGATAAAATTCTTTTGGCAAGTCAGTGGAATAATTGCTACTCCATTTTGGTCAGGGAAAGATTCTGGCAGATGTTTGATTAAATGATATGCCCTATCATTAATATATTATGCCTTTCATAGGCTTGTAATGTTTTCTTGAACTCATTATCTATGTTCTACATCTTTTCCCATGCCCTGAAGCATACGCCAACGATCATTACTTCTGATTTTTTTCTCTATTGATTCTCCCCTAAATGCTATTGCCTCTTGTTCCCACAATTTCTCTTCTCTCTCTGTCTCTGTCTGTCTATCTGTCTGTCTGTCTCTCTTTCAATAAACATTGTACTTCAAACACTTTACCTGTGTTGTTCCTTTGGGGAAATAAAAAGTATATTTTCCCAGTGTTATATTCTATCATAATTAATATTATCAATTTCTAATAATACAACTAAGTTGAAATTTGCCCTTCCTGCATAAGAATTTTTGGTTCACCCTGATTATTAAGCACACCATGTATTTATTTATGGTCATTTTGGGCCACAGATTTAGGTTCCCTTTTATTTTTTTAATTTGATATCTAATGAATTATATAATTTTTGGTTCACCCTGCTTATTAAGCATACCACATATTTCTTTGTGGATATTTCAGGTCACAGATTTTGGTTCCTTTTTAATTTTTTGGACTCGATATCCTATGAATCTATAGGCATATCAACTGTCTTTATTCTTCTTGCATTTCAGCTGCTCTGTAGTATATAGCTTGATGTATAAAGGCAGGAATTTTGTCAGTAACTCCTTCTTGGGCTTAAAACACCTTTGATTAAATTTTCGAGACTTTAGATACATACATTCTTGCTGGTTCTCATTAGGCTTACTCCATCCTTGGCCAGGGGCCTGTCATTTAGAGATAGAGATAGAGATATATAGATATAGATATAGTTATAGATATGGGTTAAAGTTATGGGAGCTGGGGAGGTAGGTTAGAGTTGGGAGCACAGTTAGGGCTAGGGTTAGGATTAGGGTTAGACTCAGGAGGGTTAGGTTTAGGGTTAGGGTCAGGAGTCAGGAGGTTAGGGTTAGAGTCAGAGTTTTTTATACATAAAATTAGCTCTAGTATAGAAATTTAATCTAAACTTTTCATCTTCCTAGCACTAAGCACAGTGCTCACTAAATGATATTTCATAAATACTTGTTGAATTGAGTTAAAATCTTGTTATTCTACAGAAAGTGGCTAGATGTGGAAGAAAAAGTATTCAATATGGAGTCCAGTTGCTTGGGTTCACTTTTTCCTAACTAGCTGTGTGACTCAGTAACTTTTTCTCTCTTGGCCTCAGTTCCTCATCCTCAAAATGATAGCACTAAACTAGGTATTCTCTGTTGTTCTTACTATCTCTAAAACTTCTATGATCCTAAAACACTTTATTACCTCTGAAGTGGAAAAACATTAAAGTAAATTGACTTATCAAAGGTCACATTGCAGTCGTCAGGCCACTGCTAACCAATTTCTTTCCTTTGTTGAACTATACACAGGATGGCAATTTCATGCAATAAATTGGTGCGTGCCCTTGTCACCGCAGAGAGATTGCCATTCGTTGTGTCAGAGAGACTTGCCTTTGAATTGTTTTATTTTTGCCAGCAGCTCAGATTGGTAAAAATACACAGGTTTAAATGACCACGTATGAAATTCTCCTTTCAAAAGAGTGGATGGAGATGACTCACAATATTTATTCTATGTTGCCCTATAACCAAATGCTTCAATTAAACTCATTCCCATTAACTGGTCAAAGTCATTTCAAATCCATTGTCTGGATTGCTGCAGGCTCCCAGACATGAATCAGAAGCTTGCATTTCAGATGCATGCTTGGGGACTGTTTGCATCAGGGTTCTTTCTAGAGCAGATTAAGGGGTTTCTCGTCAGTGGTTGTAAGCATTTTATGAGAAAAGGCAGAGGACAACAAATGTACACCCACAGCCGATAATTAGTTTTTGTCCCACAGATGCCTGTTTAAGGAAGCATCTGTTTTCACACATGCCCATGGAAGATTAAAAATATTCCCTGTGCTTGCAATTAGATGTATTCTGTGTCCCCCAAGAGGAAGACCTAGGATCAGAGGGAGGGAATAACATGGAAACAGACTTTAGCTCTACATTAGGAAGGACTTTCTAACAACCAGGGCTGTTAACAATCAAATGTTTTTTATGGTGGACACAATTCTTTGTTCCCAAACCTTTTTGGAGAATGACTAAGCAACCCCTCCATCAAACAGAGCTAATGTGGTCTAGTGATTAAAATGGGTCATAGAATTGTAAGGCCAGATTTCAGTTGGTCGAGATATTTGGCCTCTGACTCAACTTCAGTTTCCCCATCTGTTTCAATGGACGTGATGATTCTTATACTACTTCCCTCAGAGGGTTGGTTGTGTGTCATTGTTGTTTTATATGCCAAAGGAATTATGTAGGTCATCTTGTTGGTATTCCCTCACCCTTTGCATTCTACAGATGAAGAAATTGAGAGACAGAGAGGCTAAGTAACTTGCTCATGATCACACAGGTAGTAGATGTAAAAACTGAAGAAGATAAAAAAATTAAAACGGCAGGAGGAGAGGTAGAGAAGAGAAGAATTCACATTCCTTCTAGTTCTCAAATTCTATTTTGGGTTGTATTAATTTTGTTTCAATTTAGCCCAAGGAAATACGTGATGAGATCAATCTTGTACTTCCTAGTATGATAATTGGTACTTTTCCAGAAAATTATAATCATAAAACTATAAATAATATTAATAATTATGGTTATTATTATTATTTTTATGTAATCATATATGATTGAATTATTATTATTATAGCTAGCATTTAGACATCATTTAAACTTTAAAAAGCACTTTATAGACATTATCTCATTTGATCCCACACAACAACCCTGTGAGGTAGGAGGTGTCATTATTATCCCTATTTTACTGATTCTATTTGAGGCACAAATAAGTCAAATGACTCACCCAGGGTCATGTAGTAGGTATCTGAGCCAGAATGTGACCATGCCAATTAATACAGTCAATCAGCACAGCATTTGTTGACTTTCCTCATCAAAATACATTCGTGCACTTACTCATCCCAAGATACTGAAATTTTAAAGCATCTTCAATTGACCTCAGAACGTGAAAGAACAATCACTTTAGCAAAAGTCATGTGATTTTGGACAAAGAATAGTCACCAATCAATCAATAAACATTTGTTAAGCACCTACTATTTGCTACATCCTGTGCTAAGCTAAGGAGATATAAAAAAGAGACAAAAGGCAATTCTTGCTTCAAAGAATTTACTATCTAGTGGGGAAGACAACATGCAAACAAATATATGCAAAGCATGCTATAAATTGGATAAATAGGAAATAATTAATAGAAGGAAGGTAGAATAGATGAACACTGATCCCTTACAGACTGAATGGATTTTCTTTCTGTGATCCTCTATTATTTGATGGGCATCATGCAATGTTTTCACAGGTTATTGCTTTCTGATATTCTTGAACCAGAATTATTTGGATCACAAAGAAACCTTAGCAACCGTCTACTTCTGCTTCACAGATGAAGGTATGGAAGAGTGTAGTAGAAATGCCAATGGGCTTTGAGTTAGGAGAAATGTTGTAGTCTTCATTCTGCCACTGATCACCTGGAGGACCATGAAAATGTGGTTTTCCTCTCTTTGAAGCTCCCTTCCTTCATCTCTTAGATGCAGCTGGCTGACTAAATGATCTCTAAGGCCTATACCAGTTGTAATTTTACTATTGGAACAATGTATGATTCTCTGGTTTGCCCCAGGTCACTCAGGTAGGAAAGATAATGGCTTGGGGGCCATAAGATTATATACATAGAACTAGAAAAGGCCTCAGAAGCCATTTCATTTTACTTATAAGGAAACTGAGGCCCATGGAAGTAAAATGATTAGCCTGAGTTCCACATCTAGCTATGCAACTAGTGACTATCTAAAGTGGCATATATCTTTTTGATTCGAAGCCCAGTGTCCTATCTACTACACCACACTGCCCAGATCACTTGACTTCCACTCCAGTGTATTGTCCTCAAACTTCTGCCAATATGTATTGTAAGGCATGCATGAAAATTTGTCATTTTCATTGATCGTTAAAGTAGCTGATGTTTCAAACCTCTCCCAAACTAAATATTCATCTTCCTTTTCCATATTAAATAAAAAGCCCAAACCGTCTGTGCTTTGACTATAAATGATCCCCTCATCACGATAGGAACTTGTCTTCTCCACATTGCAGAGTACAGAGGGGGAAGTGCTCCTGAATCCTTGTGCATACTTGGGCTATTCTATTTGATGGCAAGCTTTTCAAGGGTAGGACTTGTTTCTTGCATTTTCTCTCCCAGTCTTTTGCTTCATTTCAGGCAAAGGTTTGCGCTGAGTGAATTCTCAATTTAAGGAGGACTGTAACTAGAAATATTTTCACTTTGGAAAAATTCTTGATAGGGGTGCTGATGGCAGTGGGTGGCTAAAGCGCAGAGGCTGACAGTCTGACAGCAGGTCTATTCATATCTTGGGCGTCATTACCTATATTTGCTAGATGGCAAAGCATTAGTATTTTACCCAAAGTGAGTTGAAAGGGAAGTTGAACTTTCAGAGACCGTGATGTGGGGGAACCTAAGAGACTGGTTGGCTTTTGCAGTACTGAGTGAATCAAGGCTGGTAATGCAGATCGATGAGTATTATTGACTAGAGGGAACTTCAAGGAGAAGTTTGAGGACTGCTATTATTGCAGGAATGTGCCACCAGCAATGAGGTTTTCCTTTTTCCTCCTCTTGTCATCTTGGACCTTCTTGACTGTTGCTCTAGTTCTTGAACTACTTAGAACATGATTTCATAGAAATAGCTACATTTGAAATTTTATTCTTGAAAAATTCTGTCAAGAACACACTGTGTGTGTGTATACCTACATGTGTGCATGTGGAATGTAGCTAATAGAAACTCAACAGCTTTTACATATCATTAATGGTACAAAAGAGGGACTCAACCCCACCTTTTAGTGTTCCAAATATACCCTGCAAAGATCAATCTGCCTTTGAAATTAAAACAACAACAACAAAACCAACCACACACACATACACACACACACACACACACACACACACACACACACACCCCAAAACTTTCCTAGACAGAAGCTTTGGTTTCCTGTACCCACAAACAATAAAGATAGCATAGTCATAGTGTAATTAGGCAACTTACAACAAGATACCTAATTGGAAACAATGTGACTTAGGGGTATAGGGACCCCAAAATACCTAGATATAGGCTGTAGTTATCTGGAAGGAATTCACAGATTGAAGCAGTCTTCCAGTCAGGTGGCAAAAAAAAAAAATATTATAATGTTAATGAAGGGAGGCACAGCTCCTTTAGAGAGCTCACAACCTAACAGGAGTGAAGCTAAAGCTTATATAGGAAAGATACAGTGAATTGTGTTGCAAGTGTACTAATCAGGTGGTGAACATATAGTTTCTTTACCTTGGACACAAGTGTTATTCACTACTGACATGGTAGAGGGAGTGACTTCTGAGGGGTCCATACGTCTATACATCTATATATGTAACAAGATAGCCTTGGGAGCTGACATCTGTGACTTGAGGTCTGGATTGAATACAGTAACTGTGGGAATCAGTATTTGATAGTTCTGCTGGAACAAGAAAGTCCTATTTATATAGGGAAAATTCTACAGAGGTCAGCTTGTTCTTGTAACATACAGAGATAGTTTGCTTCACTGGGCCCGCTCATGAGTTATTGCCAGAGATAGGGACTTTGGGCTGGGGAGAGATATGGTCCTAGGGTTGGGGTCCAAGCACCCCATCAGAAATAGCATTGGGAGTCTTTTACTGATGTTAACTTTCTTCTTTCTACAATTCTAAGACATTCTTAAGTATCAGAAGATGAACATTCAACATTTGGGTGAAGGGAACAAAGAGGGACAGGGAAGTTGATATATTGCTCCTATTGGACAAATAAAGAGTCTAGATAGTCTCCCATTGAGCATGAATGAAGTGAAGCTAGAATAGGAATGTAAGGCAGCTCATTTCTTATAGCATCTGTGGGTCTCAGTTTCCTCATTTGTAGAAAAAGCAGTTTGAACCAGTTGGCCTCTGAGGTCCCTTCCAGCTCTAGATTTCTGAATCTGTAATGCTCTGATCCTACAACCAGCTCCCACTACAATGACCAAACACTCCTGATTTCTCAAACTCTAGTGGTCAGGGCATACTTTCTGCTTTTATTCATTTTAATTCATCCCTCTGCCCTCTACATGAATAATAGGGATAGTCAGGTTCTAGACCTGTTATTTCATTGTTATAGGGAACACCTGGATGAGGAGGCTTTCTCCTTCAATGCACGCTTGGAACTTCTCTGCAACTTAGGAATGTCACAATGGCAAAAGAATAATGCTATTAATATTAATGGCCATGCTTCAAGAAACCCGTAACAATCTCCTGGAGCAAGATTTGTTGTTTGTTCCTGTCTAGAGGTGGCTTCCCTAAGCTCATGTGGGCCTCTGTTTCAATATTTGTTTATCAAGTAAAGGGCTAGGAAGGTTTTAGAGTCTAAAAAGAACAGAGGAGGTTTATAGTTAAAATCAAAACAAACTTTTCAGCTTTTCAGATATTTTTAAAGGTGGTTTTATTGTGTATGTGTATGTGTGTGTGTGTTGCACAAGTGTGCGTACACATGGCATCAGTTGAATTCACAAAAAAGCTAATAGTATAGCTGACAAACTGCACTAATTCCCCTGATCTGAGACAAGCCAAGTGCTGCAAAAGAGAATCTCTAGCCAGTGGCGCAATTTTTTTTAGTTAAAATAACCTGAGGCAGTACCAGGAAGCCAGATGAGGATAACTTGAAAAGGCTCTTGCTTCTTGGCATTGCCCTTTTAACAATCACAAATGCTCTCATTTCCTTCAGTTCTCCTGGAAACAGCTTTAACTTTAAAACTAACCTAGTCAAGCCCATCAAATTCCAGATGCATCTGTGCTTTATGGCTCCCTCTACCCAGCCCAACATAGACATAAAAAAAGCAATTGTTTTCCAAAAGTAGAATGAGCTAGTTGGCTTGATAAGGAACACTTGTTTCACAGAGTCTGTAAACCCAGCAGGGGGTCTAGTGTGTGCTATGTTTCTTGCACGTCAAATGCTTTATTTGTGAGACAAAGAAGGTGCCTGAGCTTCCATAAGACACAGCAGTAATGATCCTGTTATTTGAGAGTTTTGGTTGACTAGATGGGGTTGGAGGGGAAAGTCAGCTAGTGGCCTCATCAGATTGAATATTTCACAGATTTGAGAGGCAGTGCCAAGTATTCTGGCTGAATTAGCCAACTCCCAATTCTGGAGAATTCTGAGAGATGAGATTGAGAAAAATAAGCTGTCCTCATTCCCCAACTCCCACTTCCTTCATTTACGATCTTCAGAAGTCATGAAAATAATTGTGCAAATGGTCAAGAAGTAAGCATAATAAAGCTAATCTCTTTTCTATGAAATGTTTAGCAATTACAGTTATTTATACCTTGCATCTATAAATTCATATGATTTAGAGTTTGGAGAGGCTGGGAGAAGTCATGTATAATTTTATTTTATTTATTTATTTTTGCAAATGAGAGAAGCAAAGTGACATACAATTATACAACCATAGTTTTAGAGCTGGAAGGCATCTCAGAAGTAATTTAGTCATGGAAAGGATGATAGATTTAGAATTAGAAGAGCTCTTAGAAGTTAATGAGCCCAAATGTTACTTTAGAGATGAGGAAATAGAGACCAGTACAAGTGAAGTGACTTATTCAGTGTCACTCACTATCAAGTGTCTGAGACAGATTTGATCATCTCTCTTAATGACTCCCAATGCCACATTCTGTTTACCATGGCAGCGCCTTACTCAATGTCACCCAGCTTTTTGGGAGGTAGGAGTGTGGGAACCAAGATTACCACAAGAATAAACTGGAGAAATTTTCCCAGGCCCAGAGGGGCTTTGCAAAGAGCGTGAACATCTGCAGAAGTTATGTGGTTCTACACTGGGGCCAGCCTAGATAAGGAAATGCTCTAAGAATCAACAGGATTTTTAAGGTTTCAGGAAATGCACAATGAAATCAGATAAGCAGGAAGGTAATGAAGAACCCACTGGATGAAATCTCCATGCTACAAACACAGTCTACTTGAAACAATTCTGCCACCTCCCTTCAGAGGGAAATTAGAGATATTAGTGTCCTTGAAATCTTGGAGTAATTAAGAATTTATGAACATTTGGCTTAGGGATGTTTGGGAAGGGGGGCATCATTTCTGGTGTCATGGAAGTAGATTTTAAAAAATTATATCATATCTCTTTTTATTTTTTCCCCCTAGGAAAGGAGCTAGGACTTTTGAAGTTTGGCAGGACTGTCTGAAATCATGTAGCTTTGGGGATCCTGGTCCTCTGAGAAACAAAGACAGTACTATATCAGGGGATGACTGGCTATGAAAGGTTTTGATGCCATTTCTCTTACTTCTCCAGTGGTGCCTTCTTATTTTTTTTTTAAATAAATTTTATCTCCTTAGAGAGTATGTTCACAGATGAAATAATTCTGTATTTTCACATTTGATATTCTTGAGTGTGTGGTGGGGGCAGGGCTGAGGATTCTTAAAAAAATATGGACCTGTGGTTGCTGGTGTAAGAAAATGTTTTGATCAAGAAAGCACAAGATGCATGTTTAAGGCTGTTATGATAGTCTTTCTCAGTTCCTTCCTTTCCAGAATTATATGTGTAAAGTGGATTCTTAACTACCGCTGAGGCTCAAGGAACTCTCTCCAAATACCAGAGTTAAGATGGTTTTGAAGATGTGCAAAAACAAAAGAAAACTGATTTACAGAGTTAGTTACAGAAAGATTTTTATATAAATTATTTACTTTCCAATTAAGATGCATAGGATCTGGGAGTATGGAAGATACCGTAATATTGTATCTTGCCTTGACAGGTAATTTCTAAAAAGATGCAGCTCCAATAAAGTGTCCTGATAGGGGAAGCTATGCTTCTAAACAAAGCAATTATCTGGCTAAGAAGAAATGATTGTTTTGAATGTCTCAATAATTCATCTGATCACCCTGCCCCAGTTGTAGATGGCAACTTTGAGTAGCCAGTCCAAGACACCTTGAGTAGTCATTTGCTTCCTACCAAGGTCAAAGAGATCAGGCAACAGGATCACAAAAGGAAAGATCCCTGTAGATAGATGGCAATAAGGAAAATTCTAATTATTAGCAACAGATGACCAAAGTACATGGGTGTAAGAAGCCATGCCTGAGGTCATTTTTTATCATTATCATTTTTTAGCTAACAACTAGAAAATTCAAGGAGTCACTGACTCCTTGAATTTTCTATTTCCTTGATTTATATATCCTTGAATTTATATATCCTTGAATTTATATTACTAGGATGATCCCCACAGTTTTCTAACAAAATATGACTTTTAAACTCTCATTTTTAAATCTAGATCTATGATTTTGTTGATGTAAGAAATCTCCACTATGGAAACTCCCTCCACCAAACCAAATCAGAATTTCATCTATAACTCATACTTAGAGAGTCTATTAAGATGCTGATAGAGTAAGTGACCAGCCCATGATCACACAGATTATATTTCCCAAAGGCAGGAATTGAGCTCAGATTTCCTGTTTCTAAGACTGGTCCTTTAAACATTGCACCAACCAGTTTCTCATCATCTTATATCAATAGACTTCTAGGTCATAAATTCAGAGAGACTTAGAGTTGAAAGGATCCTCTTGTCAAACAAAGGAGTCTTTTCTTAGCATCCCTGATTTATGGTCATAATGTTTCTAGTTGCACGCTTCCTGTTATTCTTTGTTTCCTATGTGTTTGCCTTGTCTGCTTGACTCAGTTGTACATTTCTTGAGTGAAGGTGCCATCACTGAAAGATATCTTAGTTATACCCCAGTCCTGATTAGATGATAGTCAGTGGGAATGCTTAAGGAGTCTCTGTAAGGCTTCCTGTCAAGGATGTTCTAGAGGTTCAAGGCCATGCTTCAAGTAAAGAATGGATTATTTGAACTAACCCTAATGTCCTTTGACTTTTAATATTCATTTTCTGGAAGTACTTAATGATTTATTGCTACTCTTGGTACAACTGCCATCTACAACAAGTGGGAATCTTTCCAGAATACATTTGTAGGAATACATCTGTTACTGGATTTGACTGTTTTTCTTGCCAGAAAGATGGAGAATATGAAGAGTTGCGCCTACTTTTACATTGTTTCCCTAAATGTCAGAGGATTGTGGTTTGACTTTTTCTTTTAAGTCTTAATTGCTAATGTAAACATGACTGTATCACCTATCACTTGCATCAGGAAAAGGGGTCAGATATCCTCTAAGTATAGTCCACTTCATAAGGCATGTCCCTTACCTAATGTCCAGAAATGATCTTCTAGCTGTGTTACATAAATCTCCAACATATTTGCCAAAAGGGCTGCCTTGCCACTTCGGTATATCTGGATGTTTCTTTAGTCCCCACAAGTGGCAAATTGCCTTTTGATAAGTTCATCTGTTTACCTGACTTCAGAAAACATTTTATCCCTGAAATTTAGTAGTTACTACAAAGGTTTTTTGAAGTCGCATACCACTAATTGCAGATATATTATATATCTTTCTCCAAAGTGATGTTGTCAGCAATTAACTGTAGCATTCAGCTGAATATTCTTGGTTTGACTTGACACTTTCTAAAATGCATAGACACATAGTAAGTTTATATGTCTTTTAATGGTTAAACATGCAGAATAAATAAAAATGTTAGAGTTCCATTACACAAAGGGATTTACAGCCCCCAGTTAATACATGACTAATACTTTTGACTAACTCTTTCTCTCACTCTGTCAAGACACTTCTTCCAAAAAGCCTTTTCCAAATACTCTCATCCAGCAGGGTTTAGTCTCCCCTATGGTGTTTGATATCACTTTTGTAGAGTTTTGCTGTAACTTGTCTGTTTCTCAGGTGTTTGCATTGCTCCTCTAAGTACAACCCTTTTTTTCATACGTTCAAAAAAAATTTTTTTTCAACAGCTATCCAATGTAAGGCAATACATTAAATGTTGGGGAAGATATAGAGATATACATGGCCAAGTCCAAGCTTTCCAGAAGAGTGTGATTAACCTGAATTGACTGCAATCTTTTTGAGAGCAGAGCTCCTATGTCCATTTCTTCTTCCAGTTGACTTGGTGAGTGAAGAGCATATGAATGAATAAATCCTGTGATCACTAAGAGTGAAGCCTAACTCTATGAGCATCTGAATGGTGCGGTGGATAGAGTGTCATCCTCAGAGTCAGGAAGACCTGGGTTTAAATTTGGCATTATATGCTCACTCTTGTTGTGCCCCTGAGCATATCGTTTAACGTCTTCCTCAGTTTTTCATCTGTCAAGTTGTATAGTAATGCTGCACAATGATAATACTTTCTAGGATGGCTGTGAGGATGCAAAGAGATATTATTTATAAAGCTCTTTGCAAACCTTAAAGTACCAAATAAATATTAGCTAATCCTAACCTTAATTTTTTTTTATAGGAGAACTCACCTAAACATCAAAGCTTGGAGAAATAGTTTATACAATCTGCTACAATCCTTTTTATTTCATCCTAAATTTACTCCTCCACCTTCTCTGTCTTTGTTCAACTTCAGAGATCAGATAAACATTGAAACCTGCAATGACATACCTACAGGCAAAACACTTTCTGTACTAGCTGTTATGCTTTGGTAACAAAGAGAGGAGATTTTAAAGACCTAGAGGATAAATTCATCCTTTGATTTAAAAATTAGCAAAGATATTTCCACTTATATAATTTTTCCCCCTGTAAGGTCACTCTGGCCATGATCCTTCCCTTTTTCACAGTCTACTTTATAATTAATTTTTTATAATGTGAAAGTTCCATTCCTTTCTAGGTTATCAATAGCTCCCATCCCTAACCTGTAATTGATGCTCCAAGAATAAATTGTACTTAGAAGATTCTCTTGAGTTTCCCCATCAGCAGTGTTACCTATTTTTCTGCAATGTATCAGCCTGGTAACACAAAAGCATTTGAAATAGGCATACCAGATACAAATTACAGATTACTTTACTTTCTCACCACTCCTGACTGTAGACTCCCAAATCAATAGGAATTCATGGGATCTGAAAATTAAATCTTGCAGTGTATTTTGTCACTCTGACTTTATTGATAAGGTTATAACCCTTTTGCACCATTTTAGCAAGCTCAGATAGAAAGTTATTAACATTGACATTTGACAATGACTGCAGCATGGAAAGGAGGGAGAAAAGGACCAAGACTCAGCAGTCTCATTAGCTAACCCCTCTTTTGATTTCATGGACTCTCTGCTAGCTAGTCTTTTCCATTGTGCTGCATTGCAGGAGGATGCATTTCTTTCTCTTGCTTAGCAGAGAAGAAAGGAAGCTTCATCAGTGTTCAGATGTACTCACCTCAGGAAATGTAGCATATGGAGAGCTTAGCCTTTGCCAGACAACAACCAGGGGGTATGAATCAGTGTTCGGGTAAGGAGACTCCAAGGGAATAGAGAGTATCCTAAGGAATTGAAGAGGTGATAAATCAAACCTTGATGCTATGAAGAGAAAATATTGTACAGAAATCTAGGCCCAGCTCTATCACAAACTAGCCTGAGACATTCTATTTTGCTTTGCCTCCCTGTTCCTCAGTTTCTTCTTTTATGGTATCAAGGGATTGGACTAGATGATCTTTAAAGTATTTTCCTGCTAATGATTTTATGATTCTATGGCTGAAAACCTTATGCCTTTGACCCCATACCCTATCCTCTCTTCTTTTGTTAAATTAAATTTTCAGTTGCCCAGCAGTTATTTTTTCTCTTTATCATCTACCTACGCCCACTTCCCAGACTAGGGGCAAGGAGAGAACAAAAACCCAAACCTCATAGTAAATGGGAATTGTCAAATGAAACCAATTCCCACATCAGCCACTTTGAGAAATATCTGTCTTGTTCAGAGCTGGGGACCCTTCAGCCTCGAGGTCCCAAATTTGTTTCCCAAATAGGTTTTGCTCTGTGAAGTTTGAATTCAGCCAAAGGGCGACACTTGAGGACCTAGAGGGCCTTGAGGTCATAGATTCCATACCCCTGGTGCAGTTTCTCATATTTAGTCAATCATCTTTCTGACAGAAAGTAGATAGCACTCTTCATAATCACTTCTCTGGAATCAGTCATTAAGTTGATCAGAATTCCCAAGACTTTCAAAGTTGTTCGGTTCTGTAATATTGTCATGGTATAAAACATTCTTCTAGTTCTGCTTACTTCACATTTCATCAGTTTATACAGATCTTTCTGGCTTTCTGTGGAACCCTTTCTTTGTTATTTTTTTAAGGTACAGCATCATTCCATTCTGTTTCTATACCATCTTTGTTTAGCTATTCCCCAACACGTAGGCAATACATTAGTTTTCATTTCTTTTCCATGGGACAAAACAAACAAACAAAAACCAATCTGCCATATCTGCCATGTGTGTATTTTTCTATCCTAATTTCTTCTTGTACAATATTCTGAATGACAGCTCTTTTCCCCTTCCTGTATTGTATGAATTCTTAATCTTTTTTTGTATCGTATGCCCCTTTGGAACTATGATTAAACCTATGGATGTCTTCTCAGATAAATGTTTTTTAAATGAGTAAAATAATATACTGCTAAGGGCAGAAGCAGTTTGTTTATTTTTACAATGTAGTTGTTAAACAAATTGTCCTCCTTGTTCTGATTGCTTTGTTTCATGTTATGTAATCATTCTGAGGTCTCTCTGTAACTATCACTTTGATTATTTTTTATGCATCATAATATTTTGCACATATCAAAATTTGCTTAGCACATTTCCAGTTGATGGGGACCTTCTTAGTTTTCAGTTCTTCACTACTACAAAAAAGAGCTACTCTACTATAAATACTTTGTTCCATATGAGTCCATTTCCTCTCTTTGATCTTTTTGGAGGCATAAGCAAAGGAGAGATTGTTTTGATATGCATTTCTCCTATTACTAGTGATTTAGAGCATTCTATCTTATTGTTAATAGTTTATAATTATTTTTTGGGAAACTTTTAATATTCTTTTATCATTTTTCTTTATGGGAATGACTTGTGGAGAGAAATAGAGAAAAGGGAGAGACAGACATAGAGACAGAGCCAGAGAGACAGATCTAAATATGATCTGTTGTCTATATACTTTGGTATATGTGGAATAACAAATCCTTCTTTGAGAAATTGAATAATTTTTCCCTGTTCGTATATTTTTCTTCTTATTCTGGATATTCTGGGTATATTTATTTTGTTTCTGCAGAAAATTTTTGTTTTCATATAATAAAAATTATGTATTTTATTTTTTGTAATTATCTGTCTCTTTTTTGTTTAATAATACATTTCTACCCATAACTGTAAAAAGTATATGATCTTTTATCTTCAATTTTTATATAGCATTAAATATTAAGATAATGTTGACTCACATGTCTATTTTGAATTTATTGTGGAATATGGAATAAGATGTTAGTCTAAGACTATTTTTGCAAAACTATATTCAAGTTTTCTCATCAATTATTATCAAATAGGGAGAGATAGGCTTTCCTAAGTATTGTTTTTATATTTACTGAACACTGTATATTGATTTTCATTTTTTCTGATATCCTTGTCTGTTCTGTTCCAGTGATCTGTATTCGTTAGCAATACTAAATGGTTTGGATGAATAATGATTTATACTACCATTTGAGGTCTGAAAGTATAATCCCCCTGCATTCCAAACCTTTTTTTCCCCAAAATTTCTTTTGAAATTTATTTCCTCTCAAATGAACTGAATTGTTTTTATCAAATTCTGTTAAGTGT
>CM053589.1:124632475-124648326 GCA_028646515.1 Pseudochirops corinnae | reverse complement strand
CCCCATAGCTCAACTTTCATTGTGTTGTCCAATCAGAGTCAATTGCAGACATTCAATGAATACCTACTCTTTGAAGGGTATATAAACTGTGAACCCACTATCATGATTGTTTTTGGACTAGGAGAGACAGTTAAGTGACCATCCTTTTATTAATAACTTGCTGGCCTTATGAATAAAATTATTATATTACACAGGAACTATGTCTTTTGAATTTTTTATTCATTCATTCATACTTCATCAATTTATTTTCAAGGAATGATTTTTTTCCCAATTTTTAAACATTTTTATTACAAATTTTAAATTCCAAATTCTATCCCTCTCTTGCCTTGCCCCAGCCCTTCTTATTCTCTTACCTACCCCATGCTTTTTTACTCACTGTCATAATGAGATTAATGTTACTTTAAAAAAATCAGATATGGGTTTTCCATGTGCAATTATGTATAACATTTCCATATTAGTAATTTTGTATGAGAAGATTCAAGTAAAGGAGAAAAAAGAAAGAAAATGAAAAAAAATAGTATGCTTCAGTCTGTATTCAATCAATATATCTTTTTTTTTGTTTGTTTTCTCTAGAGGCAGATAGTATACTTCATAATTAGTCCTTTGGGATTGTATTGGATCACTATATTGCTGAGAATAACTAAGCTGTTCACAATTCTTCATCAAGCAACATTTTCCTGGTTCTGTAGTTCTGTTCACCTTGCTGTGTGAAAGACAATATTGCTCTTACCATATACAATGTTCTCCCCGTTCTGTTCATTTCACTGTGCATCATCAGCTCATGTAAGTCTTCCCAGTTATTTTTTCTCTGAAATCATCCTGCTTGTTATTTCTTATAGCATAGTAGTATTCTGTTACAATAACATAATACAACCTGTTTAGCCATTTCCCAATTGATGGGCATCCTTTTGATTTCCAATTGTTAGTTAGGACATAAAGAACTGCTATAAATATTTTTGTTTTAATATTTTTTGAGGGGAACATCTTTGGGATATAAACCTAGCAGTGGTACTGCTGGATCAAATATGCACAGTATTATAGCCCTTTGCATATAGTTCCAAATTACTCTCCAGAATGGTTGCATTAGCTCACAAATCCACCAACAATGCATTAGTGTTCCAGTTTTTCTCATTTCTCCTCCAACATTCAACATTTTCCATTTTTGTCCTATTAGCCACTCTGACAGGTATAAGATGGTACCTCAGAGTTGTTTTAATTTGCATTTCACTGATCAATAGTGATTTGGAACATTTTTTTATATGATTATAGATAGTTTTGATTTCTTTGTCTGAAAACTGCCTGTTCATATCCTTTGACCATTTATTAGTTGAGAAATGACTTGTATTTTTTTTTTTAATTTGACTCAGTTCTCTATATATTTCAGAAATGAGGCCTTTATCAGAGATACATGGTGCAATTATTTTTCAATTTTTTGCTTTCTTCATAATTTTGGTTACATTGGTTTTGTTTATGCAAAAGTTTAATATAATTTAATAAATAAAAGTTTAATATCCCATAGTTCACCAGTCTTCCTTCTAGCCTATCTATAATCCAGGGAATTATCTTTTCTGGGGATGAAGTTTTAATATAGCTCATATAATCAAAATTACTTATTTTACATTTTGTAATACTGCCTATATCTTCTTTGGACATAAATTCTTCCCTTCTCCATAGATCTGGCAGGTAAACTATTTCTTGTTCTCCCAATTTGCCTTTGGTATCATTCTTTATGTCTAAATAGATTACCTTATTTGACCTTATCTTGGTATAGGATGTGACATGTTGGCCTATACCTAGTTTCTGCCACAGTGTTTTCCAGTTTTCCCAGCAGTATTTTTGTCAAATAATGAGTTTTTGTTCTAAAACCTTGGATCTTTGGGTTTATCATATAATTAAGTTATTATGGTCATTTGCTATAATATAATTTATATGTACTCAATTCCACTGATCCACCACTGTTTCTTAACCAATACCAGATTCTTTTGATATTACCGCTTTATAATGTTTTGGGATCTGGTATGGCTAGCCCACCTTCTTTCACATTTCTTTTTTCATTGATTTGTTTGACATCTTTGAGTTTTTGTTTTCCTAGATGAATCTTGTTATCATTTTTTTCTCATTTTATGAAATATTTTTTGATAGTTTTATTGGTGTGGTATTGAATAAATACGTTAACTTAGGTGAAAATCATCATTTTTATTTTATTGGCTTAGACTATCCATGAGCAATGAATATATATATATTTCCAATCATTTAAAACTGACTTTATTTGTGTGAAAAGTGTTTTATAATTGTGTTAATATAGTTCCTAGCTTTGTATTGACAAGTAGACTCCCAAGTATTTTATATTGTCTACTGTCATTTTAAATGGAATATCTCTTTCTATTTCTTACTGCTAGTCTTTGCTGCTAATTAATAGAAATACTGATGATTTATGTGGGTTTGTTTCATATCATTTTTGAACATTTTTAATTGATACATCCTGATAATATCACTTTCATTTCTTTATTCATTATACATAATTGCGATGTTTTCCCCACCTTATAGATACACACAGACACAGACACACATACACACACACAAATTAAGAGCTTATTAGTGTAAAATGCTACTGCCAACAACCTGTCAACTAGACAGGAGGCAAGCTAGCCTAATTGAAGCAGTGAAGCAACCTGACAGAGACCACAGGTTGTATGCCAGGCAAGTCAAATCATTTTTACCACCTTGACCACCTCACCTCTTCAGACTGCAATGGAGAAAGCCTACATCTGTAAGTCAAATAGCACCTAGACTGGCAGTATCCCACAGTTCACCAGTCTTCCTTCTAGCCTATCTATAATGCAGGGAATTATCTTTTCTGGGGATGCAGCAAAGCAAGTGTATTTGCTTCCTCAGCAGACACAAATAAAATTCTGAACACCAAAGTCCTTGGTACTGTCAAAGGATTTAACCTCATGTATGTGGTTTTATGAGTAGAAAATTCATTAAGGATTAGGTATTTCCACATACCTTGCCATTGTAAACTAAGGGACATGAGACCTTCATATGAAGCTGAAGCAGACTGCATGTTTTGTTTTCCCCCCAAATATGAGCTACCTGTGAGCAAAACCAGTGTTTAACACTGGGCCTTACACATATTAAGTGTTTAAAAAAATGTATTTTCATTTCTTCATTATACCATCGCTTTTAAGAAGAAGAGATACTGTCTTAAGTACAGACATGCTAACATTCTTCTTATTTGTAATTCAAGAAAAACCTTCATCAATCCTGGAATCATAATTCCTAGAACCAGAACAAAGAAGAAATCTTATAGGCCAGTGGTGACTTGTTTTTCGTCTTTACATTTGAAGGATACTAAGGAACAATGCTCAATAAATGTACTGGAAGGGAGAAAAAATATTTGTAGAAAAATAAGGAAACAGAAAGGGATCAGTGTACATGAAATAGGGCTGAGACATTCAGCAAATAATCATTCTCAACTGACTCCTCATAGATTATTCAGTAGTGGAGATTAATTTCTGCCATGTATGGGGAGCATAATCTTTCTCTTGTGTCTTATACTATGTTCCATACTGGTACAATACTAAACTTGGTTTCTGACTTTGAAATGTAATATATTGAACTTGGTCTCACTAAGTCTAATGGAGAGTAGGAAGAATCCTCAAAATGAAATATCACAGGTGATTTTAAATGCTATTTAAATATTGGTACCTTTTGTAATTTCATTAGAAGTTATTGTATGTAAGCTACCCTGTAGAGCATCTACTAGGGATACTGTGGTTTTAAAGCCTTCTGCTTTCAATGAAAGGCTATACAGCCATTTATGTGAGCTACCCGAACCATCCAATGGGAAATGCTGACATTAAAAAATTTCTTCAACCAAAGAAGACTATAGCTTTTTCAGTCTCCATTACAGTATTTTAGGTAATGTACAGTCTTAAAGGCTTCTGTTCTCTATCCATTGAGAGGAGGATGCTGTGTTTAGTAAGCCTCTCTTTTTCAGAGGACTATAGCTCTCTTCAGTCAGCTCTCCTGGGCAATGGTTAGGAAGGTCTTCTAAGCTTAGCTGCCTATAAGAAATACCAGATACCTGAGCTAAGATCACATCTGCTCAGTCAAGTAACATTTGAACTTTTTTCTCCTGAATTACCTCCTCTGAGTTCATTAATTCATGTTTCATAAAACATAATATAATAAATATTATATATAAATATATAATATAATGTAAATAAATATAATAAAACATAAAACCCCTTTTTTTGGTTTTTAATTGTTACCATGCTCTAAATGAGGCATATATATTCAAGTCTCTGTTCCCTTTAATGAAAAAGGAGATGTGTGAAATTATGGTGAGAAAATAGATTTTAACCTTCCCCATCATATTCCTCTATTCTATCAACTGATAGTATCTGCAATGGCTAGGGGAAAAACTGAAAATGCTGGAGGCCTTTGACTCCCTTTTTTGCATATATGTTTGTGTGTGTTAATATATATGTCTGTGTGTAAATATGTATATATATGAACATGTGTAGAGTATATATGTGCATGTATATGTATATATATGCACATATACATGTATATGTGTATTTAATATATATGAGAAAGAGAGGGAGAGAGAGAGAGAAAGAGAGAGAGAGAAAGGTTAATATCTCTAGTTGCTTAAGGTAAAATCCGTATATTATCAGCACCTGACTCATAGCATTGTTGTAAGGGTTAAATGAGACAATGTATGTAAAACACTGTATAAATATAAGTTGCCTATTGTGGAAGGTGCCTTATATCTGTAAGAAGATTTTGATTTTGTTAGTCTCTGGCAGTCTCTAACAGATACTGTTAGTATTAGGCAGATAGTTCTGTTTAATATGATAATTTTCATTTGAATGTCCAAAACTCATCCTCAAGGAAGGGAGTTAGGATTTTACTTTGCTGCATCCTTTCTATTAGACAGGCTAGAGACAACAGTTCATGCCTTCAGTCCTCTATTTTGAGAGGTCAACAAAGCATCTTTAAATCCGGATGTAGGGCATTAAAGCAGTGACAGACCTTTTGTCATGTAGATCCCAAGATACTACTCAAAAGGGACCCAGACAGAGAATCCTGCCAGCAGCTTTACAAATAACTCTTAACTAGAGAGCCAGTGGCAAAGCGCTCTAAATAATTCAGGCGTCCATCACTCTGTGAATCAACAGCGAGAGGAAAAGTCTCAGTCTCTTTGACAAGGCAGACAGGTAGGCACTGGGAAAGGGTCTATCCTTGGCTGATTTAAGGGATATTTGATAACAAGGCTCTGGTGTGCTTGGCTTCCTGCAGAGAATTGCCAGTGATCTCTAAGCCTGAACTATTTCTCTCTGCCTATTACTGACTTTCGAAAGTCAGGCAGAGATTTCTGCTGCTCTCCTCCCCCACCCCCACCCAAAGAAGAGAAGAGTAGCATCCATAAAAACATGTGAAGTCAATTCTATGTCATTGCCCAAATGTAGCTTCTTAGACACGTCAGTGAAAGTGAAGTCTGGAGCTGACCATTTGATTGCACATTTAGGGCCTGAGTTCAAAGGAAAAGTGGCCTTAGGACTTTGCACTCAAATGGAGTCTATTTGGTTGCTTAGACCTTTACTTTTCCCTTCCCATACCAGGTGCCCTGCCAATTGGCTGGACCCAGAGACCTCAATTGTATGAATTCTGGGGCTAGTCCCAAAGTCTGGCCAGGATCAAGACATGTGTGGTAACTACCTCAGAATAATTGCCCAATAAGGGCTATTTCCTCATTTACTATGAATGCTGTCTGCAAATCACTTTAAATTATCAAATTTTTTAAAGTTAATTTTTAATTAAGAATTTTCTTCCTCCCCCCAACCCCTCCTTCTTTCAAAAAGTATATTTTTAAAAAATATTCTGGTAACAAATATGCATAGTCAAGCAAAAAACAAATTTCCTCATTATTTATTGCCTCCTCCCCCCCCCCCAAAAAAAAGAGAAAAGTATGTCTTATTCTGCATCTTGCTTCCATTTACCTTTTTATCTGGATGTAGAAAGCATTCTTCTATTTCAGGCCTCTGCAGCTGTGTTAATCATTGTTTTGATCAGAGGTCTTAAGTCTTTCACAGCTAAACATCTATTTATCTGTGTTCTGTTATGGGAATCTGAAGGTCTTCCCTGCCCCTAGGCCCTTTGATAGGCTTAAGTGACTCTGAAAACCTTCCCTGATTTGAAAGTATACTCTGCTCCGCTAAGAGGCTGAATGTGGTCACATGGAGCCTGTGGCAGGAGGCTTGCTTTTCAGATATGCCCACAGCTTGTTGCTTTGTGACCCAATGGCAGTGGGTCAAGGTCAAGAGGGTTGTGACATTCTCTGACCCAGGAGAAGGCTATACATACCCTGATGTGAGGTTTTGCTTTGGGGTTCACTTTGGAAAGAGTTCTGTGATTTGGCTCTGGGAAGCCGTTGAGCCCCCTGGCTTTGAAAACCCAGATGTTGGTGCTTCCCTCTCTGGTAACTAACTAGGTATGGATGTAATGGTGAGACTACTGGAAGCTCATCTGCTGATCTCTTTCTTTGTCTGCTTGTAACGACTTCTGTTTGTATTCTCTGAAGTTCAGGGTGCTGACTTTTCCCCTGAACTAGGTAAATGAAAAACGTTTGATTGATTAGAGTAAGACTATTAACCCATTTTGAGTTGCTTTCCTTTAGAAAAGCAGATCTAAGAACCTGTGCTAGCAGCCATCCTGGGGATGCTAGGGTGCTTGCTGCTATGTATTCTTCTATGTTAATTTTATACATTGTTATCCTGGCTTGGCTCACTTCACTCTGCTTCAATTCCTAGGTCTTCACAGGTTTCTCTGAAAAAAAAAAAAGTCCCTTTTGCTATCCCATATGGCACAAGAGCTTATCATTATATTCTTTTACCAGAAGTTGTTCAATCACTTCCCACTTGATGGGTATACCCCTAGTTTTCTATCCTTTGCCACTACAAAAATAAATGATAAAACAAAACTCCAAAAATAAACAAACAAAAAAATCCCACCAGATGTAAAGATAGAAAGAGGGATAATTAAATCTATTTATCTATCTATAAATCATATGTGTTCCCCCCCAAAAAAAATCTCCATGGGCAGCTAGGTGGCTCAGCCATGGACCACCCTGAGGTCAAGACACCTAACACTTGCTAGCCGTGTGAGCTTGGGCAAGCCACTTAACCCCAACTGCCCTGCCTTCCCCCCTCCAAAAAGAAAAAAAAAAACAAATAAAAAATAAAATAAAATAAGAAAAAAATCACCATACTATGCAAAATGGTACAGCATCAACCACAGAACTAATGGGGAAAATAGATTTAGGGGTACCACGCTCAAAACTTTATTAGTGACACAAAAAATAGCAAACTAATAACAATGGCACATTTTTAATGTATGTTAAATGTTTAAGAAACACAAAAATAGTACAATAAATAAAGGTGGTGTCTATGCCCTTAGGCTGTTGCACAGCTGCAACTAAGCTTGTGCCCAGGTTCCCATAGGGCCTGGGTTAGCAAAGTATGGTAACTTCTGGGAGGAGGATAGCCTTGCTGGGCTCCATTTCCAGGCAAGGTACTTTAGGCATAGGAAAGATGGAGGAAGGATAGCTTCAGATTAGTCTTCCTCAGACGGCAGCTTCTATTGCACCAGAAGATTTACAGTAAGTATGACATCTTGAAAAAGACCTGAAGTTTGCTTGTAGAAGTGGACATCAAAAGAGATGTAGTTTGTGAGTTATTGTGAAGGGTCGCAGTTTTCTGTATTCTCTTACTGTCTGTTGCAGATGAAATCGTACATGAGCAAACACAAAATTTCTGTCATGTTCAAATTGTTCAATTGTGGTAGAAAAAAATTGAATTTTTGAAATGTGTTTCTAGGAGATTTGACTGTGTATAGGTGTATACATAAACATATACACATACACACATATGTGTTATCTTGTTGTTCTTTAGTCATCTCCGATGCTTTGTGACCACATCTGGGGTTTTTGTGGCAAAGATACTGGTGTAATTTGCCTTTTTCTTCTCCAGCTCATTTTACAGATGAGGAAACTGAGGCAAACTGCATTAAGAGTGACTTGCCCAATGTAATACAGCTAATAAGTATCTGAGACCAAGTTTAAATTTAGGAAGATGAGTCTTCCTGACTCTAGGCCTGGCACCCTATCCACTGTGCCACCTAGTTGTACTATGTGTTGTTTATGTATACACCTATGCTCCTTTCCTTAATCTCTTTGGTGTATACATCTAGAAGTGGTATTTTTGTGTCAAAAAGTATACAGTTTAGTTACTTTTTTGGTTGGCGGAGAAGGCTCAGTTGCTGGACTATGACAGGGCTACTATCAGCTTACTAAGAATGCATTAATGTCCCTATTTTCCTGAAGTTCCTCCAACATTTGTCATTTTCTTTTTTTTATCTTCATCAATCTAATGGGTAGGAAGACAAAATTCAGTGTTATTTTGATTTATATTTCTCTGGGTTATTAGTGATCCAGAGTATTTTATTCATTTGCCTTACATCTGAGAATCTTAAGGGGGTTCTCCACACTTTTGCAAGGGTTTACTCACCCTTGCATATTGTGGAAAATTTAACAGTTTCCCATTTGCATTATCATCTAGGGCTATTTCAAAATACAATGAAAATGTAAGATCATCGAACAATGCAGGAATAAGAAAGTCAAGTACAAATCCAAACAGACCATAATCCCACTAAAAGAATGTAAGATTCACATGGGCGAGAGTTATTTGGCTTTTCTCTTTGTTTTGCCTTGCACCCAACATGATTCTTGGCACATAGTAGGCACTTAGTAAATGTTTGTTGAATTCAGGTGAGAGACTAAGATTTGGACTCTTCCCCTGTCCTATCATTCCATCTGCATAACTATTTTGTGGCCCTTTTCTTCTGACTCATAAATTCCTTACACCATTTGCTTACACAATCAAACTCATTGATAACATTTTCTTGAGAGCATTTATAGGGATACAGGCTTCCATTTTAAAAACAAACAAACAAACCAAAAAACCCTAGATGCAAATCAGTGTTTAATCTTTCCCATGTATGCAATAAAGATGCTACACACATCTAATTGACTTTATTGATAGCTGGGTATAATTATCTTTAAACCATTAGACTGAGACCATTTGATTCGTTAGATTTTATGTGAAAATGAAACTAGCATCATCAATGTGTCTCTTTTTATTCCATTTAAAAGATTTAACTGAGATGTTGGAATATATTTAAATATTTCATTTGGTTTTTCTCTGCTCTGAAGCTCACAGATATTTGAAACACAGAATATCATACACATTTATGATGCATACAACTCTTTTAACTTATGGCAAAATGTTATTCCTCTTAACTTTTAAAATTAGCCAGCTGTAGCTGGTCGCTGCTATTCCTTAAACATTTGATCTTTTAAATTATGTGTATTTAAAGAGGTTTACAAAACTTAATCTTTAGAATTTATTTCATATTAAAATTTATCTCTAAAATACTCTCTTTTCTCTATGTAATTTCTGTCTGCAATTTTGATTAGCTGTCTACTCGTCTGCTCAAATACCCAAATCACGGTGGTGAGTAAATTTTTAGCAAACAGGTAATGATAATTTCCATGCAATAATTATTACTAGTAGTGCTAGTTTAGCACACAGATTTTATGTCCCATAACTGCAGGATCAGCATGACAAATGCAAATTACAATAATAAAAGGAAAATTAAATCATATAATACCTTAAAGAAATCACACAATACTTTACTGTCCCAATCCATCAGATGAGATGTCAGTCTCTAAAATGAATAGTGGTTTAATCTCTTTCCTTTTGAACTTTAATTCATTTTAAAGGAACTCAGAAATTTATATGTAAGTGCACCATTTAGAGTTCGATGCATGCAACATGAATGAATGTATGCTGCTGGGATAGCATGCCTGTTTCAAAAGTCTGGTCAAAGTCAGTTGCTAAAAGAATTTCATTCATTCTTCCCTCAGTTATCAGCAAACCCAAATGGTCACAATGATTTTATATCAACTTGCTTTTATTATGCTCATAACCTGGTCCTCCTGGGTTTGTTGGCAGCTCATCTTCATTTTATTTCCTTTGATTATTTAATCATTCATCAAGGCCTCTTTCTCTACTTCTATATGCCCTGGTAATAGAGCCATATTTTTCTAAGCATAAGGTAACCAACTCCATAAATTGCCATTTGCTTTCGAGGCAGTGTTTAATTAAGATGATCAGTGTGCCTCACCTCCTTCCAATACTGGGCCCAAACCCAATATTTAGAAGGGTAAATGCCATAACATGGGTCTGTGGAGCATCCCTCTCCCCTCCAACCCCCCAATCAGAGAATCTCAGTTCTTCTATTGAGGTTCCTTCCAGCTCTCCTGAATTTTAGGATTACTATGTTCATATCATTATATTCAGTATAGGATTCAAAATTCAGAAGATACATCTGTTTTTATGGAATCAACTGATAATAATTTTTACCTTTCCTATTGCACAATTTTTTTTCTGTTTATTGCAATCGCAATTAAAAGAGCTCTAGGAAAGGATAATTCTTCATATTTAACTTCCTATTATCACCATCACCATCTTCAAATAAAAAATTGACTTTTATTTTAAATATTCTATATATAATTGGGCTAAGGCATTGGGTATACCAGAAAGGATAAGACACAACCCTCAGACTTAGACCTCCTTTTTGTTTGTTATGTCATTTCTTTATGGTGTTCTAGAAATTATTTTTAAAGTAAAACCCCCTGTTCCTCCTCCCCTCCCCTCCAAATCAGCATACCATAGTTATCAGAAATCTATGCATATGTTAGTTTGGAATGCAAAAGGGAAAGAAAATGAATGTTGTGGTTTAGTCATTTTGGTTGTGTCTGACTTTTCATGACCCTATTTAGGGTTTTCTTGGCAAGGGTACTAGAATGATTTGTCATTTCCTTCTGAAGTTCATTTTACAGATGAGAAAACCAAGGTAAACAGGGCTAAATGACTTATCCTATGACACACAGTTGGTAAATGTTTGAGGACAGATTTGAGTTTAGGAAGACGAGTCTTCCTGACTCCAGGCCTGGTTTTTCATCCACTGAACCACCTAGCTGCCCCAATTCAGTTTCCTATTAGCTTGTTGTTAATGCCAACAGTGTATTTTTCATTTTTCAAACTTCTGGAAAAAAATTAGTGAAGTTCTACAAAGAGAAATGCCATAGGAAGTTTCTCCAACGTCCGCATATTTATATGAAGTGGAATATTATCAGTGGAGCCCTCACTATCACAAATCCACACAGTCTTACCATCTTTATGCTTCAGGGCATAAATGGGTTACCAACTGAGTTCTTGAAGGCATTTTCCCTTGGCACTTTCTCATATTGTATACTAGAAGAGATTTATGCCAAGCCCTGAAGCATCAGCCGTTTTCAGTGGCAGAATACTAGGCTTGCTGTGATGACTGATTTGATCCTATGGAAATGCCTGGTTTCCTCAGAAAATACATATTAGCAACATCACAGGCCATCATTTCACACCACTTCCAGGACAACCTATGTGAAACAGTGCATGGAATGCTAATGACTCATTGTGACCATAAAGTCTATAAGAACGAGTTTTGTAGTGATTTTATTTGATAAGATTCAGTTGCTATCACACAGTCCTCATGCAGTTTCCCCATATTTCAGCAAGTGTGTGTGGATGGGCAGCAACTTCTAGGGAAAGCACGCTAAGCATAGCAGTGTGTGGGTTGCAGAAGATTTAAGATACCAGAAACTGACTCTATGCTTTCGATCCCACTTCTCCTGAGCTGGTCCACATTGGATATCCTGGGGGTAATTGTGACTTTCCAGGAAGTAAAGTAAAGCCCATGTCAACAGGTGGTAAAATTGAATAATCTTCAAATATGAGTGGTTGCATATTACCCAAAATATTTTAATGACTTCAAATTCAGGACAGATGAACAAATATTTGCTATAGGTATATGTAAGTTTTAATGGAAAGATGATTAGTAAGTTAGTAATTTTGTTTTTGCATGCAATACCATTTATTGCTATAGATTTTATATTTAGCTGTTGGAAGAAGAAAAACAGTGGAATAGGGGAGGAGTGATAAGAATACCCTTAAACCACCCCTGTCATGTATGCTTTTATGAGCTACTGCCCCAAATGTTTGTGCTTTGGAATAGAGACAATAAACATACCAAATTAATGGAATGATTTTTTTCCATGCTAAGATGTTACAACGCCTGAAAACTCCCTGGTACAAAAGAAGGTCTGTTAGATCTATGCCACTTTTAAACTGTTGATATTGTTGTAGATTCTAAGATTTTCTTAGAAGTAGAAAAAAGAAAGCTGTTGACCTGATAACCCAAAAGATGACTTTTAGAAATGTTTATATATCCTAAAGTTTCCTTATTTCCGAACCAAAATATGATCTTTATAGCACAGATTTATAAAAATTCAGTGTCTTAATTGAGAATAGAAAAACATAACTATAAACTGTGTGCCTTTCACTGAAAATTAGCTTTTCCTTGGTAACTGTATGGCAATGTTGGCTCTATACTAAGTCAGAAATGGCTACTTCCTTCATTTTCCCTAATTCTTGAACTGAGGAATGAACTTTAAATTCATAAAATCATGTTATTACTTACAATTATGTTTCTTACAAAAAAAACAGAAACAAGGACACCTTTGGAGACAAAATGTTAGTGGACAACTTATTCACACACACACACGCACACACACACACACACACACACACATCAATGAGATGTGTTGATTCTACCACACTGCCACCCAAGAACTTATACTGATTTGGGCAAATATCACTGCATATGTTCTTTCAACTAAATTTATCGATTCTGTTTAGAACCACAGACTGATTGAGAAGAGCCTAATCAGGTCAAAGTTATTAGGATTCCATTTTAGTTTTATTTTTTGTTTGTTTAATATATTTCTATTTATTTCATTAAATATTTCCCAATTACAAATAAGAATTTTTTTTTTTTTTTAATTTTGAGTTCCGAATTCTTTCCATCCCTCCTGGCTTTCTTTACTCCTTGATGGTATAGGTAATATGACATTGATGAGTAAGTAATATGACATGACACTTGAAAAACCTTATTTACACATTAGTTGGGTTTTGATGACTGAGAGTGATTATAAATTGCAATTGTTTCTGTTCTGGCAGGAAGGTAAAAAAGGAAATAGAGAGTAAAACCATACTAGTGGGGGTCTCCAACTTTTCACTCTCAGAACTAGAGAAATAAAGAAACAAAACCAAAACAAATAAATAAATGAAACAAAAATATAAACAATAAAAAAGTTAAGGAGATTAATAGAATCTATGAAAAATTAGATATGATTAACTTTTGGAGAAAAATGAATGGGCATACAAAGGAGTAAGCCTGTTTCTCAGCTGTATATAGCACCCACACAAAAATTGACCAAGTATTTGGGATAGAAACCTCAAAATGCAGAGAAACAGAAATATTAACTGCATCCTTTTCAGATAATAGTGCAATAAAAATTACATTCAGTAAAGAATCATGCAAATGTAGATTAAAATTAATTGAAAACTAAATAATTAATCCTAAAGAATGAATTGGTTAAAGAATAAATGATAGAAACATGAAACAATTTTATTAAAGAGAATGACAATGATGAGACAGCACATGAAAATGTATGGAATGCTGTAAAAATTATGTTTAAGGGAAATTTTAGATCTCTAAATGCTTATATCAGTAAAACAGAGTAAGAGCAATTCAGTGAGTGGAAAAAAAATAGAAAATGAACAAATGAAAAATCTTCAATGAACCACTGAATTAAAAAGTCTGATAATCAAAGGAGAAATTAGTAAAATTGAAAGTTAGGAAACTATTGAAAAATCCAATATAACAGATAAAACATTAGTTGATTTGATTCTTAAAAAAGAAGAAAACCAAATGATCAGTATCAGAAATGTAAAGGTTGAATTTACCCCCAATGGTGAAGACATTAAAACAATTATTAAAAACTGCTTTGCCCCATTATATGCCAAATAAATGCAACAAAATAAGTGAAATGGATGAATACTTATAAAAATATAAATTGCCCAAATTAACAGAAGACAAATGGAATTCTTAAATAAATCACCCTTAGAAAAGAAATCAAACAAGCCATAAGTGAATTCCCTAAGAAAAGAATTCCCAAGACCAGTTGAACTGACAAGTGAATTCTACCGAGCATTTAAAGAAAAATTAATTTCCATACAATATAAACTATTTTGAAAAATAGGAAAAGAAAGAGAACTTCCAGATTCCTAAATATGGTGTTGATACTTAAATCAGGATGAGCCAAAACAGAGGAAGACTGTTAAAGAGCAATTTTCCTAATGAATATTGAAGCAAAAATAAAAAAAAAATAAATATTGCCTAGATAGATTACAACAATGTGTCACAAAGATTATCCGCTATGATCAGGTCAGATTTATAACAGGATTGCAGGGGCTAGTTCAATATCAGGAAAACTATCAGCACTACTGATATAGCAATAAAAAGCCAACAAAATCATATGATTATCTTAATAGATAGAGAAAAATCTTTTGACAAAATGCAACATTCATTCAAATTAAAAATGCTAGAAAGAATAGTAATAAATGGAACTTTCCTTAAAATATTGAGTAGTGTCTGTCTAAAACCATTAGCAAGCACCATCTGTAATGGGGATAAGCTAGAAGCATTCTCAATAAGAGAAGAGGTGAAGCAAGAATGCTGATACTATTATCACAATTCAATATTGTACTAGAAATGATAGTGAGGGAGGACTATGCAACCTTGTCAGCATTACTCTCTCCTCTGGAACCATCTGAGTCCAGTGGCAATATATAGATCAGGATTATTGGAGTTGGCCACAGATGCAGTGGAAGACCTTGGCCTTTTTAAATTAATGTCTTTCCTAGGTCTCAGTTTGACTGAAACAGTGCCCATTCAGTGAATTAAGGTTAGGTATGAAATGAGGCAAAGAATGGCCTCTTTTCCCCAGTAAAAAAAAAAACCCAGAAATAATTGCTATTTACATTATTCTGAGCCAACAGTGCCCAAACAATGACCAAGTGAGTTTTGGGATGGGACCTCTTGTTGGGCAAACTATGAGAGTCAAATGATTTGGGTTTAAGGCACAATCCTTAAGAAAGAGATCTAGCCAGGAAATCCCAGGATATATTGTGAGGATTCAGCAATCAAAATTTATATTTCTTTGGGCACAAGTAGTCCATGTGAACATTTTGGGTGGATTCTCTAAATTTGCACGTGATGCATTTCTTTTGTTCAACTTCAATTCTGCTTTACTCATAGAACATAGTACATTCTTGGATGAGGACATGCCATGGGTGTTGGTCAGGGGTTCCTATATTGTACAATCAATTCCAAAATTCTTAAGAGGTAGGTTGAATCTCTCTTCCTTTCTTAACTTACATAATGAGATGAATAATAATACCAGTCCTACGTTATTTTGAGGACAAAAATGAGAGACTCTGGGCATAGGAAAAAAATGAAGTTGTTAGGTCTTTGAAGAATGCAGGGGGAGGGAGGGGAAGACAAATGCAAATGTTCTCCCTCATCTCCTACTATTTATTTTATTTTATTTATTTTAAAATATATTTATTTTTAATTTTCTTTTTCTTTTTTTGGAATTGTCCCAATAGTTTTTTAATTGATTTGTTTATTTACTTTTAGTTTACAAGATTCAGTTCCATAATCCCTTGAGTTTCAAATTTTCTCCCCTCCCTCACCCCACCCCCTCCATGGCGGCATGCAATCAAATACAGGATCTGCAAATACTTTCATATTGGACATTAGTCTGGTTGTATAGA
>CM053589.1:124616893-124631975 GCA_028646515.1 Pseudochirops corinnae | reverse complement strand
TTCTTTCTAGATCTTTCTTTGAATGTAGATATCTCCTTCCATCCTGAGACTTGTAGAGTTGACTTATAACTGCGTTACTGAGAAGAATCCAGTTCATCAAAGTTGGTCATCACACATACGATGTGTCTGTGATTGTGTACAAATTTTTCCTGGTTCGGCTCTTTTCACTTAGCATCGGTTTGTATAAGTCTTTCCAGGTGAATATGAAGACTATCTCCCCGCCATTTCTTATAGCACAATAATATTCCATTACATTCATATACCACAACTTGTTTAGCCATTCCCCAATTGATAGATATCTGCTTAATTTGCAGTTTTTTGACACCACAAAGAAAGCTGCAATAAATATTTTTGTATATATGGGTCTTCTTCCCACTTCTATGAACTCTTTGGGATACAACCTCAGAAGTGGTATTACTGGATTAAAGGGTATGCAATTATTTATAGCCCTTTGGGCATAGTTCCAGATTACTCTCTAGAATGGGTATATCAGTTCACAGCTCCACCAACAATGCATTAGTGTTCCAATTTTTCCACATCCTCTCCAGCTTTTCTCATTTCTTGTTTTGTCATCTAAGCCAATCTGACTGGTGAGATATGGTACCTAAAAGTTGTTTTGATTTGCATTTCTCTAAACAATAGTGATTTAGAGCATTTTCTCATATACTTATAGATATCTTTAATTTCTGCCTCTGAGAATTGCCTGTTCATATCCTTTGACTATTTGTCAATAGGGGAATGACTAGTATTCTTATAGATTTTACTTAATCCCCTATATATTTTAGAAATGAGGCCTTTATCAGTGACACTGGTTGTAAAAATTCTTTCCCAATTTCCTGCTGCCCTCTTAATCTTGGTTACATTGGCTTTGTTTGTACAGAAACTTTTCAATTTAATGTGATTAAAATTATCCATTTTGCATTTTATAATGCTATCCAACTCTTCTTTGGTCATAAAGTGTTCCCTACTCCATAAATATGACAGGTTAACTATTCCTTGCTTCCCCAGATTACTTACAGTATCAGACTTTATACCTAGATCATGTACCCCTTTAGACTTGACTTTGGTGTACGGCGTTAGATGATGGTCTATGCCCAGTTTCTGCCATACTATATTCCAATTTCCCCAGCAGTTTTTGTGAAATAGTGAGTTCTTATCCCAAAAACTGGGGTCTTTGGGCTTATCAAACAGTATATTACTGTAATCATTGACTACTAAGTCTTTTGTACCCAATCTATTCCATTGATCCACTACTCTATTCCTTAGTCAGTGCCAAGTAGTTTTGATGACTGCTGCTTTAAAATAGAGATTAAAATCTGGTACAGCTAGGCCATCTCCCCTAGCATTTTTTTTCATTAATTGCCTTTATATTCTGGACCTTTTGTTTTTCCAAATAAATTTTGTCACTATTTTTTCTAGTTCTATAAAGTAATTTTTTGGTAGATTGATTGGTGTGGCACTAAATATGTAATTTAATTTAGGTAAAATTGTCATTTTTATTACATTAGCTTGACCCACCTAGTCATGAGCAATTGATGTTTTTCCAATTAGTTAAATCTGATTTTATTTGTGCGAAAAGTGTTTTGTAGTTGTGTTCATAAAGATACTGGGTTTGTTTTGGAAGGTAAATTCCCAAATATTTTATAATGTCTACCATAACTTTAAATGGGGTTTCTCTTACTATCTCTTGCTGTTGGACTTCATTGGAAATATATAGGAATGTTGAGGATTTATGTGGGTTTATTTTATATCCTGCAACTTTGCTAAATTTATTTATTGTCTCAAGAAGTTTTTTTACTTGATTCTCTAGGGTTCTCCAAGTATATCATCATGTCATCTGCAAAGAGTGATAGCTTAGTCTCTTCTTTGCCTAATTTGATTCCTTTGATTTCCTTTTCTTCTCTAAATTCTACTGCTAACATTTCTAGTACCAGATTGAATAAGAAGAGTGATAGTGGACATCTTTGTTTCACCCCTGATCATATTGGAAATGCTTTTATTTTATCCCCATTCCATATAATACTTGCTGATGGCTTTAAGTAGATGCTACCTATTATTCTAAGGAAAACTCCATTTATTCCTATACTTTCTAGTATTTTTAACAGGAATGGATATTGTATTTTTTCAAAAGTTTTTCTGCATCTATTAAGATAATCATATGGTTTCTGCCAGTTTTATTGTTGAAATGATCAATGATACTGATGGTTTTCCAAATATTGAACCATCATTGCATTCCTGGAATAAGTCCAACCAGATCAAAATGTCTTATTCTTGTGAGAAGTTGCTGTAGTCTTTTTGCTAATATTTTATTTAAAATTTTTGCATCTATATTTATGAGGGAGATTGGTCCATAATTTTCTTTCTCTCTTTTGTCTCACCCTGATTTAGGTATCAGTACCATATTTGTGCCATAAAAAGAGTTTGGTAGGACTCCTTCCTCACCATTTTTCCCAAATAGTTTGTAGAGTATTGGGATAAACTGATCTTTAAATGTTTGATAGAATTCACTAGTAAATCCATCAGGCCCTGGAGATTTTTTCCTAGGGAGTTCCCTGATAGCTTGTTCAATTTCTTTTTCTGAGATGGGGTTATTTAAATAATTTACTTCCTCTTCAGTTAGTCTGGGCAACTTATATTTTTGTAAATATTCATCCATTTCAATAAGATTGTCAAATGTATGTGCATACAATTGGGCAAAATAATTCCTAATTATTGTTTTAATTTCCTCTTCATTGGAGGTAGATTTACCTTTTTCATTTTTGATACTCGAAATTTGGTTTTCTTCTTTTTTTTTTATCACATCGACTAAGGGTCTATCAATTTTATTGTTTTTTTCATAAAATCAACTTTTAGTTTTATTTATAAGTTTCATAGTTTTCTTAATTTCAATTTTATTAATCTCTCCTTTGGTTTTCATTATTTCTGATTTAGTATTTAATTGGAGATTTTCAATTTGTTCTTTTTCTAGCTTTTTCAATTGCATGCCCAGTTCATTGACCTCGATTTTCTCTTATTTTTTCATGTATGCATTCAGGGATATAAAACTTCCCATAAGAACTGCCTTTGCTGCATCCCACAAGTTTTGGTGTGATGTCTTCATTGTTGTCATTCTCTTGAATGAAGTTACTGATCATTTCTATAATTTCTTGTTTGACCCACTCATTCTTTAGGATTAAATTATTTAGTTCCCAATTAGTTTTTCGTCCATCTATCCATGGCCTTTTATTGCATTTTTTTTATTGCATCATCATCTGAGAATGATGCATTTAATATTTCTGCCTTTCTGCACTGAATTGTGAGGTTTTTATGTCCTAGTACATGGTCCATTTTTGTGTATGTGCCTTGTACTGTTGAGAAGAAGGCATATTCCTTTTTATCCCCATTCAGTTTTTTTTCCACATACATATCATATCTAGCCTCTCTAAAATTCTATTTGCCTCCTTAACTTCTTTCTTGTTTATTTTGAAGTTAGATTTATCAAGTTCAGAGAGGGATTGAAATCCCCAACTAGTATAGTTTTGGTATCTATTTCTTCCTCTATCATCTTTAATTTCTCCTTTAGTAATATAGATGCTGTACTTGGTGCATAAATGTTTAGTAATGATATTGCCTCATTTTCGATGGTGCCTTTGAGCAGGATATAGTTTCCTCCCTTATCTCTTTTAATTAGATCTATTTTTGCTTTTGCTTTGTCTGAGATAAGGATTGCTACCCCTGTTTTTTTACTTTAGCTGAGGCATGATATATATTACTCCAGCCTTTTTTCTTTAATCTGCGTGTATCCCCTGTTTCAGATGTATTTCTTATAAACAACATATTGTAGGATTATGGCTTTTAATCCATTCTCATATCCGCCTCCATTTTATGGGAGAGTTCATCCCATTCACATTCACAGTTATGAGTACTATCTGTGTCTTTCCCTCCATCATATTCCCTCCGTTGTTTATGCTTTTATTTTTCCCCTTCTGCCTTCCCCTTCTTAAGAGTTTTCCTTTTGACCGCTGCCTCCCTCAGTCTTCCCTTCTTATCTGCCCCCCCCCTTTTCTTACCCTTCTCCCTTACTACTTCTTCCCTCCCTTTTAACCCCCCACGCCCTTCTTGGCTCTTCTGTCCTCCTATTGCCTGTAGAATATGATTGATTTTTATACTCAATATTGTATGTTATTTCTTCCTCAAACAAAAATTGATGAGAATAGATCTCATGCAGTGCTCCTCTCCTTACCCTCTTTCCCTCTCTTATGATGAATTTTGTGTCTCTTCTCAATAGAGTCTTATATTTAACTGGTTGTATTATTTCTTCCTTGTACCACAACCAGTGAGGGAAAAGCTCATATAATGGTCACCTCCCTCCTTTCTTTCCCTCTACTATATTGTTTTTATGGCTCTTTGTGTAGCATAATTTACCCCTTTCTGCTTCATTCTTTCCTCTTCTTCCATTGCAGTCCCTTAATAAGGATTTTCATCCTCATTTTGCATAATTTATATCCATACCCTCTATCTATCTATATCCCTTTTCAATGTTGCTGTAGGTATACAGTTCATGATATTAAGAGGTATCAGCTTCCCATAGAGGAATGTAAACAGTTTGCTTTTGTTAAATAACAAGTTATGTGTGTGTGTTTTTTCCTTATTTACTTTTCTATGTCTCTTCTGGATCTTGTAATTGGAGGTTGAATTTTCCATTGAGCTCTGTTTTTTCCATCAGGAAGGTCTGGAATTTTGTTATGTCACTGAATGTCCATCTCCTTGCCAGGTAGATTATGCTCAGTCTCGCTGGATAGGTGATCCTTGGTTGTAGCCTGAGCTCTTTTGCCTTGCGAAAAATCATGTTCCAGTTCCTCCAATCTCTTAACATTGAGGCTGCCAGATCCTGTGCAATCGTCAAAACAATATCTGAATTGTTTCTTTTGGGCTGCTTGTAGTATTTTCTCCTTTAACTGATAGTTCTGGAGTTTGGCCACAACATTTCATGGACTTTTCAATTTGGGATTTCTTTCAGGAGGCATCTGGTTGATTCTCCCGATTTCTATTTTAGTCTCTGGTTCTAGTATCTCAGGGCAGTTTTCCTTGATGAGCTCTTGGAAGATATTGTCCAGGCTCATTTTTTCATCATGATTTTCTGGTAGATCAATGATTCTCAGATTGTCTCTCCTGCATCTGTTTTCCAGGTCAGTTATTTTTCCATTGAGATATTTTACCTCTTTTTCTAATTTTTCAGTTTTGACATTTTGTTTGACTGATTCCTGGTTCCTCATAGAATCATTGACTTCAATTTGGTTGATTCTAGTTTTTGGTGAATTATTCTGCTCAGTTAGTTTTTGAAGCTCCTTTTCCATATGCTCAGATTTCATTTTTAGTTCACACATTTTACTTTTTAAGGAGCTGTTCTCTTCATTGTAATGTTTTTCTAATTTTGCAATTTTGTTTTTATAAGAAGTGTTGATTTTATCTTCTACTTCTCTGAGCTGGATTTCAAAGTTCTTTTTGAGCTCATCTAGGGATGCTTTCTGTGCCTGAGACAAGGTCATAGTCCCTGTTAAGGCTTCAGCTGCGGGTGTGGAGTCAATACTTTATCCTTCTGAGTTTGATTCCTCCCTCTCACTGTAATAGGATTCCAGAGTCTTTGTCTTTGTCTTTGTAGCCTGCTTTCTTCCAATTTTGAGGCTGAACCTTAGCCATGCCCTTCCTTCAAGATTCCTAAGCTTTTACTGCTTAAAATTTTCCTCTGGGGCAATAATTACTGTTTTTTCGGGCGAGAGGAGGGGATTGGAGCAGCCGAGGTTCACTTTGCCATCTTGGTCCCTGAAAGTTCAGATAGGTTTTTTTTAAATTTCCAGGCCGTGGATGAGTAGTCCTAGGAGTAGCTGCTGCCTCTGCTGTGGGCCTTGCCTTCATCTCTTACCCAGCTTCGTCCGATCGCAGCCCTGTGATGATAAACCTGGAAATGGGCCTTGTGGTTGTTGGATCAGCAGGCTGTGCTGCATGGGCGGGGCCTGTCTCAGTGGCATCTGTGTTGGGGTCTGTCTTGGCAGGGCCTGTCTCAGAGGCATCTGTCTCTGTAGTGCTGGGCTGTGTTGTTTATTTTTAATTTTCAATATTCACTTCCATAAGATTTTGAGTTCCAAATTTTTTCCCCATCTCTCCCCTCCCCCCACTCTAAAAGGCCATGTAATTTGATATAGGCTTTACATATACATTCATATTAAACCTATTTTCACATTAGTCATGTTGTAAAGAAGAATTAAAACCAATGGGAGAAACCATGAGAAAGAAGAGAGAGAAGCAGGGCAAAGTGAGAATAATTGTATCATTGTGCATTTATATTCCACACTTCCTTTTCTGGATGTGGATAGCATTTTTAATCACAAGTCTTTTGGAGTTGTCTTAGATCCTTACATTGCTAAGAAGAGCTGAGTCTATGAAAGTCATCTCTTACCATTTTAGGGGAATTTGTAGATTGGATTTCTTGCTTGCAAGTTTTTGGGGGATCAGTAAGTAGCCAGAAAGAGAATATGAAGTATCTTTGATGAATATAGAAGTTGTATTGACACTAATTTTGGTAAGGATATACCAATTATGGTTTCTGTGTGAAGGTAGATTGTGCCAGTCGGGGAACATCATGGGAGCCCTGGTCAGTACCTTTTGGAAGTTGATATAGGTGAACTATAGTAAATTGACAGAATATTTTAGGATTATTTAACTTTAGCAAATTTCCTTTAGGAAACCCCAAACTCTGGTTTTTGCATTTCATCCTAAGGCCTCTTGAAAGTGTTACACAGAACAAATTTGGAAGATGCCTAGATATTCTTGTCTCCCTTCTTTCCTTCTTTCCTTCCTTCCTTCCTTCCTTCCTTCCTTCCTTCCTTCCTTCCTTCCTTCCTTCCTTCCTCTGCTCCTTCCCTCTTTCTCTCCCTCATCTGCCTCAGTCTGCATAGTGTATCATATACTTACCTGTGTGTACTCTTCCCAAAGGAATGTAAATTTTGACTGCTGAAACCTCATAAGGTATCCTGGGGTTCACTAGCTAGATTTTTTTTTTTTTGCTTTTTGGAGGGCAGTTGGGGTTAAGTGACTTGCCCAAAGTCACACGGCTAGTAAGTATGTCAACTGTCTGAGGCCGAATCTGAATTCAGGTCCTCCTGATTCCAGGGCTGGTGCTCTAGAATCATGACTTAAACCCAGATCACTGAGTTTCAGAGATTGGCCAAAAATAGGTCCTAGTCAAGCATTACTTGGTCATAGGTTGAGCCCTGATGGCTCAGAGTGAGTGTAAATGGCAATCGTTTCTGTTTTGGCCAGAAACCCTGAGGGTTTTCCCCTCCCGTGTTTATTTATTTATTTCGATAAGGTAAAAGAGACCACCCTTCACCTCATTTCTTACCCAGCCTTAATCGCAGACTTCATATTGTCTCAGTCAGACTGAGACCTGGGAAGGACATTAATTTAAAAAGGTGAAGGTCTCCCACAGCTTCTGGGGCCATCTCTAGTCATCCTGATCTATATCTTCCCAATAGATTCAGATGGTTCTGGAGCAAAGAGTGAGACTGGTGACTTTGCACAGTCCTGCCTCACTTAAACATAAGTCACTTGCAAGTCATGGCATCACTTTCCTGATGGCATAGTCCTCTTCGAGAACGAAGGACAAACAACAATGAGAACAACAAATAATAGCTATAGCAATAAGACAAGAAAAAAATTGAAGGAGTGAACATAGAAATTGAGGAAATAAAACTATCCTATGTTGCAGAGGATATGATGCCATACTTAGAGAATTCTAGAGAATCAACTAAAATCACTAAAATTAATGAACAATTTAGCAAACTTCCTTGACTTAAATAAACCTGCATAAATCTTCAGCTTCTCTCTATATTACCAATAATGTCCTGCAGCAAGAGATTAAAGGAGAAATTCCATTTAAAGTAACTGTATATGATATAAAATACTTGAGTGTCTACCTTCTCATACAAACCCAGGAACTATATGAACAAAATTACAAAACACTTTTCACACAAATAAAATCATATCTGAGCTATTGGAGAAATATTAATTGCTTATGGGTAGCCCAAGCTAATATAATAAAAATGGCAAGTCTACAAAAGTTAATTTATTATTTAATTCCATACTAACCAAACTACCAAATATTATTTTATAGAGCTAGAAACAATAATTTTAAAACATTTTGTGGAATAAAAAAGATGAAGGATATCAAGGGAATCAATAAAAAAAAAAGTGAAGAAAGTCTAGTAGTGCCAGGTCTTAAGAAGTATTACAAAGTGGTAATCATCAAAACAGTCTTGTACTGACTGAGAAATAGAGTGATGAATCAGTGGAATAGATTAGGAACACAAAACACAGTAGAAAATGACCTTAGTAATTTACTGTTTGATAGATGTAAAGATCTAAGCTTTGGGGACAAGAACTCTCTTTTCAGCAAAAATTAGCAGGAAAATTGAAAACCAGTATGGCAGAACCTAGGTATAGATCAACATCTCACAACACATACAAAGATAAGCTCAAAATGGGTATATGATTTAGACATAAAGGGTGCTATTATAAGAAAATCAGAGGAGGAAGGGATAGTTTACCTGTCAGATTTATGGATAAACAAAGAATTTATGACCAGATAAACAAAACAAAAAGATAAAGAGCATGTGGATATAAATTTGTGGATTATTTTAATTGCACTAAATTAAAAGGTTTTTTTTTTTGTACAAATAAAAACAGTCCAGCCAATATTGGAAGGAAAGCAGAAGACTGAATTTTCTTATGACAAGTTTCTTTGTTACAAGCCTCATTTCTCAAATATATAAAGAACTGAGTTAAATTTATAAGAATAAAAGTCATTCTCTGATTGATAAATGGTCAAAGCACATGAATAGGCAGTTTTCAGAAGAATAAGTCAAAGCTATCTATAGTCATATTATAAAAATATTCTAAATCATATTGGTTAGAACAGCGGTTCTCAACCTGTAGGTCGCGACCCCTTTGGGGGTCAAATGACCCTTTCACAGGGGTCACAGAGATCACCTAAGACCATGGGAAAACACATATTTCTGATGTTCTTAGGAACGAAGACACTGCTCCTCTATCCATCTCCAGGAGGATCTGCCCACATGCAGATATGCCCACATATGAGTGTTAAAGGATAGTGGCATTAGGAAGGTTGAGAACCACTGGGTTAAAGAAATGCAAATGAAGAACTCTGAGGCACCACTTCCCATGTATTAGATCGGTTAACCTTGGGAGGAAAGGAAAATGAGAAAAATCTGGAGAGAACGTGGAAAAATTGGGACACTAATACATTGTTGGTAGGGTTGTAAAGTGATACAACCACTCTGGTGAGCAATTTGGAGTGATATCCAAAGAGCTATAAAACTGCGAATACCCTTTGATCCAGAAATACTACCACTACTATGTTTGTATTCTAAAGATATTTTTCTTTTAAAAGGAAAGGGACCAATATGTATGATAATATTTATAGCAACTCTTTTTGGGGTGACAAGGAATTGGAAATTGAGGGAATGCCTATTAATTTGGAAATGACTGAACAAGTTGTGGTATGTGATTATGATGGAATATTATTTTGCTATGAGAAATAGTGAACAAGATCATTTTAGAAAAAACCTGGGAAGACACATCAACTTATGCAAAATGAAGGATAATGAGAACACTGTACACAGTAACAACAATTCTGTGTGATGATCAGTTGAATCATTTAACCATTCTCAGTAGTACAATGATCCAAGACAAACCTGAAGGATGTATGATGAAAATGCTATTCACCTACAGAGAAAAAACTGATAGAGTTTGAATGCTGTGAGGCATACTTTTGATTTAGTTTCTTTTTTCCCTTGTTTTTATTTTTTTCCTAGTGTTTTCTTTTGCAACCTGGATAATATAGAAATATGTTTTACATGACTAAACATGTATAATCTATATCAATTTCTTTTGCCTTTTCAAAGAAAGAATGGGAAGATAGGAGAGAGCATATAGAACTCAAAAATTTGAAAAAAACAATTTTTTGCATGTAATTGGAAAAGAATAAAATATTAAAATTTTCAAAAAATCATGTACCTATTTTGACTTTATCTTGGTATATGGTGTAATGTGTTTGTCTATAACTAGTTTCTGCCAAACTACTTTCTAATTTGGCCAGAAATTTTTTCAAATTGTCACCAAAGCTTGGATCTTTGGGTTTATCAAATACTAGATTACTGTGATTAATTGGTAATATATATTGTGTACCTAATCTTTAATACTTAGCCACCAATCTATTTCTCAGCCGATACTTAACTGTTTTGATGATTCCTATTATTGTTGTTATTATTGTTGTCAAGTTGTTTTCAGTCAAGTCTGATTTTTTGTGATTCTACTTTGAGTTTTCTTGGCAAAGATACTGGAGTAGTTTGCCATTTTCTTCATGAGAAAACTGAGGCAAATGGGATTAAGTGACTTGCCTAGCATTACAAAAATGTGTCTGGAGTCAGATTGGAACTTAGGAAGATGAATCTTCCTGATTCCAGCCCTGATGATTTATTCACTGTGCAATCTAAATGTCTGGTGTTAATGGTTATCACTTTATAATACTGTTTGTGATCTCTTACCGTTAGACCGACTTCCTTCATCTTGTTTTCATGGTGTCCCATGATATTCTTGACCTTTTGTTCTTCCAGATGAGTGTTATTATTTTTTTCTTATGTAAAATAATTCCTTTGTAGTTTGACACTGAATGAGAGAATTAATTTAGGTATAATTGTGATTTTTATTATATTGACTCCACCAATCCATGAACAATTAACATTTTTCTAATCATTTAGCATTTCTTAAACAGGATTACAAATGGAAAAAAAAAATAAGCAGCCCTATTTTACATTATTTTTTTTTGCTTGTAAAAAGTATTTTGTAATTGTGTTCTTATAGTCCCTGTCTACAGTTATTTAAATGGAATCTCTCTTTTTATCTCTTTTGTTAGTAATAAAGAAATACTGATCATTTATATGGATTTATTTTATATCCTGAAACTTTGCTAACATTTTTCATAGTTTCAAGTAAGTTTTTAGTTAGTGGTTCTCTAAGTATACCATCATCCATCTGCAAAGAGTGATAGTTTTGTTTCCTCATTGTCTGTTTATTCCTTCAACTTATTTTTCTTGTAACATATTTATTATAATATTGAATGAAGGTGATAATGGGCATTCATGCTTCAACCCTGACCTTATTGGGAAGGTTTTAAGTTTATCTTTGTTACAGAATGTTTGATCTTAGTTTTAGATAGATACTATTTATCATTTTCAGAAAGTCTCTATTCCTTTATTTTTCTGCATTTTAAAAAATAGAAATGGGTATTCTCACAAAACTAAAGTCAGATCTAAATAATTGGGAAAATATTAGTTGCTTGTGGGTAGGCCTAGCTAATATGATGAAAATGAGAATTCTACCTATATTAATTTACTTATTCAGTGTCATAACAATCTACCTACCAAAATTTATTTTATAGAGCTAGAAAAGAATAAAAAAATTAATCTAGAAGAACAAAAGGTCTAGAATATCAAGGGAATTAGTGAAAAGAAAGGGTAGAGAAGGTGTACTAGCTATACCAGACTTTAAATTGTATTGCAAAGCAGCAATCACCAAAAGTACTTGGTACTGGTTAAGAAATAGTGGGGTGGATCAGTGAAATAGGTTAGGTACATAAGGCAGAGTAGCTAATGACTATACTAACCTACTATGTGATAAACCCTAAGACTAAAGTTTATGGAAAATTGCAAAATAGTATGGCAGAAACTGGGCATAGACCAGCCTCTTATACTGTATACCAAAATAAAGGCCAAATGGGTACAAATTTAGATATAAAGGTTGATTGTATAAGCAAATAAGAAGAGCAAGGAATAGTTTATCTGTCAGATATATGGAGAATGGAGGAACTTATGACCAAACAAGAGATAGAGAACATTATGAAATACAAAATGGATGATTTTGATTACATTAAATTGAAAAGTTTTTTATACAAAGTCAATTCAACCAAGATTAGGAGGAAAGCAGTGAACTGGGAAAGAATTTTTACCAGTGTCTCAGATAAGGGCCTCGTTTTTAAAATATAGAGAGAACTAAGTTAAATTTATAAGAACACAAGTCATTCCCTAATTGATAAATGGTCAAAGGATATGAAAAGGCAATTTTCAGAGGAAGAGATTAAAGTTATATATAGTCACATAAAAAAAATGCTCTAAATCACTATTGATTAGAGAAATGCAAATCAAAGCAAATCTGAGGTACCACATCAAACCTATCAGTTTGGCTAACATGATAAAGCAGGAAAATGATAAATGTTAGCAAAGATGTGGGAGAATTGGAACACTAATGCATCATTGGTGGAGTTGTGAACTGATCCAACCATTCTGGAGAGCAATTTGGAATTATGTCCAAAAAGCTTCAAAAGTGGGCATACTCTTTGACCCAGCAATACCATTTCTAGGGTTGTATCCCAAAGAGATCATAAAAATGGTTAAAGGACCCACATGTACAAAAAATATTTATAACAGCTATTTTTTGGGGGTGGCCAATAATTGGAAATTGAGGGGATACCCCTCAATTGGGAGTGGTCTAACAAATTGTGGTTATATGAATGTAATGGAATTGTATTGTGCTATAAGAAATGATGAACAGGTAGACTTCAGAAAAACTTGGAAAGACTTCCTTGAACTGATGCTGAGTGAAATGAGCAGAACTAGGAGAACATTATATACGGTAACAGCTACATTGTGCAATGACTGACTTTGATAGATTTTGCTCTTCTCAGAAATGCAAGGCCCTAAAACATTTCCAAAAGACTTAAGAAGGAAATTGACATGCACATCCAGAGAAAGAAATATGGAATCTGAATGCAGATAGTAACATACCATTTGCTCTCTTTTTTGTTTTGTTTTTCTCTCTCATGTTTCCTCCCATTTGTTCTAATTCTTCTATAGAACATGACTAATATGAAAATATGTTAATAAGAATGTATATGTAGAGCATATATTGGATAGTATGCTATCTTGTGGAGGGACAAAGGGGAAGGAGGTGGAGACATTTAAAACTTATGGAAGTGAATGTTGAAAACTAAAAATAAATAATTTATTAAAAAATCACATTCTCTGAAAAAATAAGAATGGGTATTATATTTTCTCAAAGATATGTCCCTATGATTTCATACTGTGGCAGACACCTTTCCATTTACACCTATTAGACTAGATAAGATAAACTCAGAGGTTGGAAGAATTGTTTTGGAGGGACTGGCTTAATTTAAGGATTCATTTGTTCTTCTAGATGGGTGTGGACATGGATGGGAATTTGCAATCTCCTTGCCTCTGGGACAACTACCAACTCACTCCAAAGAGAGACAGGGCTAGATAAAAATCATTTGGCTGTTTCTCTAGCTAGGAGACAGCAACAAAATTATTATTCAGGGCCTAATCCCCTCATATCTTCCTACAGTGGAAGTTATAATTTCCTTATCATAAGTTAGAGTCCCCTGTGTAGCATATGCACCGGACAGTACAATGGAGATTGGTGCAAACCATCATGAGCACTGGAACTCATATCATATCTACTGTAGTGGCTACCCTTTTCCTCCAGATACAGTGCATGCACAATATCCTGGTAACTTTGATCTGCTTCCCACCACAGCATTTCAGAGGAGAATCCAGCATGCAATGGGTACTTAGAGGAGGTTCCAGACTATTCCATCCTTCCTCTACATCATCATGGAAGGAGATGGAAAAATAAAGATTTATATCCAAGTACATGGACAAACCCTAGAAGATGGATGTGGTGTGGTTTGGCATTGTAGATGTTAATTTGCTTTTGGAAGGCATTTTGCCAGCTTTTTAGTATCTTATAGTCTGTTCACTACAGCTTTCTTTTATATCATCCTTACCGTTATCCAGAGTCAGTTCTCTGCTGGTCTGTTATGGAAGATATTTTTGAAAATTGGGCAGTTTTCATTTTATACCACTCTACTTTGGACTATACTCTAAAACCATTCTCCATTCCAATCTGTGTTTAGAACATCCAGGAATGCCTTGAATGACTTAGTTCTTTCCTAGGAATAGTTTGGTGAAGCTGAGAAAAGCCATGAAGCCATCACTTTTCCTGGTAGCCTTAATCTTTTGCTATTTGGCTGCATCCATTACTGAGTTTAAGTTTCCCTACCCTATTGTATTCCCATAAGTTACCATTCCCAATTTAATGTGCCCATTGCTCCAAGTTGCATAATAATTTACATATTTTGGTTGATGGACATCTCCATACACTATGTAGAAGCCCAGACTCCTGCAAAAAAGCTCCAGAATTATATCTAAATAGCTTTATTACTTTTACTTATATGTTACCATCATATATTAAATATATGTGAATATTACTTATGTTACCATTATGTTATTTTATCATATTATTACTTATGTATTGCTATTATATTATTAATAACACATAGTGCATTATATGTTATATAAAGTATATTATTTTATTTTAACTTATATGATACTATGTAGAAATATTACTTACATATTAATATTACTTAGATATAAGAATAAGTTTATTACTCATTTAACTTTTTGAGAAATCCCAGATAGATACCATATCTAGGACCGATTTTGGAAGGATACACACACGCACACACACACACACACACACGCACACAGAGGATTTATAACTGGAAGGGACTTTGTTGACCCATATGTAGTACAACCTATCTGCAAAGTATACCCTACCATAGCATAAATTGTAAGTGATTATCCAGTTTCTGCTTGAAGACTCCTAGGGAAAAAGGAATCCATCACCTCCAAGGAGCCCATTTTACTTTGGGTTAGTTCAGATTGTTGGGAAGTTTATCCTAACTTCAAGCCTAAATTTGTTTAAATTTCTTTTATTACGCTCAAAAGAGCTATTCCCCCCCCCCCCCTTTTTCTCTTTCTCTCTCATCTCAGCAGGTTCTCCTGTTCAGGAAAGCTATTTATCTTCTATTCCATCCCAGTATCAGGGATGAATCAGAACACATCTTTGATCACCAGAATGATATGCCACTCTTTCATCCTTGGTCAAT